>WEIU01004880.1:393707-450395 GCA_013389925.1 Aegithalos caudatus | reverse complement strand
AGGGTATCCCCGGCCCCCTGGGCATCTCCAGCCGCTCCCCGGGCATCCCCAGCCGTCCCCTGCTCGCCCCTATCCCGCCGGGAGCGGGGCGAGGGCGGCAGCGCGGACAGCGCTCCTCGCCGGGAGCCGCGGGGGGACAGGGGCACGTTCGGCTGGAGGTTCTGGCCATCCCCGGTTTTGGGGTGTGCGAGCATGAGTGAAAGGATGGGAATGGTTCTCCTTTAGCGCTCGGCTTGGTTTCCCGGTGCTGAGAGCTGCGGCTCGTTCCTTTCTCTGCAGCATCGTCACACGCCCGTGTCCGTGCCCTGTGCCTGGCGGCTTGTGGCAGCATCTGGGTGAACACGCGAGCACAGCCCTCCCTTCCCTCCTGCGTGCTGTATGTGCAACCCGTGGGTTTATTTCATGGCTCTGCTCTCCCGTGGAAGCGGGATAGAGCTGCGCAGGTTCCCCACACCCAGCAAGCGCCAGCAGCCGCTCCCGTTTCACGGACGTGAGGCCATTGATGTGCCTGCTGCTCCCAGCTCCGCCGTCCTCCCCGTGTTTTCAGCTTTTTTGGGCGTCCTGGGGAGCCTCTCCCAGCGCTGCGCAGGCAGAGCAGGCAGCTCCTCGGGCCGGACTTTCCTCAGCCGAGGCTGCTGCTCTCCTGCTCCGTGCCGGGCTTCCCTGCGAGCCCTGCCCGCAGCGTGTGCCCGGAGCTCTGCGTGTCCTTCCGTGCTCCGGTTCCGCTCGGCCGAGGCAGAATCTCCGCTCCCAGCTGGCGCGGAAGCGGCTGCAGGTGGGGCCCGGGGCCGTGCGGTCCCCCGGGAGCCTCCCAGACAGGTTCCTTTCCTGAAAATGCGTTAATGATGTATTTTAATATCTGCGAGGAGTCATCTGCGGAGTACAGACCAAGGGCCTGCTCGCTTCCTGCCGTATTTACGGCATGTATATGTCAAAGCTTGCACAACACTGAAAAAAACCCCGTTGTTTGTTTATTTAGTGCTAATACAAACAATGCATGTTACCGCAGATACGGAACGAGGGAGATTTCTTTCCCTGGGAAGATTTCTCCCTCCAAGAGCTGTGCTCTGAGGCTGATCATTTCTGAGGTGTGTTTGCCTCTGAGGGCAGAGACGTTTCCGAGTGGGAGCCGTGTTATGGGTCACGGGCAAATGCAATTTACCAAGGAAAGGACAGAAGATGGAGACTCCCTAAAGAACAGCTTTTCCAAAGGTTGCATAAAATCTTACTGGTCTTCAAATCTATCAGATTTGGTGCTTTTGAAAGCTTTATCAGATTTTTATCAGATCAGGGTGCTTTTGAAAATAAACAGAAGGTGGTTGGTAAAATGTTGCTTTGTTACTGGTCGTGTTCTTTTCAGTGAAATACTGCTGAAAGGAGAAGCAGGCAGAGAAATTCGATGTCTATGATTTTGGAAATTAGCAAATAAAGAAATGATGGAAGAAAATACAATTCTAAAAAAGCTTGTATAGAAGAAAAAATGGGAAAAAAAAATCATCGTGCTGTATTTAGTGCTGGAAACCAGCCCAAAGCTGAGAGCCTCAAATTCCCGAGCACAAAAAATCTCTGATCCCATCATTTTACAACACTGGCACAGGATAAATTCTGCACCTTGATTTGCGTGCTGCCAGTGTTCTGTAACGCTGCAGCAGTGGGAGAGTCAAGCGCCTCTGAATTCAAGGCTTTTATCTCTGAATGCTGAGTTCTGTGTTCCAGGGCCACGGGCACAATACCCGGGGGAAGTCCTTTGTTGCAGTGCACTGAGCATCTCCCCAGCAGCCCCCGCCGCCTGCCTGCCTCTGCTGTAATCCCACGGCATTGCCCTGCCACCCCCTACCCTCCTGAAACCCCCCAGCAATGAAATTGAAAAGAGGAAACAAAAATTATTATCCCTGTGTGAAGGAGTGAGGAGGAAATGGGGTCTGACTGTGTGGTTCTAGGGAGAGAAAACTGGGAATATTGCTGGTATGGCTGTGGATTGATGGAAACCTCTCAAGCAGGGAATTATGAGATTGTAAATCTTGGAGCTAATTCCCCTCTTCCTTCAGACATATTGAAAACATTATTTGACTAATTCTCCCCTATGGACAAAGGTGTTTCTTGCTAGATCTTAGCCTGGTTGCTGTGCTCAGGCACACAAGGCTTTAGGTTTGGAATTGTGTGTGGATTTGGATGTGCATGGGTTTGGAATCATGTGGATTTGGAATTGTGTGTGGATTTGGAATCGTGTGTGGGTTCCTCCAAGCTGCTGTTCCCATTTGTTCCAGTGGGCTCTGCTCTGGGTCAGGACCCAGAAGCTGAGCTGGGGTCACTGAGGCAGAGGCCCAGGGTGTGGGAGGTGGATGCTCTGGAGATTCCTGGCTCCTCTGGAGTCCCTCTGCAAACAGGAGGAGCTGGAGATGCCTGCTCTGTGTGCAGGGATGGTCAGGGCAGGGATGGTGTCTCCCCACCTCTGCTGAGGCTCTGTCTGCTTCCCAAATCTCCTCATGCTGCTGTAAAAAGCAGGTTGTGCCTGCTGGGAGGAGACTCCTTGTCGGGAGGGCGCTGGGGCTGCTACAATGCCAGGGAGGAGCATTGTGCTATCATTGTGGGATTCTGGAAGCTGAGGCTTTAAGGGAAATACCACTTATCCCAGGACATGTAATAAGTTTATACATGCTGGCAGTGCTGCTGATACTGAACTCTGCACTCCTTCCTCACGCAGGAAATTAATTGCTCGCTCATTTCATGCCCATTTAAACCCTGAAATGGCAGCAGATTTTTGATCGCGATTTCTTCTCTGGGATGAATTGTGATGCTGCCACACTTGCTTTGACTCTAAAGTTCTTTAATGTAGTTCTTGTACATCCTGGGAAGAGCCTGCCCGGCCTGCGAGGGCTGGGTGTGTGAGTCCCTGGCAGTCACCGGCTGCCGGGCTCCCCTTGGAGCAGCTCACACTGGAACGTGGTTCTCCAGCTCTGCCTCTGCTGTGTGGGCTGGCAGAGCTCCAGGCAGGGCGTGTGTGTCTTGGCCCAAAGCTGGCGGTTTAAGGAAATGCATGGTTCCTAATCTGCCATCAGAAAAAAGCAAATATGCAGGCAATTTAGGAAAGTGAAAGTGCAACCCCCTGGGGAACGCGTAACTCGGGCTTCAGAGGCGTTCTGAATGTGGAGCCATGTTCTGCCTTAAATCCTGGGCCACTTGGCATTCTGCTATCTTTAAGCTGGATCAAGAGCAGATGTGTAGACTTTATCTGCCGAGGTTTTCGTGTTCTCCAAATCCCTTCTGGCTGGTGTCAGAGCCCTGCAGTAACGCGGCGTGGAAGCGGCGCTGCGGCGTGAGGAAGGAGCTCCTTCCCTGCCTCTGGAATTCTCTAATTTCCTGGCACTGGGGGCAGGTTGTTATAGAGGAGGTGGTTTAGAACCTTGGCCTGGCCTCTCGGAACCAAAGGATGCCCACGTGGGTGGTTTTGCCATCTCTTGGTGATAGAAGGAGAAGAACCTTTCCCTTCTCGTTATTTACTTGACCACTGCCGTGCATGTTATAAGGATGGAAAGTGTAGATTAAATTTTCCTATTAAAAATGAAAAATGAGAATTTCAGATTTTATCACCTCTTAGAAATAATTAATAAAACCTGGAAAACTGAGTGTTTCTCTTTTATTCCACTGACACAATATGTCCCTTGCATGGAAATGCATTGCTGCAAAATCCATCTGGGGAAGCATTCCATATTCCTGGTTTGTTTGATGCTTGTGATGCCTCCAGCCATAGGCAGAGTAGAAAGGATTAGTCCTGTTGATAAGTACTGGTGGATGGTGCCAAATATTTGTCATACATAAGTCAGAGGAATGGTTTGGATGTCGCTGTAGGAATTCTCCTCCCCTTGTGCACTGCAACCAGCAGTTACTGTGCTGCTCTGTCATGGAGATGAATGAGAGGGGGCTGGTGTGGGATCACAGAAGTGTTGGGAAAACAGTGGGATGGTGGGCACAGCCTGAGATGGGAACGTGCCAAACAGAAAGCAGGTGCCACAGGAGGTGCCAGCCAGAAGCCAGCAGTGTCTGCTGAGCTGTGGAGGAGCTGGGTGCAGCCCTCACAGGGCTGAGCATGACATTGGCAGAGTCTGGGAGGGTGGGAGCTGATGGAGGCTCCCAGGGAAGCACCACCTCTCAGGAGCTTCCCTCTGGATCACAGCCTCTGCTGGAAGTGAGAGAGAAGCCTGGTGTTGTAACCCAGAAGGGGTGGATGGCTGGCTGGATGCCACCTCACTGGATTTTGTGTGGGTGGAAGGCAGTGCTGGGCTCATCCATGCAGGGACACTCGTGGAAGTGCTCCTGAGCTTTATCTTGCTGCTTTGAGATGCCCTGGCACTCAGCAGGGGCCCCTCCCTGGCAGCCAGGCCCCTGACACGGGCAGCACATCCCCTCCTGTTATGAAATCACCTCATAAACTCTGCAAACTGCCCTGGGGGTGACTAAGAACCCTTATCTCTGCTCCCAGGGAGGCTCTCTCAGCCTGCTCCTGGCACAGATGAAAGGTCTGGGCTTCCTCCTCTCTTATCAGGCACCTGTTGTTGTATCCAGACATTACTCACATCCTTGGAGTCACATCTTGTTTTGCATAATTAACACCAACTGCTTCGTTTCCTTCCTTCCCTTGCACTTCTGCTCTGTGGCCTTACCTGGAGCCTTCAGGGTTATTTGGGGTTTTAACACAAGCAAGGGAGATTTGGGAGCAGCAGCTCAGGGAAAATGAGGTTTTAGTCAGGTAGAAGGGATGCTCTTTAGTCCTGAACTGATGCTGCAGCCACAGTCTGTGGTGGGGAATTCTGTATCAGCTCCTTATGGGTGGTATAAAAAAACATGAAGCAAACCTAAACAAAAGTCTGTGCAGGAAATTTGGACTCGGAAAATAGCATATCAGAATCTTGGAATGGTTTGGGTGGGGAGGAACCTAAAAGTCCACCTCATTCCATCCTTGCCATGGGCAGGGACACCTTCCACTATCCCAGGTTGCTCCAAGTCCTGTCCAACCTGGCCTTGGACATATAAAGGATTTTCCTATTAAAAATGAAGGATTTTTATAAAAAATAAAGATTTTTTTGAGGGTTTGGGCATTATACTTGTTTATTTTTTGCAATTCTATCTGACTTACCTGGCAACTTTAATTTCACCTGAATGCCCCATCTTTTGCTCTTGCTTTTTTTGGAGTTTTACTGCTTTGAAGAAGCTTTCTGACTAATGTTTGCTGTGTGCTGGCTTTGTCATCATCTCAAAAGCTGAACTCAGTATATCAGAGCAATTTGCCATTCACTGGCATTAAAAATTCCACTGAGATCAATGCAAATTCTGCAGCTGTGACCCGAGCAGGGCTGGGATTTTGGGCTGGCTGCTCTGCAGAGCTTTGCACAGGTGGAACTCCTGGGGCAAAGGGCAGGTCCAGCCTGGCTGTGATGGATGAGCAGGGCTCTGAGCCTGCTGGGATCCTCCCCCTGCCCTGCTGGGAGTGCAGCAGCACTCGGTATCAGGCAGAGATGGCTGATACCTCCCTCACTCTGAGATATGGATTTCCCCATCCTGGGCTCCAGGCCTGAAACTGGACCTGCTGCTCAATCTTCTTGGAAGGGCTGTGGGTAATTTTCCAACCTGTGGGACTCAGGCACTCGATAGCAGATCAGGGAGGGAAATACTGCACCTGGTTTTGATTGACTCGATCATCTCAAGGACCATAAATTGTGAATATGTCCATATTTTTATTTTCTGAATATTTATTTACAGTTCAGGTCAGTAGCCTCCAGAAACACAATTCTGCTTACAAACGAAATTCCTGGGCTGCATTCCCAGGCGTTCCCATGTGACTCGAGCATTTTTAGCAACCAAGTGAACAAATGCAAGCATATTTTCAGGGCAGGGGAAATGTTGCTCTCCACGTTTCTCCCTCAGAGGTCTGCCCAGGTGCCCTGGATGTGACAAGGCTGAGGTCCCTCCTGTGGAACATCCCTATCTGGGGCTCCTGGCAGCTCTGCCAGGGCAGGCACAGGGACTTTGGCCACCTGCAGCTCAACCACGCAGATGGAGTGGCCCCTCTGTGCCATGGCCCCAGGTGTGGAGGCAGGTGGTTCCCTGGCAGGGCACAGCCCCTCTCTGCCTCTCTAGAACAGCTGGGAATTGTCTTTCCTATGGACTTCCAAGCTCAGGAGAGCTGGATATCTGTTTTTGAAATGCCAGGGAAGAACTGGTGCTAGCAGGCAGCGCCTGCTGGCTTGGGGCTCTCAGCAGCCATAACTTCACCTGTGAGTAAGAATCGAATTTTCTCAGGGAGGAAATGGTGTTCCCTGGCCAAAAAAGCAACGTTGTGGAAAAGTTCTGACCTTAAAAGTCATGCTGACCATGCAGCAGTGCTTCACAGGTTCTTTTCCTGTCTGTATTGCTGTAGCAGGTCAGGCTGAGCCTGAATAATCCAAGTATTGGGGTTGTTCTCACTCCTCCAGTCCATGGACAGAGCTAGAAATTGTTGACAGCAGCCTGAAGAAATGCTGCATCCCTGCCTGAAACCCTTGCTAATACCCAGCTACATTTTGGTCAGAAAACCCTCTAATTCCTTCCTAAAAAGCCACACAACTTTCACTGCATAATGTAATTAATGATTAGCAAAGCAAACACTTAAATATCAGATGGGTTTTTTGCACATGTACTGAAGTGATCAAAAGCAGACAGTGAATCCATCTTTATTTTGGCAGGAATAAGGTCTGTACCTTCCACCTGAGAACAGGGATACTGATGAGTAGCAGCCATGCTGTATTAATGTATCAGCATAAAAAGCTCAAATAAATTACTATTATATTCTTGTTTTTCCTCATTCTGTTGAATTGAACTTTCCCCAAAACCAAACTACATCAAAACAATCTCCGAGGTCTCTTCAGTTAAACAATCTGTTCTCAGCTTTCAAACTTTTTTTGTGTCCAATTAGTTTTGATTTTCTGGGGAAGATGTTGGGTCTGTTTCTTTAAAAAGAGCTGAAGTCCTGCAGTGCCAGTGGATAAATCCCTGGAGCTGATGAGGGTTTGGTCACTGAGGCACCACCAGTGTCTTTTTCCTCTTGCATTTCTGGCCTGAAGTTTATGAAGCTTCAGGCAAAAAGGCACATATTTAATGCCAGTGTAGCTGCTGCAGTAGTTAAAGATATTCCTGTGGAGTAATTTCTGTTCTTTCTGAGGTTAAGGTTTAAAATGCAAAGACTTCACTGAGATATCTGTGTGCTGCAGTGGCAGGGGCTGTGCTGGTGGAAAACAATTGGGTTGGGGTTTTTATACCGTAAAATCATCCTGGATTGTAGCTCTCTGCTGGCTCCCCAGGATGGGTGATGATTAATTAACTGCATATTTTAACCAGAGCTCCTCTGGGCCCTGTGACATTGATCTGGTTTCTGTGGCTCCTGTCTCCAGCCCCACACCATCATTTTTTAACTCAGTTTGGTTTTTGGTGGATCTGTAACACACAGTACAATGGAAAAGGCTGGGATCTAGCATTTCATTCACGATTTATAACTGCTAAAAGAAATTGCAAGTGGAAATATTCCTCCAAGTGAAAGTTCTTTCAGGAAAGTGCCACTCCTTGAGGGACTGGTGTGAGTTTGTTCCAGGTCAGGGTTTGCTGTGAGTGTTCCAGGGGGTTGATGGTGGCTGTGAGGGTCCTGATGGAGGCTGTGGGGGGCTTGCACCTCACCCCAGCCCCATGGGGATGAGGGGGGGTCTGTCCCTCCCTGCAAGTTCAGCTCTGATCCCCCTGGTTCTCATCCCTCGTGTTTACTCCTCCACAGGGTACAGCAGTAGAACAAAATCAACCCAACCCTTCCCTCTTTGAAGTATCACTGGGTATTACAGAGTCACATAATTGTATATAATTACCATATTCTAACACTTAAATATTTTCCTGTCTAATTTCCTCCTGTCTCTGCTTTGAAAATACCCAGATTATATCCATTAAAAATTTACAGACTGGAAAATATGCGATTTGGAAGGAAATTTTTTTTTTGCACTTAAACCCCACTTTTCTTTGTGGCCTTAACCTGTTGCCTTTGACAGAATTACTGGGGTTTAGTGTTCTGATGTGGTTTAGTTTTTTCTTTAAAGGCCCCACCAGCCCACAGCCCCTCATGCTGTATGTCAGGATGTTATGACAGCTCTGCTGGGCCGAGTCCAGCAGTCGATGCTCTGTCAAAATACCCATCATTTCCTGTAGTTTTGCCTAATTAATGGTGCAGTAATGTGGAAACTTAGAACAGCACCAGAAGGAAAAGTAGATGTTAAATGATTTGCCTTTAATGGATCTCAGAAGCTTTTCTCTTTTGCCTTTTTTTTTTTTTTTTCCCCTTTGTTCCTCTTGAGGTCTTTTTTTGGGCACCTTCTTCCTCTCTGCTGTTCCTGGTTCTCTTCAGAGTTTTCTTCCTTCCTACCAGGGGGCATTTGTCAGTGTCAGGGGCTGGCAGCACAAAGGACACCAGCACAACACCTGTGAGGGGATGCATTTCCTCAGCATGGTAATTAGCCCTGCCTGCTGAGGAACAAAAGCAGAAAGTATTTGGAATTAATTCCAGTTCATCTAATAGCATCCTTTTGTTTCTGTCCCTCCTTTGAACAGGATCCAGATAGTTTGGTTAGAGCATCTCCAGAGCCTCCTCTTTCCTGGCAGGGCGGGGAGGCTGTGTGGTTGGAACAGGTGGAAAGGTGGGCATGGAATGACAGCACAAAGGGAATTCCCACTGCCAGGGGGCAGGGATGGATGGGATATTGGGAGAAAATCCCTCCCTGAGAGGGTGGGCAGTTCCTGCATCCCTGGCAGGGCCCAAGGCCAGGCTGCACAGGGCTTGGAGCAGCCTGGGACAGTGGAAGGTGGGAAAGAGTGGGAATGGATGGGATTTAAGGTCCCTTCCAGCCCAGCCCAGTCTGGGGTTCTCTTTCATTTCTCTGAAAATGGGAAGTAAGCAAACCACAGACAACGAAGAGGATCTCACTGATTACTGAAAGGCCTGTGCAGAGCCAGGGGTTCCTCACCTGGGCACCTGCAGAGCCAGGCTGGGCTCAGGGGGAGCCTCCCCAGCCCAGGGGGAAGGGCAGCAGCTCTGCCAGGAGCCGGGCAGGGAAGGCTGATCCTGTTTTACGGTGTTTTGGTTCGCCGAAAAATATTTTGTTGTGAGCAACTCCAGATGGATGTGGATGTTCTTAGGGGTGGAGGGAACAAGTGGAGGGAGAAAGTTAGTCATCGTCCTGGCAGGCAAGAGCCAGCGAGGACAAGCACTGGATGATGCACAGGGCAAAAATAGCCCAAGTTCCAGATGGGACGGGATGGGATGTGACGGCCGAGTTCCTCCGGGGGAAAATACTCCTGAGGCCCCGGGCACGTCTGCACTGGAGCTTTGGTGCAAAGCAGTGCAGGGGCTTGGCTTTTCTGTGGGACAAGTGGAAAATGGAAAACTAGGGAGGGGAAACTGGTGTAAGTCATTGCCCCAGAATTTGGGGAATTCTGAGATTTATGTTTCAGTCCAGTGTAAAACCCCCACTTGTTCAGTTCTAAGACAAAGTCCTGTGTCTGTCTAATGGATGGGAACACTTCCCAAGACCTCAAGACTTCCCAAGACCCTCAAGTTATATCCAGTATCCCTTGAAAGGTTTCATGTTAGAAGGGGAAAGTTATTTGAAATAATTTTGACCTGTTTGTCCTTTGGTTTTGTGAATTTCTTTTCATTAAAGCATGTGTTGAAAGAGACTTGAGATTTCACCTCAAAACTTGTCCCAGTTATCAAAGTAATTAGAACCAGAATGGATAAAGTTTGGAAGTGACCCTTAATTTTCATAATCAAATCAAATCTTGGCCCCCAGAATTGTTAGGAATGTTAAATTCTTATAGCTGCTCTGCAAATTGATATTCCTGACAGAAGCTTGGCAGCCACAGGGGCAGGGAACCCTCAGTTTTTTTTGTCCTATCTCCACAAATTCAGTGATATGAGTAATAAAATTATGTGGTTTTGTCCTACTCATCTGATCCTTGGGGTATTTTAGGCAGGAGGCCCTGGTCCAGCTCTGTGGGCTCTTCTGAAGGGCTCTGAGGCTGGAAGCTCCAAGGGGAGAGGTTTTTCTGTGGAGATTTGCAGAGCCATGAAACAACAGGTTGAATTCCACCCCCACCTTAGTCCTCTTTTCCTTCATTGCTCCAGACACTTTTTTTTTTTTTTCTTAAAAATATTCTTTAGAGAGTGTCATGTGTCCCTTTTCCACCCCAGGCTCTCTTATTAAGCCTGAAGTAACTTTAGCACCTTTGACAAGTTGGTTTTGCTTTGTCCACCAGGAAAGCAGTGAGATTATTTAAGGACAACCTTAACGAGGAACTGCCCACCCCTGGTGTGTCTCTGTTAGTGGTGGGGTGTCTTTCCTTGCTCATATTTCATTATCCTGGTGCTTTTCAGCAGGAATAGTTTGATGTCAGTGCTGCAGGACCCCCAGGGTGCCCCGTGTTTTGTTGGATATTTGTGATCGGTGTGTTCCAGACGTGGCTTCCCCCTATTTTAGGTTTTTGTGCCTCAGGGCTTGGACTGACTGCTCTAATGGAACAGTGTGTATCTCCAGTGGAAGTGTTTTTGTTTTCAAAGGCAAGCAGCACATTGTGGACACATGGAAGTGTGTGGCTTTCAAAAAACCAACCACTATTTCTGGATGCTTGAAGAGCTGGCGTCGGCCAGTTTTGGGTATTTTTAGCAGCAGAGACTTGACCATTTGATATGGAGGGATTAAGGTTTGGTGGTCTGGAGGATGGAGATTTCAGTTTCAGGTGTTGTCATTTGTTCCTTGGAGATGGAAACGCCCTGGGCTATTAAACTCCTGTCTCCCTAGCCCTGGAACAGCAAGTTACAGCATCCCAGGAGAAATGAGGATCTGGTGCCATTCAGACAGGCTCAAGCTATTGCATGGCAGGCTCACCCTAATCTTGATCTTAGCCCAAAACAAAGTCCAGTCCTAGTCTTTGGCCCTGTCAGTCACTTGTGAGCTATGAAAGGAGACTGCTGAGGTTGAAATCCTAATGAAATGGAGTTTAATTAGAATAAAGCAATATTATTAAGATAAGTAATGCTATTATTATGTTAAAGAGAATGTGTGCCAGCAGTTTCTTCATCTGCTTCTCTTTGGAGGACAAGCTCACCCTCCTAATTATTGTGTTCCTCTTCTTAGGCATACGAGTAGTCAGAGCACGACAATAGCCTGGGATTTAATATATGCACAGGTTAAGTGAATCTGTAATTTTTGGGGGAATGGTGAACGAGGATCAGAAGCTGAGGAGACAATTTCCTACCTGCTGCTCACTCTGGTTGCAGGAGGACGTGTTGGTCCTGGGTGAGCTGCTGTGGGCATGACGCCGTGTGTGACAATGGGATCGCTGTACAAACAGTGCTGGCTTCTCCACACACACACACACAAAAAAAAAAAGAAATGCAGCAAGGAATTTTTAGCACGTTGTCATGCAGCACTCTCTGTTTCCTGGCTTCTACATTCAAGCTGTGTAATAATATTTATATACAAATGCTGACTGTGATTTTCCACCCCGGAAAAAGGAGATGTCATTTAAAAGTGCCGTGTGTGATGCAAAGCAGAGATTTGACTCGCGGCCTTGCATATGGTGTGGGCATGGATTTTAATTGTTTGAAAAGAGATAGTTTCCAAAAATGTATCATTCTTGCTACAAAAGCACATTCTCCTGAAGTAAAGGTCATTTTGCTCTTTAGAAGTTGCCTTTGGAAGGGAGGGGAGGGTCCTGCTCTTGCCTTTCGTTGTTCCTACCTTTGGAAACATCCTGGAGGTTGTGAAGTCCTTCCCTGTGGGGCTGAAGCTGCTCTTAGACCACGTTCAAGGTGGGATCCAGTACCAGGAGAGCTGCAGTCATGGCTGAACGTGCACTGACACCTGGAAGCTGGCTTTTCCCCTGGAGATCCATGCTGTTCCTCAGCACAGACACCCGTGTCCTGCTTTTCTTGTGTCAATGATCACACTCGGGCTCTTCAGCTTTCCTGGAGCTGGGATTTATAAACAGTTCCAAGACAAAATCGCTGCTTTCTGGCTCCAGCCAAAGAAACTGTTCTGATATCTTGCCAGTTGCCAGCACATTTCGAATCCTGGTGTCCTGGGGCCTTGGTTTTCTTGTTGAAATCTCTGTTCCTACCAGGCTCTTGGTGGGCTGAACACACAGAAAATAACGACTTGCTGAGCTGGGATGTGTTTGCTCATCTTCTGAGCCACACTTGACCAAACAAGGTTGGATCAAGGCTTTGTTTTATCCTGCTACAGTGACAGAATCCAGATGTAAGGATCCCAAATCTCCAGTGCTCCTGGTTTTCTCCTTCATGAACCCTTTGAAAGCAGGGTTGTCACTCTGGCTGTGCAGCTCCTGGTCTGGCAGGGTCCCACACCTCTCTAACTCTGTAATAATGGGGTCGTTGGGCTACAGGTGTACCTGTGCCCATCTGCATTTCTAGATAATGTCTACAGCAAACCAGAGGGGTCCAGAGAATAATAAAGTAGTGGAATAAACAGTAGGTGGCATAAAACTCATCTGCCAGCATGTCATGAGAGACTCTCACAGGAAAGATGCTGCAGCTGAGGTTTGGTTGGCAATTGTTACATTACATTTTTGCAGGCTGCCTGATGCTGATTCCTTTTGAATAGTGTTTCTGGAAGAAAAAATATAAATAGCTTTTATGTGCTAATTTCAACAGAGATTAAGGAAAATACTCCTCTGGATCCACATCCCAGAAATGCTCCTCAGGAGAGTCAGGGAAGTTTGTTGGTGTGGGTTGTGCTGTCAGCAGGATCTGTCACAGCAAAGCCAGGCCTGCCCAGGAGATGCCCAGGGCTTTGGCCAGGATGAGAACTCCTTGGAAGCTCTGTTCCATGGTTCTTGTTCCTGTGGGGATCCATATTCCACGGGCTGTGCTCCTGCACTGCATTCCATGAGCTGAGTTGTGTTCCTGCAGTGATGTCCCTGCAGTGCCTGGGCAGGGACAGGGAATAACCTCGTGTCAAACAGCTCTGCAGCTTCTTTGGGAGTTTATTGTGGTGACTGCCAGCACTGCTCCTGCCTCTTGCCTGAGCTGTGCTGCCCTGTCTGCTGCAGTCAGAGCTGAGTTACTGGGGAGCTGCACAGAGCTTCCCCCAGGTGCCCACAGGAGGAGATTTATTCACTTCCAGTTGCAATGAGCTTTATTTGGAGGTGTTTTGGGCTTCAGCAGCTGCCAGGGAGGGGGATCCTGGCTTTGCACAGGCAGGGTGACACAGCTTTAAACCCCCAGGCTGGAAAGGACACTGAGAGCCAGCACTTCCTCCCCTAAAGCATTCAAAAGCAGTTTTAAATCGGATTAGGATTTAACAATCACTTCATGGTTTACTCACTGCAGGGAGGATCAAAGCCCTGGGAGGACTCTTCAGCTGTTTGCTTTTCCTTTATGCAGAAACTTCACCATGGCTGCCCTTAAACCCCCACTAAATACAATAAAAAAACCTCCCTTCTCAGAAAAGCAAATTACTTAGCCACAGCCTAAAATAAGGTGTTCATTATCTGGTGACACTTTTTTTCTCTATTTGCTATTTTACTAAGCTCCCATTCTGAGGCAGTGCAGGGAGCAGGTCTGCATTCCCAGCTCCAGCTGCACTGATCCTGGGAGATCCCAAAACCGGAATATGGATTTGCCTTGATGTGCTGTGTCACCACAGTGCCTGGGCAAAAAAAGGTTCAGCATTTAATCTATGGAATAATGGTGTGGGGACTGCTGCAGTTCTGCACAGATGCTATGAAGACTTTTCCTTGCAAATTCGGTGGGAATGTTTTAAAATCCAAGAGGTTTGTGTGCATTTTCCTGCTCAAGATGACCAGGAGTTTATCCTGCTGGGAGAGGCTCAGAGACCTAAGCAGCAAGGTTTAAAAAAATAGTGGGAATGGGAGAGGGGAAAATAATTTTGTGGCCAAAATAGAACTGTCTGTCCCTCTGGCTTCTTCCTATTATTGGAATACAGATTTGTCCGAAAGTGGCACATTTGTAGCAGTGGCACTTGGGAACTTTGTTTAGTGGTGGTTTAATGGTTGGACTTGATCTTGGAGGCCTTTTCCAACCTAAATGGTTCCATGGTTCTGTGGCATCTCAGAGAGCTGCACCCTGGGGTGTTGAGCCAGAGATGTCCATGGATTTATCTGGAGGCTAATGCCTGTTTTCTCCTCCCCATGTAATGTGGTTTAGCTCAGAAAGGGAACTAAATGCAGAATGAGGATTAAACTGTGTAAGCCTGATGGATGTTTTGTAGGTGATGCTTTGCAGAAAATCATTACTTTGAAATGTTGGAATAGAAAAGAACATTTTTCAGGCTTTTCAGACATAACATGTTGTGGAGAAGAAGCTTGGAACAGATGTACCCATAGTTTATTCCATTTATCATATTAAAAATAAAGAAAAGACAATTTCAGCTCATTTACTGCTTTATTAGTTCAAATAAACAGCTTTTCTAATCAATGTGTATGGCAAGCACAATGCTTTCATAATTGGCAGTGGTGGTTCCAAAATTAATGAGACTGTCCTTGTTTATGGTCTGTAACAAGTGACACAGTTGATACATTGGCCCAGCCGTTTTCTCACGTTCATTTTAGCACAGGAAAAATTGTAACCTTATTTTTGAATTTTAAACCATTTGAGGGTTGGTTTTTCCCCCCATCCTTTTGAGAAAGTGCAGTTGGAAATGAGGAGAGCTGCACAGGAAACTCCCAAGGAGAATGGCTCAGCTGTGTCTAGGGGAGGCTTTTGCTCTTATTTATCTGGAGGTATTTATTGATTTTACCTTCCTTTGCAAAAATGCTGATTTAATTTATGAGGTGATATAAGAGGTTAGGAGAATAATTTTACCTATAAGAGCGCAGAATTGTCCAACTAATTGCCCAGGAAAAAGAGAAAAGATCTGCTGATCTACCCCTGCAGATGTTTCTCATCTGGAATACAGACCAATTCCAGACATTTATTTTTTTGATTACTGTTTATTTTGATGCTTTATTACACGGCCATTGCCAGGAAGGAAATGGTGCTCGGAAATCCAGAAAGATGTTTTTTCTACTTTGGTATTATTTACTCAGTAACAATTTGGGGTTTAACCCCTTTCTCCCCCTTTTCTCTGTCTGATTGTGAGCCCTCACTTCCATCCTTCACTGGGAACAACAAAACTGCCGGTCCTGGGCTGAAACCAGCTATGGTTGGTATTAAACTCCCTGAAATTTTATAGGCACATTAATACTCATTTCCAGATTGCAACTAATAAGGACCTGTTGGCTTTTTTTGCCACCTAGTGCTTCTGTCCCTGCATTACTGTGGAGGGCTGCGTGTGTGAGGAGTGAGGAGCCCTGTGGTGCTGCAGCTCCTCAGCCACATGCCTGTTGGGTTTGTCAGAGGAGCTTCCTGGCACGAGGGGAACAAACTCAAACCTTCCCTGGTTTGCTCAAGAACCATCAAAGGCTGTGGGAAACCTTCTGTGTGCTGAGTGGGAGAAAACAGGGAGCACCTCTTGCTTGTGGTCTGATTTTAAACCTGGTGATCCTTCTTCCTGGAAGATGCTGAGCTTGCTGATGTTCTGTGAGTTTGATAGGATGGTGCATGTTCCCACTGTGGACAGAGGTTCAAATCTTATGGCTGGGCAGAATCAGAGCTTCAAATCTTATGGCTGGGCAGACAGAGCACCTCTGTTCTCTGGGCTGGCAGCAGTGATGCTCCAACACCCCTAAGCTGTGGTTCCATATGATTAAAAATGGCTGGAAAATTAAATATATGCAAAGCAAACAATCCCATGGCACTTTATTTCTTCAGATTTCTCCTGTAGCTGTTGGTGTGCCAATTCTGCCTCAGGCACTTGCACTTACACCCACAGGTACATGTGATTTGTAATTTTGTGCGTTATAGCTGGAAATGGGCTACCCCTGGATCCAGACTGGTTGTTTGCAAGAGCCCCAGCTGGGTTTGGGGTGTGTTCACACTGAGGGATGTGCAGCTCCTCTTTTCCCTGTCCAGGCTTGAGCAAACCCCAGAGCACAATGGAGCCGTTCTGCTCCAAACGGGAGCAGGAAGGTGGGTGGGGTTAGGAAATATTTTATATTTGGGATTTTTTTTTTCCACTGAGCCATGTCACATTTGAGTCCCACCATAGCTTTATGGCCACGTGCCTGTCCCAGTCTGTGAGGAACAGACCTGCTGCTGTCCATGTGTCCGTGTGTCTGTCCATCTGTCCGTGTGTCTGTCTGTGTGTCCGAGGCAGAGCTCTGGTCACACTTGGAGTCACCAGGGGCAGTGCTTGGCCAGGCTCTGCAGTGCCCATGGCTGTGGGATACAGCAGCTCTGACAGGCTCCTGCAGTGGGTAATATATTGCCTTTTGGGACCTGGTGATGGCATCCAGACCTCCCAACCTTTCATAATCCACAAATGGAAAAGTGGCACTTAAAATGAATTTATTCAGGTGGGAGCGCTGTAAAACATGAAAATAAGGCTTTTGACTTGCTGCACCTACACTTGAGTGTCAATGAAAAGCTTTTTATTTGGTTTTAGAGCCAGACTTGCAGAAGTCAATGTGCTTTGTGGTCTGGCCCTGTGTGTTACAGGAGCCAGACTGGAACAGGGCACGGACAGCGAGGAAAGGTTGGGAGCCAAGCTGCTCAGTGAGATACCTGCAAACCTTTGAGCATCTTAGAGGGGAGAGTTTGCCTGGGGAAGGCTGAAAATGGGAGAGGAGAGATGAGAGAGACAAACCCCCAAATGAGATTCCTTTGGGATTAATAAGCAAGCCATAGATTTTGTCCCTGCTTTGCGCAGTGGGATTGCTCGGTGCTCCCTGGCTGCTGCCTCCCTGCTGGCAGCACAGGAGCATCTCCAGAACTTCCAGCTCTGTCCAGCCCAAGGGGCTGTGGGTGGAGAGCAGGGAGCAGGGAACGGTGGTGGAGGAGCAGCAGTGAGCAGGCATTCCTTGCCTTTGACCACTTACTTGATTTGACACTGTCCTCAAACACAAGGTCATTTACAGCCTGCCCGGGGCTGCCAGACAAGGAAGTTACCTTGCAAAGGAAGGAACCAGCCCATGCTGTCTAAATATTGTCAATTGTGTGCTGAACGGGGGCCACAGCCTGAGGAACCTCAATAGTAGCTCTTTGTGTCCCTGGCTGCCTCCTGCCAAAGTACTTTCCATAATTAGGAGTAAAACGTATTTACATTCCTGCCGTCCTCGGTGCCGGCGCACACCTGTACGTGTGTGGTGTTCATGTACGAGGTGCGTGAACATTTCTCTCCCTGTGCTTTTACAGTGAGTATTCCTGCCTGGAGTCATGGGAATGGTGCAGCAACCGATGGGGGTGATTGGGATGTGTGGCACAGTCAGGAGTTGTGATGGTGAGAGGAGAAGAAATCCAATGGAGTCCCCCTCTGCCAGGCAGGAGAATAATCCCCATATAGAGAGATACTGTATTTTGTCTGAATCGGAAGGTCCGGGCTGAATGCTCCCTTTTAAAATTCATTGACGTTTGCATGGAAACCAGAAAAATGGGCTTAAGTCAAGAATGCAATAACCTCACTCAAAACTGCTCTCCGTGGCAGGCACTCATCCGCTTCCAGCCGCTCTGCTCGTGGGAAGATAAATGGGGGAGAGGAATCCTGTGCATGGCTGCAGGGGAGCAGGGCTGCAATACGGTGGGTGATGCACACCAGCTTTTCCAGGCACGTTTCTCCCTCTCCCTCCATGATAACTCGCAGCCAGACATTGATTAGTTCAGTTTGGGGAGGAAAAGAGTGGTGCAGGACAACTGGATACTTGAGCAGAGATTCCTGAACCCCGTCCAAGGCAGAGCGGAGCGGTCACGTGGCGCTGGCGCCGTGCCTGCTTCCAGCTGCCGAGCTTCATTAGGAGACAGCCAAAATACATTAATTAGTCTTCTAACATAACTCTCCTGAGCAGGCAGTGCTATGGCTTTCACAGGGGAGAGGAGATGGTCTGTACATTGTGTGAAGGATGGCCGTGATGCAACATCCCCGTCAACATTTGACATGTCTCACCTTGTGTCAGCTCCTCCTGCCTGAGGCTTCCAGGAGTCCCCCTGGGTGGTGGGATCACTCTGGGGTGACCAGGGCAGAGGAGGCAACCTGCTTTAGGTTTGGGCTTTCCCAAAGTTCAGTGTGGCTTCAGATCCACAGGGCTGTTTCCATCCTGGTTTGTGTGGTGGTGTAGCCAGGTGGGGGTCGGTCTCCTCTCCACAGAGCAGGTCACAGGACAAAAGGAAGAGGCCTCAAGTTGCACCAGGGGGGGTTTAGGTTGGATATTGGGAAACATCTCTTCCCTGAAAGAAGAATGGAGTCCCCATCCCCAGAGGGATTTAACCTTATGGTGTGGATGTGGCACTTGGGGACATGGGTTAGAGGTGGCCTTGGCAGTGCTGGGGAATAGTTGGACTCGATGATCTTAGAGGGCTTTTCCAACCTGAATAATTCTGTGATTTCTTCTCTGATTTTATTTCTGTATGAAGTCTCCTCTGACTGATGTCCCCAACAGTGATTTCAAATACCCTAAAATCTGTGCTCCTCTTGCAGGGCAGTCAGAAGAGACACCCACAAATGTACCCGTGTAATCCCTGCTCCTGTTGCAAAACCACTTGCAAAAATTCTGCAGAAATCCAAGGAAAAAGTCGCGCTCAGTCTAATCATGAGTTTACTTTTTCTCCAGAAGCTTTTTGAGCTTTCAGGCACTTAATGGAAACACCAGTGCTCACACTTGGAGGGCAGGCTGGAAAGTTTGCGTGGGCTTGTGTGTGTGCCAGGGAGTCAATTTTTGTCCGTCAGAAGCCTCTTTCCATTATGCTTTTGTCAGGCTTTGCCTCCGTAAAGGGAAATTTGGACTTTCCATGTCAAAGCCCTCTGCAAATGTTACCCAAGACCTCTTGTCAGTGCTGTAGTTTGTACAGGAACAGCTCCCAGTGCTTGCCCAGGAGTGGGGAAGGCAGTTCTAACACTCCTGCCCTTTGAGGGAAGTGTCTGTTATTTGGGATTTTTCATTCTTTCCTCCCTCAGCGTTCACCATTTCGGATGCAGGCTCATGCTCCTGCTCTCTTTAACAGCCTGTTTTTCCTCTAACCACTTCCAGCTCCAAAACCTATCCACATCTTCTCAATGTAAATACACTTAACTTGCCCAGAGCAGGCTGGGGAGACAGTGGTGACCTTCAGCTGAGAGCAGAGCATTTCAGTTTGACCTACTTTGCTGCAGAGTGGGTTTGGCCATGGCTGGGCAGCTCCCTGCTCCCTGCCCTCCTCTTTGGGAAGATGCCCCATGTGAGTGGGAGAGAAGGGCTTAAGGACATGGGAACTTAAAGCTCTGAGTTTAGGTGATGTTTGGGTAGCTGGGTGCTGGGTTTTTCCCTAGTGCCAGCTTTTATGTTTTCATCTTTAGATGTTTGATTGCACCTTTAAAAAATCTGCCACCAGTCAGTAACACAAAATGCCTGTCACAAAATACTCCTTTTTCATTCGCTACTTCATTATTTTACACTAGGAGTGTATTTAGTGGGAATAATTTAATAAATGCACACTAGGATTATTTAGCTCTATAGATTTTGCTGTTTTCTGTTGTACTGG
The DNA here is from genome assembly GCA_013389925.1 of Aegithalos caudatus. Lineage (NCBI taxonomy): Eukaryota > Metazoa > Chordata > Aves > Passeriformes > Aegithalidae > Aegithalos > Aegithalos caudatus. The sequence goes on along the minus strand of WEIU01004880.1, from coordinate 430,738 downwards.
TTTCTCAGGAGGGCTGTGGGGTGGCCCCTCTGGAAGTACAGTTGTCTTTTGTTAAGGGACATGTGTCTTTAAAACCAAGTTCTCTCCTTATCTCAAGCTTAAAGTGCAAAATTCCCAGGTTGGAAGCAAGTTAAAATTTCCTGTTCCAGCTGCATCTGCATTCAGTCTTGGAAGCAGATACTTGGCTGTAATTCTAAAAAAAAAGAAAAAAAAAAAAAAGAAAAAAAAAAGGAATATAAATTGATCTTGCAGGTAAGAAGGAGCAACTGAGGAAATAATCCTTTCAGAAGCCTTTCAAGCAATTTTCAGGATACTTTTCACTTATTTCTGAATGACTCCTACCACTGGTCACCCATTAAAAATAACAAACCCAAACTCAACCCCACGTCCCTGCTGATAAACACCATGGACTTGCTCGTAGCTTATCTAATGCCTGAACATCTGTTTCTCCCTAGCTGAGAGGTTCCCTTGGATGAGTTAATGCAATTCCCTGTGCAAAGGTTAAACAAAGTTGAGAGGCTCCAACCAGTGGCCTTGTGCCACGGGGCCTGTGCTGCACAAACAGCTTCACTGTGGAAACGTCCCATCGTAATTCAGAAAGAAGCTCAGGAGGGGAAAAGAGTCACCCAGCCTCAGCCTGGGCTGCAGCAAGGCTGGACTGGATGATCTTAGAGGGCTTTTCCAGCCTTAATGGTCCTGTGATTCTGAGCTTTCTAGATATTGCGGTATGGCAAGGGTGTTTGGAGTGTGCACTTTCCCTGGGTCTGAGGAGCTGGTGCTGCTGGTGGGCTCTGCACCTGCTTCCTTCTGCCTGGGCAGTGCCATCAGCTTCCCATGGGATGGGCTTGGAAGCTGAGGGCCTGCTCTTGGTACTTTTTGTGCAGATGATTATTTACATTTTTGATGATTTAATACCGTTCTGTGTGTTTGGCAGCAGGACCTTTGATGGCTGGGGCAGCTGGGGGTCGGAAGGGCTGCAGGGTGATGGCAGCACCCACTCCTGGAGCTGGGCCCTGGGTGCCAGAGATGCTCCCAGTGACACAGGCACTCCCAGGGGGATGTCACACAGGCGTGGGGGATTGTCACACAGCTGTAACCTTGTGGGGAGGTCAGGGTGGCTTTGGGGTGAAGGATCCCCAGCCCCTCCTTCATCCCCTTGGAGGAGCAGGTTGGGTGTGACCATACCAGGAGCCCAGAATCCAGCGTGGGGCTGTGCCTGTGTCCGTGAGCTGTTCCCAAACCCCACATCCACACTTTTACTTTTGTGCCCTTTCCTTTCTGTCTGGGCTTTCAGCTCCTCTGGCTCCACATCCTGCGGGGCCACCCTTCACACGCAGGGCAGGAGCATCAAAGAGGAGCTCCTGAATAAAGCCCCCACTTTATGACATCTCTTCAAAGTGCCTTTTTTAGGAGTTCAAAGGACACGAGGAAAGGAGGGGATCAAAATCAAAGGAAGATTGTGGGGAGGGAAATTAAAGCCTCAGAGGAACTTTATGGCGAGTTTTCTGTAACACTTTCAATGCCAAAATCACAAGTGTTCCCAGCACTGACTCTGCCCTGCCCATCAGATTTCCTGTCTACCTCAGGGCAGCTCAGTCCCACACACAGGGCACCCACAATTTCAATTTTCCATTCATTTTTTTTTTTGCAAGACTAAAACTTGCCATTCTGGTCCTTCAGGCCAAGGGGGAGATGTTTGTTCTGAATTGCCTGGAAGTCCTGGGGCTGACAGCAGAGCTCACTTTTAATGAAAATCTTTTTGTTTTTGCTTTCAGGAGATGCATCTTGCTCTTGTCTTACTGTCTTCTACTGCAGGACCATCATTTTGTCTGTGTTTGGGAAATTTCCATTACTGCTGGGGAAAAGGGACTTCTCCTGGGTAAGACTGTGGGATCTGACTTGAAGCAAGACAAGAGAAGCAAAGCCTCTGTGTGAACATTGCAGGTACCATCTATAGACTCTGCTTTACAGGGAAAACATGCAAATCAGTGAGGTATAAACTGCTTAATATCCAGTTAGCTCTCATAATTTTATCAATTTCCTGTCTGTTTTTAAACAAAATAGAAAAAAAGTACAAAGCAAGGGAAAGAAATCAGGCTGGTTTCAACTCAGGATCAAACCCTTTGTAATGCTGGACTGAGATGAGCTGGAACCACATCCCTGCTGTGGGGAGCAGAGAGGGGAAGGGATGAAGCTGGAAGGACTGGGATGCACATTATGCTTTTCCCAGGTTGTGTTACAATTTGGGAGCTTTCAGACTTGTGTCTTTAAATGGAAAGACTGAAAACATAATCAATTATCTGAGAAAAGCAAGTGGGTATTGGTGGAGGGAGGGAAGGCTCAGGCTCAGAGGAGCTGTGGAGTTTCCTTACCGCTCCTTGAGCTGTGCAGGAGCAGCCTGTGGCTCCAGTTTGGTGCTCCCATGTTTGAACCATCACTTAACAAATGCATTTCCTCCACAGGGGGATTGTTTCCTCGTCCTACTGCTTTTCCAGAATCCACAGTGTGTGTTCCTGCAGGAATTCTCAGCCCTGGTCCTGCCCAGGTGAGCTCACCTGTACCAAGTGCTTTTCCCAAAAGTGCTTTCCAGGACTGCTGCTCAGAGAATGACACAAAACTGTTGCTGAACTCCCTCCTCATTAATTCATCCTCCTGTTTTTAATATACTGAACTACACACCTTGCACTCTGTGCTCTGTTTTAGGCAGGCACCCAAAAATAGTCTGGAGAAATGCAAATATGGGAGATAAAGGTCAGTGTGTTCTGGACTGTGGTGGAGGTCTGGTGTTGTGCAGTGTGGGTGGTGGTCTGGAGGACAACCACTGCCAAAAAACAAATTAAATTGCTTATTTTTTGCCCAGAGACAGGTCCCAGTTTCACTAATCATCACTGTAAAGGACACCTCAAAGTGGAATTCAGTAAGTGTTTACTATATCTCAGCAAAAAGATAGTTTTATTCATTGGCAAATGTAAGGGGGAATTTAAGGCATGTGGAGTAACTAATCAGATTGGAACTTGCCTTCGAGACTGGGGCTGGAAGGTTTGTTTACAAGAGGGGATTTGCATCGAGGAGAGACCCTTTAATACTTGACATTAATTGGTTTGAAGCTGGCCTGCCTCAATGAACAGATGGCTTTATTTCCTTCACGGTGCTCCAGGCCACGTGGGGGGATTTCCTTTGCACACAGGCCGTGGGCAGTGGGGACAGGCACCCAGAGTCCCCTCCTGTGCCCTGCTGTGCCAGGGCTGGGCATGGTGCTGGCACTGCCTGCTGGGGAAGGGGCCCCAGGGGCTCACCAGCCCCAGGGCTGCTCCCTCAGCATCCCATAATAGCTCTGCTGTTAAAGGATGTGGCAGTGTCCAGGAGGTTATTCATGCCTTCCCATGGGAACTGGGAGCCTGGTGATTTCCATCCACCTTCCCCAGAAATAGAAAAAGGCTTTTTTTGAGTTCCCCTCCTGCTTGGCCCCAGATGCAGCAGAAGGGACAGGGCTGTGCTGGGAATGCTCCTGGGGCTGGGACGCTGCTGCTGGGGGGAAGAGCAGTGACTCAGCAGGGCTGAAGGAGTCCCTGGGTGATGTCAGAGCTCCCTCCTGGCTCTGGGACACGCATCTCCTTTGGGCTGTAGGACAGAGCTCCTTGCTCTGGGAACCTTTGGAGCATCTCTGTGGCCTCCTCTGGACTCACTGCAGCAGGTCCAGGTCCTTCCCGTGGACCAGAGATGGACACAGAGGGAGGAATCACCTCCCTCCACCTGTGCCCACCCTTCTTTTAGTGCAGCCAAGGACACGGGTGGCTTCCAGAAAACCAAGGCTTGGTGCTCCCTGGCAGCACAGCGGGGCTTCCACAGAGCTGGAAGGTCAAGCAGATGTTAATTGGATAGAGTTGGAGCACTCCCCATTGCAGGTGGGCTGTAGTGTGGCCTCAGTTCCAGATCTGTGCTGGGTCTTACTTTATTTTATTTTTGTGAGTGTTGCTAAGAGATGATTCCCCCTGGAAGCTGCAGGACCTACACAGATGCACACTAGTTGAGGAGGCAGGGAGGCTCCCAGAAACCCAAAGGGCAAATGAGAATCTGTTAGGGAATCCTCAGCCAGCTACACACAGGCACTCCCAGAAAACCAGTGCTGAGCACAGGAAATGGCCATTTCCCAGGAAGATCCTGGAGCCTGGCACCTCCTGGCACTGTTTGCAATGTCCTTTCCTAATGAAACTGGGGTTTTGTGCTTTTCTTAGGCTGCAAATGGTTATGCACATTCCTAAATATTTTCCTACTTCCCTTTTCGGATGTCTAACATTATGTATTATTTTCTGATACTTACCTAACCCGGGAAATCTGTTTTCCATCTCACTTCAGCCAAGGTTTTCTTTTTAACCAGTCCTTCCCAGCATTTTCCTTTAACACTTCTGGTTCGCTGAGTGAACTTTGCAGCATGAGGGTAAATGAAAGTGAAAATGTATTGCTTGTCACACACTGGCTGTTTAGAGAGGGTTTGGGGTTTTTTTCCCCCCTCTGGATTTGAAGAGGGAGATATAAATCATTGATTTAAAACCAGGGTAATTTAACAAGATTATAGGAGAGGGAAAATCCACTTCCTACCCAAAGTAACAGTCTCTTAGGTCTCTCCACCTACACAAGCCATATGCATCCTCCGAGCTGCCCAAGATTCTCTTTTGTGTTTTTCTGGCAGGACTGTGGTGTAATAATTAAAGTCCATATGCAAAGCTTTCTTGGTGGGTCTTTTAATTACTTTGTAATTGGTCAGAGAGTTACCATCCCTCAGCCCTCAGCCTTCTCTCTGTGTTTGGAAAGTCCCAGACCTGAAGGGATATTCAAAGCTCAGAGCCCCAGATCAGAGGGATGAGATCAGGGGTTGCCTTTTTGTGCCATCTCCCTGTTTAACCAACATGAGCAAGCTGTGCTTTTCCTTGCTGGGAGTGAAGCCCTGGGATGGGGGGAGCAGAGGGATTTGTGCTGCAGCAGCGTGGGTGGGATGCTGGATCCGGAGGGCTCAGCACCAGAGCAAAGGGGTGGGGAGAGGGATGGCCAAGGGAATGCTCATCCCTGGCTGCAGTTCTGGTTTCCTGTCCTGGGAAGCCTTTGTGCTGACCCCAGGGGGAGCACAGACAACAGAGCTCCTCCCTCAGGGCACAGGTGCACCTAAAACTCAGCCATCCATTTGGATGCTGAGTGACAGCATCCAAATTCACTTGCTCCTTGCCATGATGTTCCCCGTTCTCCTGAGGGGTGGTGGCTCCCAGCTCACCCAGGGCAGGATGCAGAGGCTGTGTCTGTGTTTCTGAGGCCAAATGCTGAGTTCTAGAAAGAGGCACAGCCCCAGCTCTCAGTGGCACTGCCACACCTGAGCAGGTATTGCACGAAATACCTCAAAATCACCCTCCTCTTGTTATTCCCATTGTCATTGGAGACTCTCACCAGGCACACGGACTGGAATCAACAGATCTTTTTAATAGATGTAGCAAACCACAGATAATCCTTTGATTCTGGGAGCTGGAACTCAAAGCCCAGCTCTTGTAACACAAACATGGGCGTCTCTTGGGCTGTCAGTTCAGCAGGAACATGCCACCAAAAGAGGTGTCCTGGAGCCTGCCTTGCTCCCACTGGCAGCACAGGCTTCCCGTAACCAATTTCCAATGAAACGTTTTTCTAATTATAGCAAATTATTTTTACAAACATTTTCCTGGGAAGAGAGTTTGAAACAAGAGCCAAAAAGGAGAAGACTGAAATTTAGGCAGTGCCTGGAAAAAAAAAAAAAAAAAAATTAAAGATGGATTGCATGTTAGTTGGCTTCTATTATCAGGCCAACTTGTAAACTTCAAATTAATGGGTTTTAAGGAACTTTTTTCCAGTATGAGCAGTTGTTTCATTGAAAATTGGACTGGCTTAGAATGGTGCCACCAAACACAGCTTTTCCCTTCCCTCTGGACACCTTGGTGGCACTGGAGAAGGGTGGTGGCAGAGCAGTGGTGGCAGAGGTGACAGCCAGCACCAGGTCACTGGCAACACTGGTACAGCCTGAGCAGAATCTCACATCCAACAGCCCCCAAGGCAAATTATTTCATATTTATTCTCCTTCTGAAATTCTGTAGTGGATTTCTATTATTTTTCCAGAACAGAGCCACCTTCCAGTTGGAAATACCCTTGGTTTTGGGGGAAAAGAAGGAGTAATTCTTAGTTACCACTAAGAGAAGTGTGAGCACCCATGCCTGGCTGCCCCACACCCTACAAACACAAAGGCAGCAGATTTGTGCACACAGAGATGGTTCAGCTGTGGCAGGCTCAGTGCTCCCTGCTGTCTTTTCCAGGAGAGATTCCCACTGGAAGTACAGGGGCTGGCAGTACCATGCTGTTTGTGAGCATGCCTATCTTCCCATGGCTCCTGAGCTCAGCTGGGGAATTTAATTAGAAGTCAACCATGGAAAAATCCATAATACTTACATCGAGGTGCTGTGGGCTGTGTGCAACTGAGGGATAATCTTAATGCAAACCTGAATGTAGGTTATTGTTCAGCAGGAAGGAGCTGGTTGATTATTTCTAAAACCAAAAAATAAATTAAAAAAAAAAAAACAGAGAAAAAGGTCAACCCCAGCCAAAACCCCAACCACAAACCCCACGCAGGGCACTGACCCTGGGCAGTGGGAAGATGTGGTGCTCTGGATGGTTCTGGTCAAGGGCCATGCTGGGTTTGTGCTGTGGGTCATTGGCACCCTGGGAGCAAAGGTGGGCTAAGGGAGCTCTGGAATAGCGCAGGTGGTGGATGTTTTATGGCATGTGCTTATTTTCCTGAGGAGGAATTCGAGGCAGACCCCTCAGGGTTGTAGGTGCCCATCTGGGCGCCCATCACGACCGCGGGCCCCGGCTGTGGCGGCTCCCATCAGAGCACCCAAGGGTTAAAGATGGGCAGTCTCCCTACCCCCCAGTAAAGGTAACTACCCCCCATCCATTTACCAGGAAAGAATTTGCCATTGAGCAGATAGGGCGGGCTCAGGAGAGCCCTTCAGCCCCGACAATATCGCATTACCCCGTGCATAAAGAGCGGAGCCGTTTCCGCTGGCGGGGCCATAATGGAGGTATCTCTTTACAAAGCCCCCACTTCAGGCCAGCTGAATGCCTCTGCCCAGCCTCCCAAATCCCGCAGCCCTAATCCCTTTAGCAACAAAGATCTGTTTCTTTGCTTAGCATGAAGTAGACCTCAGAGGCCGGTGTGTGCCTTGGCCTGTAGGCCAAAAGCCTCCTGTTTACAATTTCCCTATTCCTGTTTTTAATGTTGTTCTGAGAGCAGCCACAAAGGGCCGGTTTTGTCCAGCAGGAACAAGGGAGCTATTAGAGAGGGACAGAGGAAGGAAGGAAGGGAGATCCAAAAGGAGCAGCCCAGGAGGGATTAGCATACACAGCTGTTCCCTCAGGGACAGGAGCTTTATGCTTTTTATAATTTCCCTCTCATTTACATTTTTTAATATCTGGTTTCCTTGTTTCCAGCCCCCTTTCCCCCCACATCTCCAGGACCATCTGCCCATTTTATTGGATTTTTTTGTTTTGTTTTGTTTTGTTTTTCAGGCAGGCACATCCAGCCCAGGGTGTTCACTGGCTCCAGCTTAAATCCTGCAATCCCTGTCAGCTGTGGGCTTGCTCACTTGAAGCCCTCTCTCTTGCCTGGCTTGCTGTGTACCGTGACTCTCCATCCAGCCCATCACCTCTCCCTGGTGCAGTGGGAAGGCAATGCTCAGCATCCCTGGATGGGGATGCCCAGGGCGAAGGGATTTCATCCCTGAATTCACATTGTTCTTGGCTCTGCTCAGGCCAGAGGGGAGAATAGCTGAGCTGTTTACAATATTGTTTCATAGACTGCTCAAAAGCTGCGCCTGTTTTCCAGAAGTGCAATGAAACATTTATGAGTCCGGGACGTGGCGCAGCTCCGGAGCTCTGCGGGGGACAGGGGATGCTCGGGGTTTTTGATCTGCACATCCCAGCTTATGTGGGCTGCTGGCAAAGGAATTAGCAGGACACATCCAGCTCATTTTCACTCCCCTCTTCCAAGGGGGTGATCCCTCAGGTAGCCTGGTTTGAGGGCAAGCAGAGCTGGACAGATCCCAGGTCCAGGATTTGGGCACCGTACGGAAATAAAGAGAGCCAGGCAAAGCTGGAGAGAAGAGCAGCACCTCACCAGCTCCTCCATTCAGGAAGTTTTCCCATATCCAGAACTACTTAGTGCTTACAAAAGTAATTTGGTTCTGTAGAAGATGTTTAATGAATCTTCTGGAAATGGGGAGTTTTGCCCCACTGAGCAGAGCCTGGGCTGGGAGTGGGACCTGAGCAGGGCTGTGGTTTAACATCCTCCCCACTCGCTCAGGGACGTCCAGACTAAACCCTTCCTTCCTGCCCAAAGTGGAATTATCATTAACTTGTAACTAGTTTTCAAGAAGAACTTTTTTTTTTTTTTTGGTAGGCTGTGGAGTACTTCCAAGAATTTTTCAATTTTTACAAATGAAAATATAAGCTGAGCCAGATGCCAGCTAAAATGCAGTTCCTTCATACCAGCCAGCCCAGGCACCACAGGCTCAGCATCACGACCTTTAAAGCAGCTTTTCTAGAAAAAGCTGGGAGAACACTTTCTAAAAAGCCGTAATTGTAGCTGCAGTCATTACTTATAACATCCCTGATGGAGAGGAACTTAAAAATAATTCTTAAGGAACTTAAGCTTCAACAGCCCCCAGCAGATTTAGTTTATGTGCAGTGCAGGCTTCCCTTGTGGAATTACAGACTCGGGATGGTGATTATAGTGTTGATGATAATGTACATTTTCTAAATCATTACTTCTGTAAGAATAAAATAAAAGGAGTGAAGCTTTTGTTTCACTTTTCTCATGCAGATGAATGGTTCAGGGATTTAGCCACTTGTTTCTAAAATCAGACACAGATTACAATGTTGTCTCCACATATTTATTAAGCTAACAAGTTTATTACATATGTAAAATGCATTTGGACACAATATATTTCAAACCAATAGAATAATTTGAGTCATCAGCTTTGTAGATGCATAATTACATGTTACTTCCTGGATTTTTATAATATTCCAAGCTGGTATTTAATTAAAAACTGGCACCTGGGATCCAGTTCCTTTTGGGTTTTGTGTATGGAAACCTGGACCCTTATTTCAATATTTTTGTTAATATCTTGCAGCTTTCCTGACTCCACACCCATCCTCTACTCTGAGGTTGGTTTGAGGGTGCAGGGTAGGATTGTGTTCCTGTTGAACTCAAGAGATCAAACCAACATTAAATCCAATCTATTTTTCTAGAACCAACAAAGATTTTTGGACCAACACTGTCAGGATGCTTCAGTCACGGCTGAATGATAATTTTCTATCTGTGAATATTCTGTTCTTAAATTAATTCCAATAAATATGTTGAGCTCTGGATAAGACTTGTTCTGCCTCTTCCCCTTCTTTAGGATGGAAACAAGATATGTTTTCATTAAACCCCTTTATTTTTGCTCATTTCTTTCTATTCCTCCTGTTACCCAGCACTTTGGTTTTCAGATTTGTCACCTTGTAAAGCCGTGGTTCTGCTGAGACTCTCTGGTCCCCCAACAGCAGCAGGATATTGAAGGATTTGAGCTGAGATCCCTGAGCAGCCACAAGCCCCTGCTCTCACCCCAGACACAGCTCCCTCAGCCCTACATTTCCTTCAGGAAAGACATGATTTCCAGAAGATCTCGTTTCTGACCCCTCAATCTTTTCTCCTGGTGCTTTTGTCCCAGCAGGAGGCTGCAAGGCAGGCTCCTGTCCCATGGGATGGTCCCAGGGGACCCCCAGCCTCAGCTCCTGGCCCCACTGGGGTGCCATGGGGACAGGGATGTTATTCCAGAGAGGAGGAGGGGAACCACAGCTCTGCTCTCCCAGAGGATGGCTGCTGGCTCCTCCAGCACATTGTTCTGTGCTGGCAGGAACAAATCAGGGCTTGGTCTTTGCTCCAGGAAATTCCCTTGATGAGGTACCCAGTACCCCGAGTGTCTTTCAGCTGCCACAGCAGTGGGTCCCAACACCCACACACAGCACTGGTGTCCTGGGGTGGATTTTCTTTAGGGCTGACTTGGGAAGTGTGCCCATAGGAAATGAATGAGTAATTCAATAATTTGTAGCTGGTTGGAGAGCTGGAGCATCTCCATGCTCTGGCCAGGGTTTGGAAAGTCGATGAGCAGATGGAATGTTGGGCTGTGTCCTCTTTCATCCCTCTTAAAATTCCCCCATAGCTTTGGGAAGCTGTGGGCATTTGGGAAAAGATGCTGGTGGTGACTCTGTGCTGGTGCCCTGCGCTCCCTGGGATGTCTGTATGAGCAGGGCCAGGCTCTCCCAGTAAGGATGGGGAACTGGGCTGTGTCATGGCTCTGAGCACCAGAACCAGAGGAGAGGCTTCCTCTTTCTGCTGTGTGCTTGCCAAGGCAGCCTGGAGGAGAAAACAGAGCAGGGAATCAAACAGAAAATCCGGATGTTTGGTGGAGGAGGGAAAGCTGGGGCGTGGAGTGAAGGCAGCCTGGAAATCCGTGGGGTGTTCTGTAGCCTGAGAGGGGAAAGGGGGGTGACAAGGGCTGGGACAGTGCCAGAGAACAGGAGGAGGCAGAGACCATGGAAAGCAGCTGGGAAGAAGCCTTCATTGCGGGAGGAAATGTTATTATTAGTGCTCAGTTTCCTGGACAAAAGATTCTTGTCTATTTAAATACTTCAGCTTCACAGAGCTGCAGCTCTCCAGACACAATAAAATCTGCCTTTTCTCCCTGTCATTGTCATTTCCCGCTGGCAGCAGGTGGTTAAAACTCCTGTGCTCTGGAGTAGGACATTGCAGGCTGCTGTGACCAGGGAGGACAAGTCCTGGGGATGGGGGCTTTGTCCCTTGTGTCCCCTCACATCTGTCCACAGATTTGCTGCTCTCTCACAGCAGTGCAGATACTGCTGATAGAGAGATTAAGATCTATTAAGATTTGAATAAAATCAGCAAAAGCATAAAAATATTAAAATATTAAATATCTTGATAGAAACCACACATAAGAAACCTCCTGGGCCATCCTCAGGCTTCCTCAGCCAATCATGGCAGGTTTTAAGCACCAGCAGCAAAATCACTAATGCCAAATAATCACAGCTAATGGGTAATTGGAATTATTCTTTCCATCCAGGCATGCACAAAAACCACACAGGGGTTGGAGTTGCTGTTGTTGGGGGGAAGAGATCCAGCTCCTGTGCAAGGTGATGCTCACACCTGACCCTGCTCTGCCCTGGCCTTGGTGTCTCCATGAGATCTTCTCTGTGTGCTTCAGCAGGTCAAGGCTCTTTTCCACAGAAATTCCAGATGATTTCCTGTGATAGGTGAGAAATACTTTTTCTACCTGTCTTGAAATGTTAAAATCTGACCACAATAGCATGGAATTTTCTTTGTAGAATCCTGGGTTTTTTCCAGTGTGCAGATAGCTTGAGTTTAATATCAGATATATAACTATAATGATAGAAATGGGACTTTTATTCCATAAAAAGATGGGAGATGTCTCACTCTGCTCTTTTCCTGAATGTAATCGTTGCTTGTTCCAAACCCTGCAAGACTTTGAAAAGTCAGCCTTCCTGAATGTATGACAAATATATCACAGAATCACGGAATATCCTGTGTTGGAAGGGACCCACAGGGATTATTGAGTCCAACTCCTGGACCTGATATAAATATATATTTATATTGAATTACTGCAAAAGTGCAGATGTGCTTAAAGCAGAGTGAGGGAGCCGTGGTGGGGCTGGTGGCTGTCACAGAGGACACTCAGGATGCACAGTTGCTAAACCACTAAAAGCACGTCCTGTTCATCTCAGTGGGAAACCTTTCTGTGTTGGGATTCTGGAAAACTGAACAGTTCCCTCACAGTGAATGAATAAATGCAGCCAACCAGCAGCCATGCCAGTTAGGTTTTAATCAGAGAGTTTTGGAAGATAGCAGCAGCTGTTCTTTAAATGCAAAATGCTTGGGGATGAGCTGCCAGTGTTTGATAGGTGTGAGCTGGATTTGCTCTTTTTGTCAGGGTAGGTGAAGCTCCAGCTGTGTGTGGCCTCCAGCCTCAGCACTGAAGTGTCAGCCCTAGCAATTCATGCTTTGATTTCACACAGCCTGCACTGCTCTGTGCTGGACTTGTGCTTCTGCATCAGGCTCCATCCACCCCAGAGCTCTGAGCTTGTCCCCCACCCCATTACCTGGGGGTCCTGCCCTCCTCACCCCATAACTTGGGGGTCCTGCCCCAGCCAAGCCTGGCCTCCCCTCTCCTGCTCCTGCTTTGCCTGCAGGTAGGGAAGTAATGTTCTGACCATGGCAGTGTTTCCTGAGCCTGGGGTGCTCAGGGAGCTCAGGGCAGGCAGTGGCTGCTGTTGGAGTGGGTGGAAGGCTTTGGGAAGCAGAGCAGTGTCCAGGGCCAGGCTGGCAGCAGCTCCCTGCCTCCCCTCTGCCTGGCAGCACAGGAGCTCCCAGCCTCCAGCCAAGGATGGCAGCCCCCAGGCCCCTGTGCTTCCAGAAGGTTGTGGTGGGATTTTCTTCCCTGCAGCTTTGCAATTCTCCTGCCAATCCTGGGGCACAGCTCTGCTTTCCCTCTTCTGGAGCCCAGCTGTGGGAGTGTGGAGATCACTGCCTGTGCTGTGCCTCTGTCCCTGCACTTGGGAAGGGGGCAGCTGCCACAGCTGCCTGTCCTGGGGCAAGGACAGGCATCCAGGGACTCCTTCCAGGCTGGGGTAAAACCAGGCAGCAGGCTCAGCATAGCTGAGAACGTGGTCAGCAGCAGGAGAGGCTGAGTGGGAGAACTCGTGCCAGAGCTTGCTCAAGGGATGAGGGGCTTTGTTTGCCCTCCTGACCAGCTCTGCCTCTCTCTCCCCGTGGCCATGGGGACAGCAGTGGCTCCTGGGTGACTGAGCAGTGCATGTTGGCCCTGGTGATGTGCTGAACCGCTCAAGCAAATCATCCTAAAATAGGCTTCATATGTGATGCAAAAGAACCCAAGCAAAACAGAGCCCAGCCAACCCCAAATTTATGCTTGTGGTTACTGAAGCTTGTGAGATCAATTTTTTGTTTACTTAAAACTGATTTCAAAGAGGGTTTTTTTCCCCTTTCTTTCTTTTAATTCTCATTCTTGATCTTTGGGCTGGGGGATGGTCATGACACTGCTCCAGCTGGGGCTGAGCATCCTGCTGTCATCATCACAGAGAAGCTCTGTCCCAAAATGCCCAGAATTAAGATCCTGGTGAGGTGGGGGAGCACTGTTACACCCCCAGAACAGGACCTGTGGTTGCTGTTCCATTGGCATGTCCCAGCAATCACCCACAGCATCCTGAGAGAGTCTCTCATTTTCATGACAACCTGGAAAAGTACATCTCAGCAAAGCTTTTTTTTTTCTCTCTTACTTCTATCTTTTGAAAATATTTAAGCTAGGAAGTGTTAAAAGAATGAGTTCAGGTGAAAAAAAGGGAAAAAAAACAAAACAAAAAAAGGCCAAGAAACAAAAAGCCCAGAGAGGCTCTGTGGAGCTGGCAGAAGCCAGAGCACAGAATCAGCACTGGCTGATTCCATCTCTTTGTCATCCCACATGTGGGGTTTACCCCAGTGAATAGGAAAGCCTCGAAAGTCCAAACTGCCATATTCCAGGACAAACTGTGTAGAAAATAAACACGTGGGATAAATAAAGCACAGGCAGGAAGCGATGACTCCGTGGGACAGAGACCTGAGGTGATGCTGCTCACAGCCCCCAGCTCCTGCTGCTGGGGACCCTTCCCAGCCTGGCCAGGGCAGGGAAGCGAGGGAAGCACCCACCTCTTTTCTTTTTTCAGGAATCCCTGGCTGTGTGGCCCCCGTTTCAGCAGAGGATTCCTGCAGCCTCAGTGTTTGAACTGGCCGAATCCCTGCGGGGCCGGGGCCAGCAGCTCCGTCCTGGCCAGAGCCCATGGTCACTTCAGCGCTGATGTGGTGAGTGCACCCTGGTGCCAAGCCCAGATGGAGCTGCTCCCCGAGCAGATTCCTTCCTCTGGGTCCTTTCATTCCTTCTTTTCTTCTTATTTTCAACACTTATTTGCAGATTTGTCAGTGTTATGCCTGGCGTCCCAGTGGCAGTTTGTGTTGGGTCCTTGGGGTCCCTGTGGCCTAAGGGGACAGGGACTGTGTGGGGACAGGGCAGCACAGCCTGCCAGGGCGAGAGCCCAGACTGGGGGTTCAGCTTGGGGAAAGAAAACCAAATTGTGTTTGTGAATGGAAATGGCCTTGGGGGAAAATCCTGGAGACAACAGCACGGGGTGGCCGGCACTGCTGCTGTCTGTCTGTCCCTGCAGAACCTCAGTGCTCCTGACCACGGTCATTGTGCTGTGTAATTGCTTTTGGATGATGTTCAGGCAGCAAAGTGGGGCAGAAGCAACTCTCCAGGCTGGTTTAACTCTTCTGTGGGGTGTGATTTCTGCTTGGTTACAGAGGCAGGTGAGCTGGGAGATGCGGTGGGCATCAGCGGGCCGGGAGCTGCAGCAGTACAGGACAGCAGGACCTGGCAATGTGGGCAGCAGCAGTGAGGGACACCAGAAAAGAGGATTTTACTAAAAAAAATGAGGTCTAAGCCCACTTAGTGAGCTCATTTCAGTGAGGAAGGAGAAGAGGTGGTTTTGAAGGAACAGAATGGAACAGAATGGAACTCTTGGCTGGGGGAGCAGGACAGTCCATGGAGCTGCTCTGTGCATGCTGGGACCCATCCCATGGGCACAGAATGAATTAATATGTCCCAAGCGTTAGGAGGGAGGAACCCTCCTTGTTCCAGAACCTGGATCTGTTCCAGAACCCCAGCCCAGAGCAGGCTGGGGGAGCAGAGGGCGTTTAGGAGCCGTGGGGAGCTCTCTGCTCCGTGGTGGAGACAGTGCTAATCGCTGGGGCTTAGCGGTGTGGCAGGGCCGGGAAGGAACAGCAGGGCTGTTAAGCAGGAGGAAATGGTTCCCTGTCTAGGTGGGCTTAACACAATGTAAACTCTACAGAAAGTTAAAGCCTGACGTGTGAAGGAGCTGAGTTACCCAGCACAGCAGCGTGGGTTGAGGGTTCCTCACGGTGTTGGTGGAGCTAAAGCCAATGTACAGTGTCCCTGTGCCTTTTCCTTTGGACACAAAGCATCTGCAGTGACACTGATATCCTCATGGATGCCCTTCCCAGATTTCTTACACAGGTTGTTTGGCTAGAAAAAAAAAAGGTTTTTTTGTATTGGAAAGCCTGTCCAGATTCTGAGGGAAATTGGTAAAACAGTGTTTTAGTTATAATTCATTACACAGTGTCTCGTTTTGGAATTGCATTTTTGGCCAGGGTACATCTGGCCAACGATGCTGTGATAGTGCCCCAAGCCTTCCTTTTGGTTCTCATTTAGGTTAGAAAAGTAATTAAAGGAGGGTAAAAAAAGAAGTGACAGAGTTACCGACTCTCTTTCCAAAAGTGAAGGGTTTAGGCCAAACTCCTGCTAAGAAAATAAACAGAATTTCATTTTTTTTGTTGCAAGTTCTTCCCATATATTGAATTTCCGTGCTCAGTGACAAGGGGGATCTGCTCGAGTGAGCAGCGATTGGATTCTGATGGCTTTGAGTTGTGCTTGGATTTGCTTTGGAAAGCTGGGGCTGTCCTTGGAGAGCAGGGTTTGGACTTGAGCTCAAGGCCTTGTTCTCTAAGGAGCACAAAGCTTGCAGCACGAGTTATCAAGTTGTAACTTTTATGGCTGTGCCTGGAAATCATTTTCCTGCCCAGAGTCCTGCCCAGCAGTGCTGTGATAGAGCCCTTCCTCCCCAAATCAGGCCAACATTTGCTAGGCTGAGCCTAGAAACCATTTTTAATTGAGGCATGTTGCAGAGGTTGGCTCTTTCTGCACAAGTGGGCGTGAATGTCCTTCCCACCTTCTCCCCTGCAAGAGGAGACCCATGCTGGGATAATTTCTGCAGAAAGCAGTGAATTTGTGGTGGTGGGGAGGGTTTGAGGTTGTCCCAAGCGTACCCACCACCAGGACCCTCTGATGTGGGGCTGTGCTGGGTAGGGATGAGCCCTGGCAGGGGGGTGGGAGATGTTTTGGTGGTCACCATGAGCATCAGGGCTCCTCTGGGCAGTTGGGGATGGCAGCAGATGGTCCCAGGGGAAGAGCTTTGGGAGCCAGGGGGGTTGAAGATGTTCTGTTCCTCGGGTGATAAATTGATAAATGTGTCATGGCTCAGCTCCGGAAACAGGGCAGGGAAGGATGTGAGTGGCAGAGGATTCACATCCTGGAAACGCCGGCGTGTCGGGGCTCGGGAATTCAGCAGGATAAATGCATCTGCCTGTCCTGCTGCAGACAAGCTGCTTAATGTGGGAAGCAGAGTTTCCTGTAACACCGAGCCAGTGGGGAAGGGAAAACCCTGAGAGCCAGGAAGGGCCAGGGAGAATTAAGCAGGTAAACCCATTAGCAGTGACCACCTCTTTGTGCAGGGATTACACAAAGCTGCTGCTTTTGGATGCTCGGTGTCTGGGAGGGGCCAGGGCTGCGAGTGGGGGCCTCTCCCCTCTCCTGAGGGGCTTGACCCCAGAGCTGGGATTAGCACTTGCCACAAGCCGCCCTCACTAGCCAGAACAAATTGCTGCACGTGCTGAGAGACAGCCCAGGCTGCAAGAAACGTGGTGCTGCTGTGAGGCAGAGGTTTGGCAGGCTTTGCTCTGGCAAATCCCTCCATTCTTCCCAAGAGGATCTTCCTCATGGAAATCGCTCCTCTTTAACCAACAGATTTACACTGTTCTACTACTCTGGACAGAGGTTTATCCCAGCTCCCTCCTCAGCTTGAGAATTCTTCAGATATTGGTTTTAAAAACAGGGCACAAAGGGGAATAGATGTGCTGTCCCAAGAGCCTCTGTCAGTCAGGACATCCCGAGATGGTTTGGCATAAGCTCGAGCCAGTGGGGAGGGAGCTCTGGGGTGCAGTGGAGGGTGTTGGGGGAGGATGTGTGGAGAGGGGGACATTGCAGGGGTGAGCATCGCCAGGGGCCAGGCTGGGGCTGGGACACTGCAGGGCTGGGACATTGCAGGGGTGAGCATCGCCAGGGTGAGCATCGCCAGGGACCAGGCGGGGGCTGCGGGGCTCCCTGGCTCCCTGCCGGAGCCTCCGAGGGGACGATGCTGCAGAACCTCGTGGTGGCCAGTACCGTGTCCCACAGCTCCCGTCCCGGGACGTGTGTGTCCTCCGGCAGCCTTTCCAAAATGCCAACCGCAGGAAAGCAGCAGAAACCCAAGCTTTCCTTTTGCTTGGACTCCCATCACTTCCCAGACTTTAATTACAGACTGTTCAGGCTCTGCCGCTCGGGTTGGTTTGGCTCTTCGGGCCGGGGCCGAGCGCTGTCTCACGGGCAAAGCAGCCACGGGGTGAGAGGAAGAGAAGGAGAAGGAGAAGGAGAAGGAGAAGGAGAAGGAGAAGGAGAAGGAGAAGGAGAAGGAGAAGGAGAAGGAGAAGGAGAAGGAGAAGGAGAAGGAGAAGGAGAAGGAGAAGGAGAAGGAGAAGGAGAAGGAGAAGGAGAAGGAGAAGGAGAAGGAGAAGGAGAAGGAGAAGGAGAAGGAGAAGGAGAAGGAGAAGGAGAAGGAGAAGGAGAAGGAGAAGGAGAAGGAGAAGGAGAAGGAGAAGGAGAAGGAGAAGGAGAAGGAGAAGGAGAANCTCCCGGCGCTTCGGCACCGCCACCTCCCGGGCATCCCGGAGGGGACGTGACATTCCCGTGTCAGCCTGCGGGCTGAGTTTATTTATTTTCTTTATTCCGCGGTGCCTCCCACCCTGCAGCCCCGGCCCTGCCCAGCGACCCTCTCACAGCACAGTCCCAGCACTTACTGGGAGAGATATTCACATGTCATGATTTTATTAAGTCTTATAATTCTCCTTTTTTGCCTCTCAGCCTAAGCACAAACACCCCGAGGTGAGCATGGTTTCTCTGGGCAATGCTGGCTTGTCTATCTGTCTGTCTGTCTGTCTGAAGCAATAACTGCAGGTTCCCCGGGGATTATTTTTCAGCCCAGGTGTTGACATTTTTCCCCAGCTGGGTGTCAGGCTGTACCTGTGGGGGCGGTTTGGGAGCAGCAGAAGCCTAAGGAGTGAGTGCCCTGGGTTAATGAGGTGTTGCAGGACAGCACAGCTAAATCCAGCTTTACACGGTCCAACTTCCCAGTTTAATTAGAAACCCGGTTTTCCTGCTCATGCATTAATTCACTTTTTGACTTGAGTGACAGCCCAGGCTCTCACAGGGAGGGTGACCACCGTGTTTAAGAAGAGTGTGGGTGTTGTTGGCTGCCCACATCCCCCTGTCCTGCCCAGCTTTGTGTTTGCCATAGGAATATCATGCTGGGCCCACCAGGCAGCGGTGGGGTCCCTCTCTTGGCCAACAGGAGCAGCTGGGAACTGCAGGACTGGCAGAATCCACCTTTCCTCTCTATTTCCTCGTGGATCCCAGTGGGAAGCAGCTCTGGAGGGCACAGGAAGAGCGCAGGGCCTGGCACATGCTCCTTCCCAGCACCATTTCCATGGCAGCTCCCTGCTTGCCTGGGAGCACTGGGATTACAGAGATGCTATCAGTGCTGGGGAGAAGGTCTGGGAGCCAGCAAGTGCAGAAGTTCAGGAGTTCAGTAATTAGCAGAGCAATTGTAAAGAGCAGCAATTAGTGGCTAATTGCTGCTGCAGAAATATGCAAGGCAGATTGCCTTTTATTCCTCTCTCCATGTGGGATGGCTGATCCCGGGCTTGCTGGGAGCAGGGAGAACTTGTGTCTTGTCCCTGTCCTTGATGGCAGGATAGGACAGGGGGGAAATGCTTTAAGATGAAGGATGGTAGATTTATATTTGATATTAGAGCGAAATTCTTCCCCATGGGGTGGCCCTGGCACAGGTTTTGAAGAGGAGCTGTGGATGCTCTGGGTGGAGAATGGCAGTGTGGTGTTCTGGTGATGTTCTCAGCTGGCAGGAGTGCCCTCGAGCTGCTTGGGAGGTGTGCATTGTGCCAGCAGTGGGGAAACTCAGCTTCACTGGGGATTTGGGAGCCACCAAGGGGCCTCAGTGGCATTTTTAGAGCCCCATTTAACCAGACACTGAGGCCGTGGGAGGAATCCCTGTGGGAATGGGCATGATGCTCTGCCACCCTTGTGCAGCCCCTTGCTCACACCAGTCACTGCCACTGCCCCAGCCTCAAGGTGCTTGGAATTACTTATGAACAGCCTGTAGAAGAGATATATTTACTTAATAAATAAATACAAATAACATATGGCAGGTACTAGCATGAAATACACACTACTGATGTTGTGAGGGAGGCCAAGGTCTGAGGCTGGAGCTTTGCCCAGTTCAGCTTAACTTGCCCAGCTGGCACTTTCCATGCTGGCCCTGGCTAAGGGGACTGATGGTGCAATCTGGAACTGCTCGAGGGCATGTCAGAAGCTGCACACCTGGATGGGTAAAGGTATTAACACACAGTGTCCAGGGAGGCTTTCCCTTAGAATGCCTGGGGACACAAATTATGCACTTCTCTGGGAACTGGGGCAACCCTTGGGCACATTTCAGGGTGCCTGCCCAGGGCAGGTCCTGGGAGCTGCAGCTCATGGCACATGTGGGCACACAGTGTGGGCATACAGCTGAGGGTCATGGCACACATTGGCACACAGCTAAGGGTCATGGCACAAACATGGCACACACAGCTGAGGGTCATGGCACACACATGGCACACACAGCTGAGGTCATGGCACACGTGGGCACACAGCTGAGGGTCATGGCACACACAGCTGAGGGTCATAGCCCACACAGCTGAGGCATGGCACACACATGGCACACACAGCTGAGGGTCATGGCACACAGAGCTGAGGGTCATGGCACACATGGGCACACAGCTGAGGTCATGGCACACACATGGCACACAGAGCTGAGGTCATGGCACACACAGCTGAGGTCATGGCACACATGGGCACACAGCTGGGGTCATGGCACACACAGGCACACGGCTGAGGGCAGGGGGAGATGGGGGCCCATGGACCTTGGGAGGGTATCAGGGCTCATCCCCTCATCTCTGCAAAGCTTTGTGCAGAGCAAAGGGGCTCCGCGTTGGCTGGATTTGGCAAAGCCTTGACCTAAAGCTCGGAGCTCTGATGAGCTCTAGGGAGGCAGCAGCAGTTGGCTTTTGGGATTTGGGGTCATCTGGGAGCTTTGGGGCCAGGCCTCAGTCGGCTGAGACGGGCAGGGGCAGGAAGAGGATCGCCTTCTGGCCATAGTGAGTCCGCGGGCCCAGCTTGCTGTTCCCGTTCTTCTTCAGCCCCACAAACCAGCCCTTGTCCGCGTGCATTTTGGAGACGTAGGTGTTGTAATGGTTTTCTTCGAGCCTTTCCAGGAACAGACACTCCTCACCCAGCAACTGCTGAAAGAGAGCCCGGGAGGGACGGTGAGCAGGGTGTGCTGGGGATGGGGATGTTCCTGATGTGACAATCCCAGCTCCCCTCTCATGTGCCATCCTGACCCACCTCTGAGATTTCCACACCCCAGGAAAGCTCATATTTAAACTGTGGGGTAGGTGGCCTTGATTTACCCCCCTGGGCCACTCCTGTAGCAAGGTGTCTGTGACCTGGGTATTTTAATTGGCAGTGCCCAATAACCCCCGTGCTCCTGGCCCTGAGCTGTGTGGTGGCAGCTGCAGGCTCAGAGCACAAAACCAAAATGGTTTGGGTTGGAAGGGACCTTAAAGACCATCGAGCCCCAGCCCCTTGTCTTGGGCAGGGACACCCACAGCAGGTGTTTCATACCTGCTGCTCCAGGTACGAAACACAACATTTATCAAGTGTCAGATAGGAAATACAATATTTGTCAGAGGCAGGGCAGTAAACGGCATTATTTAGTAATTTATTTCCCCCCAAAACAGAGCCAGATGCAGAGTGGCCGTGCAGCTGCCAGAATCACAAACAGAACCTAATTACTGCCTGTGGTTTGCATTACCCAGCTGTGAGATCCCTGAGCCCCCAGCCCTGTCCATTCTGATGCCAGGGATCCCCCACTTACAGAGCCATAGAGCAGCCCGTTGGTGTCCATGGCCAGGTACTGCCCCGACTGCGTGCTCTTGATGTGCACCACCCCCACGCTTTCTGCACTCAGCTGCAGCTGAACTGGGAGTAAAAAACAAAACAACAACAGTGAAAGGAAAATAGGAAAAGGGGGGAAAAACAGCTGCTAGGAATGTTAGTGGGGTATTTTGTTGAAGTCTGGCTTATAAAGAGGTTATAGGAAACAGTACAGTGTGTAATAAAAGTGTCTCCTTATACCCTCTTCTTCAAAGAAATCCCACAGCCATCCTTTAGGAACCAAAGACCAATTTTTCCCTTCTTTTACATCAAAGGAAGGGCAGCCTTTTGGTTACGATGCTGGAATGGGACACAGGAGACTGGGGTTTTAATTCTGGCTCTAATTTACAAATTTCTCATGTGGTTTGACAAGACACTTAAGGAGTGACACATGAAGAAGTATTTTGAGAGCTAAGCCAGCGATGGGCAGACTGCAGATGCCTGCACTGCCAACCCCTGATCCAAAGCATCCCATCCAGCCTTCTGCTGCAGCTGGATTTATCCAGTGTGTTGTAGATGGAGAATGGGGAAATAGAAAGGGCTGTGGCTGCAGTCACAGTGACTTGCAAATTCCAGCTCTTCCCAGTGATCCTTCCCATCTCGTAGGCAGCTTTTTTTCCCCTAAGATTTATAACAGCAATATTTAGGTTGGTTGGAATGAAGCATGAACGGATGTCTCGGCTCCAGCTCCTTCCTTCCTGTTTATATTTAATTTATTTATCCTTATTTAGATGAGGTAAAAGGCAATGTTACCTCTTGGCCTGGTGGAACACCCATTGCAGTGAAATCTTTGCTGTAATGGTTCACATTCTTCATTTTTTGGCATTTCCTGCTCAGCAAATGATAGTTAATTAGGAAATTGTGTGGGTGCAGCTTTGCAGGAATCCTTGGCCCCTGTGCATGCCTGGTTTAGGCTGGGAATGTGCACTGGGAAAACCCCAGCTCACCTGCATTCCCTGAGGTGCTGCAGACCTGGGACCCGGCAGAGGAACAGGCCAGGGAGAAAAGAGGGAAATGGGATGAAAATGATGATACTGCTCTAAAAACTGGCCCTGAGAGAGGGGAGTGAGGGACCCTCCTGCTGCCAGTGGGGATGTTGGGGTTTTGGGCCACAGAGGGAGGGAGAACAGTGGGTCCAGAGGAAGGAGCTTGTGCACTAAATTCTTACAGGTCTGTACAGAGATTTCCTTCCATGAAGTAATGGGATGAAAGCAAGAAAATGAGACTTTTTGTAGAGATGAGCATGAGAATCTGCAGAGTCCAGGGAAGTTTTTTTTTCCATTCCTTAGTGCAAGCTTGGAATGCCCACATAAAGGATGATGTGGGAAGTGGATCCTGACATGGGGCTGGACAACAAAGGCTCAAAGAGAGTGACTCCTTCTGCTCTTCTTAGAGATCCTCCCTGGTTCTGAGGCCATTTAAGAGAAGAATAAGAATTCTCCATATTTGTCTGGCACAAAATGCAATGGGCATGGGCAGTTTGCAGAGCACTGGTGCAGCTGGAACACTGCTGTCCCCACTGGCCTGGCAATGAACCAGGGGTGTTTCTGTGTCTTGTCCCTCCCTGGGGCTGGCAGGTGGCTGTCCCAGCTGCGTGACAATGTCCCACAGTGCCAGTGATGGTCTGGGCTGCTCCTCTTGCACAGCAGGCAATGATTCTGAGCAGCTCCATCATTTTCCAGGAGCAGGGGCAGGACCTCGGGCAGGCAATGTCTCATCAAGGCTGCTCTGCTGGCACGCAGCCCTTGCAGGAGTTTCCTCTGTAAATGTCAGTATATTCCTGTATCCCAGTTTATGAGATGGTTTACAGGAGGTTCCTTTCTGGCAGAGGTTTGCACACACGTGGCCCCAGGCCAGCAGCCAGGGAGGTGGGAGGTGCTGGGATGCAGGAGCTGCCTGCACTCACTGCCCAGTGGGCACCACTGCAAGGGAATGGATTTGCTTTTCCAGAGGGAAAAGGGCTGGGCTGTGAGACAGCAGCTTGAGGTGGGGCACAGGAGTGGGTGCTCACATCCTTGGTGTCTCCCCATGTCCCAGGAGATGCCAAATCGATCCTGACCTCAGCAAAACCTCTGGAAAATGCAGCAGAGACACCGCCTGAGCTCATACCACCTCTCCTGGTGTGTTTGTGAGCCCAGTTCTGTCCTTGCAGATCCTTTGGGTCACCATCCAGCCCTTCCCAGGGGTTTGAGGGCTACGTGCCGTGTTTATTCCTGGCTGGCGGCCGGAGCTGCACTCTGTGTTTATGCAGCCCCAGGGAGCTCACCTTCATCCATCCCCCAGCCCTGCCTCGTGCTGAGGGGACAGTGTTTGTAATTAAAACTCGGCTCTAAACTGCCTGTCATTAAAACAACAACAGCGAGAGGAAAGGCTGAGTTTGGGGGCAAAGGCCACATGTGCGTTTGTGGTTTAAAGAAAATAAACGCGCTTTCCTTAGCACTTTGTACGGCTGGCTTGGCTCCTCCCAGCCCTTCCTTCTAAGGAGATAGGAGCCTGGCAGGTGCCGGCCCCATTCCAGCAAATGTTCAGGATAAGGTGCACACAGAGTTCTGCCAAGAGCCCAGCCCCGCTGCCCACGGAGCCCTGCAGGTTTGCTGTGTGGCCTGGCCACCTCTCCCGGGTTAAAAATCCTCTGAAGAGCTTTTGGTAATGCAAGAGCACAAAAAGCATAAAATTCCCAAGGATTCCTTGGCAGGACACGTGGGGGCGTCTGCGGGAGCAGCTCCCCCAGCAGAGGTCCCAGTGTCCCACGGGCTGGAGCCACCAGGGCCACTGACTGCAGCCTTGGGGACAGCCTGGCACGGGTCACCCATCAAATCACTGTGGCACAGATGGCAACGCAAACAGCACAGGATCCGTGTGATGCTGTGTGTGTGTGGGATGCCCTGAGCCCTCCCTGCAGGGCCAGCTCTGTCCCCTGCCGTGTCCCCTGTACCCACCTGCCATGAGGTGACTCCAGTGCCAGATTTAATACCGCAGACACGCATTTATAGACCTCAGCCTACACTCTGACAACACACACATCACACGCCGCTTTCCCCAGCTCCCCCCATTCTCCTCGGCCCGGACCCCTCTTTCCCCAGCTCCCCCCGTTCCCTGCCGATGGAATCCCAGGCGAGGAGCCCCGGCAGCCCCCGGGGTGCTCACTGTGCTCGTCGCTGCGGTCCCTGGTGCCATCCACGGTGCCGTCGGGGAGGATGCGAAGGAAGTGCCCCCCGTTGCTGCAGTACAACAGTTTGGGCTTCTTGTAGTTGCCCGCGGGCAAGTTGAACTTCTCGGTCAGGGCGGTGAAGGTGGTGATTTCCCCCTCGGCCATCCCGCAGCCTCTGAAAGAGAGGTGACAGCAGGGGTGACACCGAGTGCTGGGCACACGCTGCCGCTGCCAGGCTTTAAAGGCAGGCAGGGGGAGGGAGGGAGGGAGCCCGGGGGTCGCGGTAGGGACCGGGGGCAGGTGATTCACAGCCCGGGACACAGCCCAAGGTGATGCTCCCCCAGCGTGGGAAGGGCTGTCTCCTGCCTGGGTGGGGCTGGGCAGGAGCCACTCCGTCCTTTTAATTTTATCACAGTGAACTCTGTTTTCGTTCTCCTTTCTATTGACGTGCGTGCTAAAATTATACACTCAGAAAACCATCTCGAAAAACACCCGGTGTCTGATTGGAACCCGCAAGAGGTGGGAAGGGAGCCCAGGTAAAACTCTCTCTCCGCTATTATAACTCTCAAACACAATTATGACCAGGAATTGCAACACCCACTGCATGTCAGGTAGTAAATATTGCTCATCTCTTGGCACTCTGCAGCTCACCTGGCCCGGGAACACACACGGGAAAGGTCAGGACACACGTTAGATGTGATGGGAGATGAGCAGGGGAAAGGAGCTTTTGCTGTCTGGGCTGAGCAGATTTACCCAGACACTGATCAATGGCACATGGAAAATGGGAATTTTGAGTCTAGGATATGCCATGAATCAATCAGCAGCATCTCAGTGCCTAAAGGGGCTCCAAGAGAGCTGGAGAGGGGCTTTGGTCAAGGATCTGGAGTGACAGGATAAGGGGGAATGGCTTCACTGCCAGAGGGCAGGGATTATATTGGATTTTGGGAGGAAATCCTTCCCTGGGAGGGTGGGCAGGCCCTGGCACAGGTGCCCAGAGCAGCTGTGGCTGCCCTGGATCCCTGGCAGTGCCCAAGGCCAGACTGGACACTGGGGCTTGGATCAAGCTGGTCTAATGAAAGATGACATTGAAACCTCATTTTGCTGGAGACTGTGGTCACAATCCACATTTGAGCAGCTGCTGTGCCAGAACCTGAAGGCATCACCAGGCCAATCCAAGAAAGATGCTGTGGATGTTGGAGGTTGAGAAGTGAGGAGTGCTGTCAAAAACATGACATCAGGAGGTGCCACAGGTGGGGCCAGAGTCCCACAGATATCCCAGATATTGTCATGTTTTCAGCCTAGAAACCACTTAAAATGTCACACAAATTGTCTTTCATACACAGAAAGTGCATGTAGAATTCTGTAGTGGATTTATGAACAGAAAAAAGACATGGCACAGAATAAATCTAGATACAGGAAATTGCTTTAAATGTCATGTATTCCCACAGCTATATTATGGAAAATATTTTATAGTCACTGTTTATATGTGTTTATAGATTGTAAAAATGTCTCTTTAGCACTGAGTTGTGCTACTGGTACCTTGGGATGGAGCCAGCACCACACTGTGTGGGTTTGCTGTGGTGCTTGGAGTGCCCTGGGAGATACTGAGGGTGGAAACTCTGCAACACACACACTCACACACACGTACATATACAGAGGATCTCTAAACATTTGGCTCTGAACTCTACACAAACAGCAAAAGCAGCTGCAAGAAGGGGAAGCTGCACCTGGAAATGGATCCCAGATGCCTGCAGAGAGTAAAAACCTCTGGAAGTTGGATTGCTAAAAGCTGAACCCCTGGAGATAAAGGCTGTGGCTGTTGGTGAGAGCACCCCCAGCTCTGCTTTGGACACAGACTTCAGCCCAGGCTCTCAGATGCCCCATTTGACACAGACTGGGATTTTGGGAAATGCTTTCTGGAGTGACAGCATAGGCCAGCCCCATCTATTGCCATGAGGTTGGAGATGCAGCCTCAGAAGCTCTACAGCTCCTGCTGGTTTCCAAAGTAGGTGGTGCCAGATACAGACTCAAATCTTTTTTTTAACACCATTGTCAGGTGAAAATATTTCTTAGAGTGTCTGGTCCCTACATTTATTTTTCTCTCACCATACTTTTCATGCAGCAGTTCAGTTTCCTTGCCAGCCTTTCTCTGAAGGAAAGCCCCCAGGTCACCCAGGGTGGCACACAGGGCTCTGTCCACCACTGAGCTTTAATCAAAATCAGCAGCATTGGGAATTTCCTAGAACCAAAGCTTTTCTTGAACCTTTATCTGAGGGTAAAAGGCACCGAGCAGTCTCCTGGGTTGATGGTGGATGGTATTGAGAAGCAAACATCCCAGATCCAAGAGCTCTGAGCAGGATCTCAGCAAATTCTGCAGCCAGCAGGAGTGAGGAGCAGGCTGCATTCTACCCACAGCCACCTCAGGGTCTGAGGGCATCTCCAGACAGCTTGACCAGAGCAGCTCAACTGGAAACAGCTTCATCATCACTTACTTCCCCTCGGGTTATTTTTGCTATTTTTAGGAAGGCTCCAGTGCTTGCCAGCTGCCCTGACTGCCCCAGCAGAGCTCAGTGAACACTTTTCCACTCCTCTTGTCTCCCTGTGCTAAATACTATCACTGCTCTCAGACTTTATGGCCGTGGAGTTGTTCCTCTACAAACACCACCACTCATGGCCCTACCATTACACTTTTGGCAGGAACATGTTGGGTTTTTATGGGAATTAAAAAGCACGAGTGAGAGAGAGAACCTGAACCAAAGACAACATAAAGGGCCTTATTTCTTTGGGTAGAAGCCCAACAATGCTATTAAATAGCTCAAAGCAGAACAGAAAGCTCTCTCAAATATGCAAAGCTGAGAGACACCACACTCCAGTGGTTACTTGGTGCCCCATGGAGAAAGGAAAGTGTTCCAAGAGGAGATTGCTGTAGGAGGGAATGGCTGCTGCTGAGCCCTGACCTCGCTGGTCGCTCCAGGACAAGATTTGGAGCTGAGCTGGAGTCTGTTTTTCCAAGAGCAGCTGTGTTTGTGGCTCCTCTTTCCTCCAGCTCTGTGTGACAGCTGTGCTGAGAAAACCCCAGAGAGGATGAATCCCTGGGAGCTGCACCCAGGGCACCCACTCCAGGACAGCCCCAGCTCCATCCGTGGCATGGGGAGCTGGGGGCACCCAGCTTCCTTCTGGATGGAGATGCCAGCACCCCAAAGGATCAGAAATAACTTCTGAAGGAAAAAAAAAGGCTTAGGAAGTGAGTTAAACCCGAATGTTCATGTGCTCCAGGTCCTGCTGCGCCGTGGTGGCTGCGCTGTGCTGCTCCCTACAGCTCTGAGGGACAGGAGCCCAGCTGGAATAGCTGTGAAATTCTGAGAAGTTTGGGGCTGGTTCCAAACTTTATCACTGGCCAAACCAGTGGCTTTGATGTGAAATCCCAAACTCTGCGAGCATCTGACTCGGAGCATGGAGGGCTGGTGGTGCTGCCAATGTCAGGGGTGTGAGCTCTGAAATAACAGCACAGGCTGGGAGCCATGGGAGGAGAGGGGAACTTTTCTCTCTGCTTTAGAGCTGATGCAGATTCACTACACAGCACTTGTTTGCATGACAAAGGTGGTGTTGATGGAAATGTGGGGGATTCCTAAGGGTCCAAAAGTTTTTTGCATGCCAGAATTGCTAGGAACTTTTTTTTTTTTTTTTTTAATAGCTCCTGTGGCACAAATTTAGTGGCCAGCAAAGACTCAATCTAGAGGTAGCCAGTTTCCCCTAGGTGTGAAATACCTGGCTACTACATGGAGGAAAGAAGTCCCTCACCTACTGGGTTAAAACCAGACTGGATTGACTCAAATACATCAAAATCGTCCTTGGCTTTGGACACAACCTTTTATGTAGGTTTGGAAGGAAATGTTCTGCATGGGCTCTGAGTGGCCACGTTGATGAGAAGTGCAGTTAATCACAATTGTCATTTAGATCATCAGCTAAAGACCACACAGAGAAATCCAGAGAGATGAGAAGCTGCTAAACCCAGGAGTCTCTGAGGTTTTGTCCAACTCCAGTTAATGAGATCAGTGTCTCCTGAACCTGGCTCTGGTGAGTTCAGTGGAAACATTCCAGTTGGTTTCACTTTGGAAAGTGTTATTTTCTCCATTAAAGCAGAAATCCTGTTTGTTCCAGGACGTGTGACTCAGCTGGGATCAGACAGCATCACCTCCTGATGGGCTCCCTTCCCATTCCCACTGCCGACTGCAGCCACCTGAACAGAACTGTCACTTCCCAGGCAGTTCACTCACCCCATATGGCAATGGAAAGCACTTACAACAGGTAGAATATTTTTAAGGAATTCAGGCTCTGAATTGCCTTTCCCGGGGGTTCCTGTGGGCTTTGGGGTGATCTGTGATCTACCCAGGCATGTGGAACAAACACCTCTCAGAAAAACAAGGATTTTATTAATCTTAAGTTTTAGAGAACCATTTCAAGGGATGGATTTCCTCATCCAGGAAAGAATTAGAGACCAGGCAGTTTTCCTCATGCTCTGGTTGCTGCAGGAGCAGCTGGGTGGCTCTGGGGTTATCATAGCATGGGCAGCCTGCAAGGGCTGTCTCCCCTCTGAGGGCTGGCAGTGCAAAGCACAGCTCGAATTCCTTGACTGTACATCCTCTTAGAAGGACTTAATAAATGATTAGGCAAAGCATATGATAAATATGTAATAGATCACTCTGTATCAGTGGAATGCATTGGCTGGGTTCTAGTCTTTTTTATGGACAGGTGATTTTATCTCTAGTGATGTGGTTAACTGCCTAATGAAATATTTATCAGCCAGGTTTTACCCTTTGCAAGTGGAATGTGTTGTGTGAAGTGTGACCAAAAGCATAAAAAAATCAATTTAACTAATGCCTGCTGTCATCATCTCCTGCTCTAAAGCAGAAAACAGCCATTCCACTCAGTCTCACTGGGTTTGTGGCAGCTAAAACAGAGGGGCTGTAAAGCTGAGACTTCAGCAGTTTCCCGAGTGGGTGTCACTGATGGCTGATGAGCACCACAGCAGCGCCCCGGGAGGTTCAGGGTTAACCCTGTGCCCTCAGGGGTGCCCAGGGGGAAGCCCCGGTGCCAGGTGTGGCTTCTCCCGAGCTCTGAGCCCGGGACACCCCGGCTGGGACAGCCAGGGCAGCATCCCACAGACCTGCTGCTGTCCGTGGGGAGACAGGGAAACCAGGAGCTCCTGCACTTTGTAATTACCTTCCCGCCCTCCCACCCACGGCCTCTGCCATCCGGTAATTAACTTAATTGCAGTTCCAGCTCCAGGAGCCCCAGCGCAGGAGCTTTGCCAGGAAGGCTTTGCCCCTGTGTCGTGCCTGGGCTCGGACCGAGAGCAGGGACAGAAACACGAGCAGGGACACACACGAATCCCACAGATCCCAGCCCCTCCTGCCCGGATCAGAGCCAGTGGGATGTGTGGGACCTGCTGGATGGCAAGAACATCCTGGACAGAGAATCTCCGAAGCCGAGGACAGGCTGGAGAATGTGCTGCTCCCAGAGGACGATGCAAGCACCCAAGGCTTCTTCCCTGCAGGATGCAGCGAGTCCTGCCTGCCCTTTCCAGGTGCCCTTTCCCTCTCCCAGGCATGTCCCTGCTCCCTGGGAGGCTTTGCTGCCTCCCAGCACCTCTCTCCAGCACGTGGAGCTGGCTGGGAGCAGCACTGACAGGTGCCACCAGTGACACCGAGGAGGGTGGCTCTGTGCTGCCGAGGCTCTGAGGACTCAGGGGCGATGCACCAGGCACAGGAACCTTGTTTTGGGGTTGCCACCTTGGTTATGGGCAGGGCTGTGGGCACCTCTCCTCCCTGGGCCTGCCTGTGCTTGGCTTCCCAGGGAATGGTGTCTGGAGGGAGGGGAAGCCATGGGAGCTGCAGCTGGTGAGGTGTTGGCTGAGGTGTTTGTGATGATATGGAAACCCCTGTGGGCAGGGGCACCCCGTGTCCCCTTGGCTCCTGCCCAGACTGGGGGCCCTGCAGTGGGGTCCCACCCCTGCCCAGGACAGGAGGCAAAGCTGGGGGCACTTGGCTGGCTCTGCAGTGCCCCACCCCTTGCCAGCCACCCCCGGTGTCCCTGCAGGACACTGGGCACAGGGTCAGACCACAGAGCCCTGGCTGTGGCTGTCTGGGCCGGTGTGGCTGCCCCACACACCCACGGACAGATGGACGGACAGACGGACGGATGATACCCTAATGACAAACTGCAGCCCCAGAAGTTCCCTCTGTGCTGTAAATCCAGGCAGTGCTCTGGCACCATGTCCTGTGTCAGCCCTCCATTCCTACTCCAAGCCCTGCTCAGTGCCTGTCCCTCTGTCCTGGCCACCCTGAGCCAGCCCAGCATATCCCCTGGAGCTCAGAGAGGTCCAGCTCCTCCCAGGCTGCTGCTGGTGCCCGTGGGGCTGGCACTGGGACCAAGAACAGGAATGCTCACACGGTGTCAGCAGCACCTCCTGCAGCTGGCCCTCTGAAGGGTGGCCAAGCCCAGCCAGGGTTGGCTCCAGCTTCAAAACTGGGACTGGAGTTTGGGTTCAGCCTTTACACCGTGCCCTTCCCCAGAGAGGCACAGGATGCTGGAATCCAGGGTTTCATCTGCAGGCCAAGTGAAAGCCCACATCCATCCTGGTGGTTAACCATCAGCAGACATATCATGGCTCAGAAATCCAACTTCCCCCAGCACAGCCTCGCCTGGGCTGTTCCAAGGAAAATCACTTGGTTTCTGGGTTCACCATAAGCTCAGCAGTGATTTACTATGAAATGTGCAGGGAGTTAATGGTGTTCATCCTGCAATGTTTGTGTAAGGGCTGTACAGCTGCTCCTTTTAACATCTAAGTAAGACTGGCTGAAAGAATCCTGTTCTTAATTTTGTTGCCAGTGTCTTATTTTAAATTCAGTCTCTAGTACCCCTGGATGCTGACTCCTGTTTTTTTCTTCCAAGCTGCCTGAGTAAGGAGCTTAAACTGTTGCTTAATAACAGTGAGATAAAAGCTTGAGTTAATAATGGCTATTACCAGGAAAATCCTCCAATAAATAATAATTTTCTTATCTGCATGACTTTGGGAGTGGAGAAAATGCCTTCCAGTGAAAAGCTGCAGCATGTAGGAGTGGGCAAGGAGTGCTTCAGATGAAAGATCAGAGTAAGCAAGCTCGGGGCTGAATCTTGTTAAATGCAGAAAAAGCCTGGAATTAGTGTGGCTAAGTAGTCACAAGAGTAAACTAAGGAGAGCAGCTGTGCACCTCCAGCTCTCGTGGTCTGTAGAACCAGACAGGTCACTGCTTTGCTCTGTGTTCTTCAGGCACAAACTGGGGAATTCTGAGTTGTGGCCTCTGGAGGTCCTGGACACTGAGCTCTCTGTGCCACCGCAGCCCTGAGGAAGGAGCCTGAGTCACTCACTGGGAACCCATGGAAGGTACAGCCCTAATTCTGGTCCTGCTGGCCCAGACAGGGACACAAGGAGACACCTGTGTCCCTGCAGAGCTGGCACCTGTTTGCTGTGACCTGTGTGACCACACAGTGACAGCAGCAGGAGCAGGCAGTGCTGCCACACTGCTCCAAGGAAAACAGAGCCCTGCCTCAGCTTTCCATTACAGAACCCTCAGAGGGAAGGGGATGTTTTTTGGATGCTCTTCTGCCCCTTCTCATCTCTGTAAACAACACAGCACCACAAAGGGCACAGTGCAGGGCAGAAGGCTGCAATTTTAACGAGCTGCTGAAGCTCAGCCCCCGGGGTTTCACCCACGCTGGCTATTTCCAGCTCCCCAGTGGGCAGATGAGAGACACCACAGCCTTTGTTGTGCCCCAGGTTTCCACAGCTGCTTCAGGGAAAAGCTGTGGGGCCATTCCACAGGGATGCAGCCAAGGATCATGGAACCACAGGTTGGAAGGGACCTTAAAACTCATCCAGTGCCACCCCTGCCATGGGCAGGGACACCTTGCACTGTCCCAGGCTGCTCCAAGCTCTGTTCAACCTGGCCTTGGGCACTGCCAGGGATCCAGGGGCAGCCACAGCTGCTCTGTTGTGATGTTTGTGATAATCAAGACAGGAAGATGCCCTGGATTGTCTAAGTGAGCTACACTAAGTCAAAAATTTTGGGACTGCCAGGCAGAGTGTGGGAATCAGCAGCTGCTGTGGCACCCCTGCCCTGCCAGGGGTGCCACAGCCAGAATCCCAGTAGGTTTTTACCTTTTCCTTACTCCTCACCTGCACATTCAGCCCTGCACTGGGATCCCCAGGGAGGCAGTGAGCAACCCCTGTGGTTTGTGGAGGTTCACACCCACACCAGGGTAGTGTGAGCTCTGAGATGCCCATTTGGAGTCTGGCAGCCAGTACTTTTCCCATCAAGTGGAAGCTTTTGTGAACACACTGCAGCAATGGGAATACTAAGGAAAGGGAAGGGAGGGTGTTTTACTTGATGTTAAATACTTGTACTTAATGTCCAAGATGTGACCTTCAACAGAGAATCAAGTATCAAGGGAGATGGAAATTCCCGTGGAAAAAGTAACACAGTTGGGTAGTTTTGTGTACAACACCCCCATGTCCTGTGGGGCTGTGGATCTCTGGGAAAAGCAAAGAACCTCTCTGGGGAAAACATAACTGGAGTGGGGGGAAGCAGGGCAGCTTTGGGCATACAGGAACAGCCCTGTGCCAGGTCTGGAGGTTTGGAAATGCATGGAGAGGACAGGTCCTGTCTGGAGGATGCAGGATCTTCCTGATCTCCCAGTGTGTGCCAGGCAGAGGGGCAGCAGCAGATGGGCTGTCTGGCACTGAGCTCCCTGATCAGCACCATTTCCAGGGGGTTTATGGCATGCAGAGAGTGTCTGGGATGAGCAAACAGCTTGGATCTGGTGTTCATTGGGATGCTCAGAGAGGGATTTGTCACGGTAAAGATCTCCCCCTCCTGTCTGCCCTGGAGCCAGGATGAGAGCCCAGAACAGAAAGCACTGCTCAGGCTCCTGCCCTTGTTCTGTGCCCTGAGCATGGGGCAGGAAATCTGGGGGAGCTGCCTGCCTGAGCCCCTGTGCTGGGAATGCCCCTGGGACCAGCACCCACCAGAGACTGTGGGACCAGCACCCACCAGGGACTGAGCACCCACCCAGTTGTGCCCCTCACAGGGGTCACTGCCAGCCTGGCTCCACCTTGAGGGCTGTAACAGACGTGTGATGTGGCACTTGGGGACATGGGTTAGGGGTGGCCTTGGCAGTGCTGGTTGGACTAGATGATTTGAGAGGGGTTTTCTAAACTGAGCAGCTCTTGGGTTCTGTGATTCTGCAGAAATAGGGTCCCTGCACAGGTAAGAGGTGGCAAGGCTGGTGGGACAGGCAGATTTAGCCAACCCTGGAGCTGTGGAAAGGAAAGATCAGAGATCAAGGCTGACACCCAGATCTAAATTAAGAGCCAGGAGCAAGGACAGACTCTGTGAGCAGCAGTGGGCCGTGAGTCATGGATGAACTCTGTGTCCAGACTGCTGTGGGCAAATCCTTGGGAGGATGGCTCAGGGCAGACAACACCACCACAAAGGGAGTCTGAAGGGGACAAAGGGGTTTTAATGCCATGCCATGAGTCAGTGGTACCTGGGCACATCCTGGCTCCCACAGCCTGTGAAACCCCTTTCTGCCCTGTCCTCAGGGACAGCTGCCAGGCTTTGGAGCTTTGGGCCTGGGAATCTGCCTGTGGGATCCCAGCTTGGTCCTTTCCCCAGCAGCCCTTCCAGTCTGGTGCTTCCCCTGGCATAGGAGAGCTTGGGGGTAGGGAAAGCACAAACAGGAGGGGAAAGGAGTTCTGAGCTCACTTCTGAGTTAAGACCCAGCAGAATGGGGTTTGTTACCTGATTAAAACAGAGGTCAGGCTTTAAGCTGGACCATGGGTGCATGTTAATGATGCTGTGCTGGAGTTAGGAGAGCTTTATTTAGCACTGGCTGTGTCTTGGCTGCTCTTGGAGGGAATTCCTAAACATTAACCCTGGCTCTGTGAGAGTCTGTCTCAGCCTTTCTCTGCCACCTTCACCAGATGGAAATGAGCACTGTTGTTATTCAAGGTTTAGAGAGAAAAGCAAGACCTGTGACAGTTCTGTCACTGCAGTGCCAGGTGCAGAGTCTCTGCCTCCTCAGGGATGGAGGCCAGAGCTGCCTCGAATCCAGGCATGAGGCACAAGTGCCCATCCCTTGGTGGGCACTGCCCCCTGCCCTGTTAAACACTGAGATTTCGAGGAATATAAAACCTGCAAGTCACAGACTGCTGCTGCAGCTGCTCTGCATGGCCCTGGCCTCTGCTTTGGTTCTCCATCAGCTTTAAACCAACAGATTCTGATGGGAAATGATGGAAGAAATGGGAACTGAGTCAGGCAACTTTCAAACACAGGGGGAGAGGGAGGATTCCTGCACCCACAGCACAGACCATGACAAAGCCATTGTGTCTCTGGCTGAACTGGTTTTCAACAAATCCTTCTGCAAATAGATCTTTATTGTGAGGTTTCTGTTTGACAGACAGAGCCAGCCAGACCCAACCTCCACGATAATCCCTGACAGCTCTGCACTGACACACAATGCACACAGGATTCCTAAAAATGCCCCAGCTGTGAGTCAGTGCCTGCTGTGCCCGGGAGGGAGAAGTGCTGGTACCCAGGGCAGCCTGGGAGGTCAGGGCAGCCTTTACCTCCCTGGAATATACCTTTTTTTTTTTTTTTTTACCTCAGGCAATATCTACTAAAAGGGTTTGTAAGATGCAGTGCAAGTGCTGCTGTCTTTTGAGGGCAATAAGGGGCAAAAAAATGGAGATGGAATAAGTAAGGAAGGCTGAAAGAGAAATGGGGGTTAAAGGTGAGAAGGAGGTTGGAAAAGAACTGGAGTCACAAGGTTGGGGAGGAAAAAAAGTAAAGGCTGAGGAGTGCAAGAGGAAAAAAAAAGGTTGATCAGAAATAAAAACAAGGACAGAAAAAATAGAGGCTGCTAAAGGATAGAGGGCCAAGAAAGGGTGAGAGGGGGAAAGAAATGCAGAGGCTGAGAAGGGCAGGAGGCCAAAATAAAGTGGGAGGCCAAAGGAAAAATAGAGACAAAAAAGGTGGAGGGTGAGAAGGGGTGGGAGGCTGAAGAGGCACAGG
Source organism: Aegithalos caudatus (assembly GCA_013389925.1). Lineage (NCBI taxonomy): Eukaryota > Metazoa > Chordata > Aves > Passeriformes > Aegithalidae > Aegithalos > Aegithalos caudatus. The sequence goes on along the minus strand of WEIU01004880.1, from coordinate 395,345 downwards.
AGACACACGGGAAGGTCTGGCCAAAGAGGGGTCTAAAGTTTAATGGGTTCCTCGGGCAGGACAGGGCTCAGTGGTGATAAGGCAGCACAATGTCCAATTGTTCTTCCTGCACACCGGGCCAGCCCAGCTTCCTCCGTGCCTGGGATGTGCAGGAACACAGCTTGGGATCGGGGCTGAGCAGAGCTTGGCTCTGCCGAGGGCTGCAGCCAGACCCGGAGCTCTGCAAGCCTTTGGATAAACTTTCCTTCCCAGCTCCACCCCAGCCCAGGGAATGAACTTTTCCTCCCAAGCTCCCTAAATGACTTTGGCCTTCCTCCCACTGCTGAGACCTTGATCTTCCTCCCAGCTGAGGCAGCTCCTCATGCAGCTGCCTCTGGCTCCTTGCCCTTATTCCCAATCAGCGGTGCCCAGGACCCCCGGCACCGTAGGGACAGGGTCCTGCTGCTGTCAGGGGGGACAGGGACAGGGATTGCTGCCCTGTCAGGGGTTTCACCCTTCCTAGATGCCCCAAGGAAGCCAAGAAACTGCAGGTGCTGGCAAGGGAAGGGGCGGTGGGGACCTGTGGTCCCGGGGCCATGCAGAGTCTCAGCCTGACACCTGCACCTCAGCCTGCAGAAATTTGTGTTTGGCATCTTTGGCTTGGCTGAGAGAGCAGCTCACAGCTCAGAGCATGCTGGGGATGAGGAGTTTTGGCTGTCAGGCCCATCAGGGTAATCCCTGTGGTGTTATTTCAGTCATAAATCATGGAATCATCACAGAATGGTGTGGGTTGGAAGGGACCCTAAAACTCATCCAGTGCCACCCCTGCCATGGGCAGGGACACCTTGCACTAGCCCAGGCTGCTTCACCCCTGTCCAAACTGGCCTTGGGCACTTCCAGGGACAGGGCATCCCTAACCACACTTAATTGCCCAGGGAAGCTGTGGCTTCCCCAAACCGTCCTATGGTTCTATGACTGATTTATTTTGCATCAAAAAATGAACTATTTATAGTGCTGTGTCACTGCAACAATTTTCCTTTCTGTTTGTTGTTCTGTCTGGGTTTTTTTTTTTTTTTATTTTTTTTTTTGGTTTTTTTTTTGCTTTTTTTTTTTTTTTTTTTTTTTTTTTTTTTTTTTTTTTTTTTTTTTTTTTTTTTGTTTTTTTTGTTTTGTTTTTTTTTTTTTGTTTTGTTTTTTTAATGGTTCAAATATTGTGTTTTGCCATTTAAAATGTTTGGTTTAGTATGTTTCAATTCAAATTCTGATCTGGGCTTCTGCTTCTACCCAGAGCTTCAGGTGAATTTGCAGTAATTTGGAGATTGTCATTTGGAATGATGCTGAGCCACTGAGCCACTCCTCCCTCCCAGGATTTGGGGGCACCTGCAGGGTTTTGGGGGGAGCAGCCCCCTGCCACCCTAAAGCTGTTCCTGGGGAAGGCACCTGCTGCCTCACCACATCCCAGCCCGACTCCGCACTTCGGAACCTCCTCTGCCCCGCTCTCCGAGCACCCCGAGGTGGCAGCACATCCCCTGGGTATCCGCGAGCATCCCGAGGGGATCCCACAGCCTCCCGCGGGAATCCTTGCCGTGGGGGATGTACGGGCATCCCCCGGGTCCCGGCGGCCGTCAGGGCATCCCGTGGGGCTCAGCCCCACGCCTG
>WEIU01004880.1:378172-391037 GCA_013389925.1 Aegithalos caudatus | reverse complement strand
CCGGCCCGGCCGGAGCGGCCCCGCGGCTGCAGCGCCGGCTCTGCACCCACACGGGACGAGGAAGTATGGATGGATAATCCTGCGCCTGGCTATTTTTTTCCTCTCATGTGATCTTGTTTTTGGACGGCTATTTTGGGGCTGGACTCCAGCCCAGGTGAAAGACAAGGATTGAATCCAGCCTCCCCCATTCCCGGAGGCCCCTCCAGGACCTCTGCCTGCCCGCCCAAGGGACGGGGACAAACGCTGCCCCCGGCTCCCATCCCTGCGCGCTGCCAGCCTCTCCCTGTCCTCCTGCAGAGCCTTTTCTGTCCCTTCCTGCCCTGACGGCAGCCGTGCTGAGCACCCCGCGCCCGTCACCCTCCATCCGTGTCCCCACCCTGTGTCCCCAGGGCTGGCGCTGGCACGGGCACGGCTGCAGAGCCGCGGTGTCCCAGCACCATTTCCCCCCCAGACCAGCCTGGCAGGAAGCTGCCGGGAGATAAATGTATTAAAAATATGCTGGGAGCGTGCAGCAGCCTTGGAATGAACTGTGGCCAACCCCCTGATGCCACCAATGCCAGGAGGAGAGAGACAGGAGGGGACAGGGGAGGAGAGGGACAGGAGGGGACACTTACTAAGTTCTCTCTTTTCTGGGGGACTTTCACCAGAGCCAAAGCTTTCCTCCTGCAGTCTCTTCAAATCAGCGTGTTTGTCATAACAAGGTGAATTTTGGTAACCAGAAACTCCTACGAAGCCACTTTTCCCTTCAACGATCGCAGAAGAGAGAAGAGGAGGAGAAAAGTCACTTTATAAAGGTGACAGAGGTTTTAACGAAGGAAAAGGTGAATAAAATGACGGAGCTGGGAAAATCCCGCAGGAGAGGGAGGCGCAGGGAGGCTCCGGAGCCGCCAGAGGGCACCGCGGAACCGCAGCGCGCGCAGCTGGGCACAGCTGGATGGAGACGGGCACAGCTGGGTGGAGACGGGCACAGCTGGATGGGGTGGGCACAGCTGGATAGGGCGGGCATATCTGGGTGGCAGCAGAGCTGCGGGTACAGCTGTCCCTGGTGTCACACCCACTGAACATCTGGTGGCCCAGGGGACCTCTGGGGGCTCCCAAAGCCGCTGCAGCTGTGCCAGGTGTGGCTTCTGCTCCTGCAGGAGCACGGGTGGGTTCGGGGCTCTGCCCTGGGAGCCAGGCAGGAGCCTGGGCCTCATGAGGGTCCCCTTGCCCTCCCTGATCTCTGCCACTCGCTGCCACTCGCCCAGGCACACACAGGACAGTGATTCTGGCTGTCTTTGCCGTGGTCTTGAGCGTGACTCTCAGTCCTGGCTCCTTCACCAGGATTCCTCTGGTGTTTCCAGTCCCTGTTTCCCAGGAGGGAGCAGGCCCTCCTGAGGAATGATCCCAGCCTCTGGATTTTAACAAATGACCTGAGACACCGAACCCAGCATTGTTTACTTGGCTGACATGAGCTCAGAGTCAAGAGCTGCCTCCCAAAGGGCTCTCCTGGATACCCTGACCAAGAGAGGCCTCTCCTGTAATTACATTCCAGGGAAAACAGACATCTCCTGATTCATTTAATATGTGCCATGTTGCATTTAGATATGTAACAGAAGCCCCATTACCTTAAAAGTCCTGCTGTTATCAAGTACTGACTTAATTACAGTTTTATCTAAAAATAGATCAAGTTAGCTTGACAGAATCCATTTGTCCTCCCCCTGCCCAGTGAAGTTTCCTCCCTGCAGTTCCTGCTCCATCATGAACAGCATCAATCTGCCACAGCCTTTTCCCAAGGGATGCTGAGATCCCACGAGCATATTTGCTATTCCCTCATCACACTCTACCAAAACGTACCAAAAACAGAACCACAGACTCGTGGAATGGTTTGGATTGGAAGAAACCTTAAAGCCCAACCTGTTCCAGACCCTGCCATGGGCAGAGACATCTCACACTATTCCAGGTGGCTCCAAGCCCTGCCCAACCTGGCCTTGGACATTTCCAGGGTTCCAGGGGCAGCCACAGTTTCTCTGGGCACCTTTGCCACTTACATATAAATACAAATGTATTAAAATATATATACATATATAAATATCTAAACACAGAGAGCTTGGGAGGCTCCTCAGGCTCAGCTTATGCAGCTCTGGCTGCTTTTTAACCTTTCTGACCTTGGGAGCTGCTGCCACCCAGGGAATTCCTGCAGGCAGGATGTGGTGCATCACCCACTGCTCTTCTGTCATTGCTGCTGTCATTCCCAGCTCCCACCCAAGGTGAGGCCTGGAGCCAATATCTGCTCATCAGCATCACTTTCCTCTTTCCTCTGATTGTTGTGTGGTTTCCACAGCTTTTGTAGCTGCCCCACTTCCCCGTAAGACAAGCCAAGGCAGCTTTCTTCCCACTTGGGAAGGAAAAGGCTCCGAGCAGGGTCTGTCACCAGCAGTGGTGGCTCTGCAGGAAAGGTGGCAAAGTCCTGATTATGAACACCCCCTCAGAGCTGTCTCTGTGCTGGGCACTCTCTGGCTTTCATTGCATTTCCCATGGGTTTGACAACAGACACAGACTTTTCTCTCCTCATTTTGGCATGAGCAGGATGAGGCTGTGCCCTGGCACTGCCAGACCTGGCTGCACCCAGGATGGATGGACCTGGAGAATCCCAGCTCTCCCTGTGTGCCCCTGCTGGACCTTTCTCTGCCTTGCTGCCTCAGAAGGTTTTTGCTCCCTCGCTGGCTGAGGGAGGGCAGGGAGGGCAGCCCAGGACCCTGGTGGGGTGGCTCACTCAGGAATGTCAGCCCCGCTCAGTGCAGCTCTGGATTTTCTGATCTGAGCCCATGAAGAAAACAGAACTGGGGCTACTGTGTCTGGGGACTGCTCCAGGAGATATCTCACCACCCAAAATCTCCAAGAATTCCTGGTTTTGTCTTTGTCAGCCCAGCTAGTTGTGCAGAGAGTGTCAGGCCAGGGCTGGGCACACAAAGCAAGGTCGGTTTTAAGCTGTTCTCCTGGAACAGAGGCACTTGGAGCAGGCACAAAGGAATCTCTGTCTCTCCCCTGCACTGGTATCCTGGCAATTAACCCGGAAAATTGCAGCCTGGCCTTGTCCTGGGTGCTGGCTGTGGGGCTGTGCAGGGCAGGGGTCTGGCTGTGCCCTGGGCTGCATGGGGAGAGGGAGAGGCCAGAGCCCAACTGGGAAGTGCCAAATGAAAGGGGAACCCGCCTGCTTCCAGGAAAAGTGAGGGAAATCATTTGGGTCCCTGCACTGAAATGGGTTTAAGAGATGTGTGTCCAAAAACCAGAAAAATTAGGAGTCACCTAATCAGAGCATCATGGAAGAGCCTGAGATGGAAGGGACCCCTAAGGAGCATCAAGCCCAGCTCCTGGCCCTACACAGGACATTCCCACAAATCCATGGATCCAACATGGCCAACCTGACAGAAACTGAGCTGGTCCCATCCCCGTGTGCCACCCTGCTGGGGACATGGGAGTGCCAGGCAGAAACCCAGCCCTGGAAACCCCTGCTGGAATCAGCAGCCATCAGAAATACACCCAGCACCCAGGCAAGTGCTGCTGAGGCAGATAATCTGCAGGCACAGGCTGTGACCCTGCTCGAGGATGTCACAGCACTGTCACCACCATGAGGAACACAGTAATTGGGTGCCCAGGCTGGGCTGGTGTATGTGCAGGGAAAGTACTCATGAGTAATTATAAATATTCTGCTTTTGGTTTGCCACTGCACTTCCCATAGAAAAAGTAAGTGAGAGATGAAGCCAATTTAAAAGTAATATTTTAAATGTTGGGGTTGTTATTTTCACGTTTTTTGTTTAATATTTTACTATGTAAAGTCCCTGGCAAACCTCCCTGCAGATGATAAAGGCATGAGGAGTGAGGGAATTAAAGGTATGAAAAGGAAGGCAATGAGGAAGAGTGTAAGTCATGCTTAAAGGGTATTTTAGAAACTACACTTCACCCAAGTCCAACCCACTAAGAAACAAATATTTAATTGCACAGTAAATAACATCTTTTTCTAGTTCCAAACCAAAATCTCAGAAGCCACATGAATATAAACAGGAGTGAGATCAGCTCAGCCCTTGGCCCTCCTGCATGTGCCACGGGATGGGGACAGCAAAGGGAGGAGAAGAGGAGGGGAATGGACAGACCTGGGAATTGTGACTGGGGTTTGGGGGACAGCTCTGCAGGGAAAGGACCAGTGGCAGGATTGGGGAGGAGCCTCGTGAGGGGATGGGCATTCCATGCTGAGCCTGGCAAGGTGGCACTCAGCTGGGCACAGGCACAGGGGGCAGTGGTGGCAGGCACAGGGACACATGGACAGGCTGGCACTGGGACACACAGACATGCTGTCACTAGGACACACAGACAGGGTGGCACTGGGACACACAGACAGGGTGGCACTGGGACACACGGACAGGCTGGCACTGGGACACACGGACAGGCTGGCACAGGGACACACGGACAGGCTGGCACTGGGACACACGGACAGGCTGGCACTGGGACACATGGACAGGCTGGCACTGGGACACACGGACAGGCTGGCACTGGGACACATGGACAGGCTGGCACTGGGACACACGGACAGGCTGGCACTGGGACACACAGACAGGCTGGCACTGGGACACATGGACAGGCTGGCACAGCTCCCTGTGGGGAAGCTCCTCGTTGTTTTTTTTTTCCTTATAATCATTAACTCATAAAATGAAAATCTGTTTTCTGGGAATTTTTCCCTTTTCTGGTAAGTCAGCTGGGTTGTAGCCTCCCATTCCTGCCCTTCCAGCTCCTCCAGGCTGGCTGGTACAGCCCTCCAGGGATTCCCCACCACCCCCAGCTCTTGGGGACCCTCAGGGTCACCCTCTCACTCTGCCACCCTTCCCTGCCTTCCTCTGACAGCTCAGAGCAGGGGACAAACAGTGTGCAGAGCCAAGGACAGGCAGAGAATGGTGACACTTCAGTGACACCACAGGGTGCAGTTAGACCAAGGGGTGCAGTGACACCAGGGATGCAGTGACACCACAGGGTGCAGTGACACCAGGGGTGCAGTGACACCAGGGGTGCAGAGTCAGGCAGGAGAACCAGGACTGGCTCCTTGAACCCCAGCCCCAGGAACAAAGCCTTTGTCTGGGCTTCCAGGCACGGCTGGGATAGTTAGTGGGGATTTCCACAGGAATTTTGAGAAGCTGTTTGAAGATATTTTTATGCAGGAAAGGCAGTGGCCTTGCCTAATTATGAGAATTAAAACGATTTTGCACTGAAGCCAACAGTAGGGAGTTGCTGTAAAATGGCCCATGTGTAGGGCTGGTCTCTGAGTGCTGGGGAGAGGAAAATCTCCATCCAGAATCCAGCAGCAGAGACAGAAAAAGAGGGAACACTGAGGGCTGGGAGTGCTGAGCAGCACCAGGAGGAAATCACTATTTACACAGGGAGAGGCAGAGCTCTCATCCCTCGTACGGGTCGTACCAGGGCTAATGCACAGCAGACATCTCTGGAGCCCCTCCAAAAAGGAAACTCGAGTTTGGTTTGGGAACTTCTGGTTCTAATTCCTGGAAACACAGCTTCAGCTCAATTTCACAGTGGTTTGTGACATTTTTCCAGTGGTTATACAAATTTTGGGAAAACATTCCTCTCCTTGGAATTGTCTTGTGATAATATAACCCCAGTGAAAGGGCTGGAGGTTTCATATGGCTTCACACCCCTCCAGAGGGGCCTGGGAGAAGCAGCCTCCATCTGCCTGGCATGGATCCTGCCTCCTTAGGCACAGGAATCCTTAGGGATGGGATGTCCTTGAAACTTTTTATGATGCAGGTGCTGAGGCCCTGGCACAGGGTGCCCAGAGCAGCTGTGGCTGCCCCTGGATTCCTGGCAGTGCCCAAGGTCAGGTTGAACACTGGGGACAGCCTGGGATAATGGAAGGTGTCCCTGCCATGGTGGGGGTTGGAATGAGGTGTTCCTGAATCCCTTTTGTTTCTCTGGCTTCCAGGTGCTCTCTGGGAAGGGCTCCCTCCCCACAGATGCTGCTGCAGGGTGTCAGTGCTGATGGAGCCAGCGTGGAGTGGGCTCTAAACGCTGCTGCTCTGGCACCTTCAGCTCCTGGGGCACCTCCAGCTCCTGGGGGAGCTCTGCAGAGCTGCTGGCTGGGGCAGCTGTGCTGCTCACCCAGCCTGGGGGCACTGGGGCCTGCTGGAATCCTCCCTGGAGGCACTGGGGCTCCCGTGTGGCCACAGGCAGGGGATAGTGAGCACTGGAATGGGATTTGTGGGTCTCTAATGCAGCCGGTGGCCAAACCTTTCCTGCCTTGGCTTTGGGCTTGGTGCAGGTTACACCTCTGGGTGCTGCTGCTGCTGTTCCATCCCCAAGGGACACAGGTGAATTTTTCTGGACCAGGATGAGGTACTGTTACACCCCAGCTCCTTGGGGTCCTGCTCCTCTGCCTGGTGCTCCCTCTCCTCCCCACAACCCCCTGGGTCACACCAGTGGAAGTGTTTATCCATGGAGCATAAGGAGACCACAGCTCCCCTGCAGAACATGGAGAGAGGCTGATCTCTTATGTTGGGAGAGGAAATGAGTGGCAGCTGCTTGGCTGGGCCTTTGAGGGGATTTTGTATTACTCCCAAAAAGGAGAGTAAGAATAGGCAGACTGTTTAGCCTTTCCTGACAATGAAACTTTGTCATCTTTATAATTAACCCTGTTATTTAAATACCTCTTCTGTGGGTATCATTGATAGCCCTTGGTTCCTTTACTTTTCCATTTCAGCTTCCTGCACAGCAGTGACTCCCAGGGGCGTGACTAATTTCACTTTTCCATTTAATTGAGAGCTTGTTTCTGACTTTGTGTATTTAACTATAGCTTGGCCAGCTGCTCGATGCCTTGTCACTGCCCAAAATGCACCTGTCAGGCCTTTTCCTCCCAGGGAATTTAGAGAACATCTATAACCAGCTCTTTTTTCAAAAACATTTCCATCATGATGATGTGTTGTGGGTTTTCCCTACTGTGTGCTGTGTGTCCTCCTCTCCCCTTGAGGAATTCACCTAAAAATCCCAAGCTTTTGGACAGCACCATGAAAGATCAGGGATGAAGGGAATGATGCTGGAAGCCCACCCTCCTCTCAGGATGAGATGTAACCTGGACCATAAGCAAGGGGACAGTGATCTTCAGCACCACTCACCCTGTCTTTGCCTGGAAGGTGACTAAGTATACAAATACACAGATGGAAACAGTGGAGTCATGGCTTCCCCATCTCTGGAAGTGTTCAAGGCCAGGTTGGACAGGGCTTGGAGCAACCTGGTCCTGTGGAAGCTGTCCCTACCCATGGTTGGATGATTTGGAAGGCCCCTTCCCACCCACGCTGTTCTGTCAAGTTGTGTGTCCTTCCTGCATCATGTTAAATGTGCTAAATGCCTCCAGACATGCCAGCTCCCTGACCCAGTAATGTCCCACCCTCATCTTTGTGCTTGAGCAGCCAGCACATCTCCAGGAGCTGTGACCTGGCAGCCCCTGCCTTGCTGGTGTGGAACAGCCTGGCTGGGGCTGCCACAGCCGTGATAATGCAGAGCTTTGTTCTGTCCCACACGTGTGCACAGCCCTGGTAGCATTTACAGTGGGAATGCTGCTCCCAAGGGACACAGAGAAGGGTCATTGTGGCTCCAGTCAAATGGGGATTTGTGCTGCTGGGAAACTGAGCCTCTGCAATCCCCCACCAAGGCATTACTGTTTAAAATATTGTGTCTGGTGTGTAAGTTATTCTATGTCCCATTCCTGGCTGGAACAGGGTGAGCACAGACCCTGGCATGGCAATCCTAAAAGCTGCTTCAACATAAGGCTCTCAGGGTGCCTTTGATCATTGGTCATCAACACCACCACTGAATTATGGCCACACAAAGCAGACATTGAGAGTAGAAGCCAGGCTCCAGCACGCTGAGGGTCATCCTGGAAACAAAAGACAAACTTGACATCAGGGTAGGAAAAGCCACAGGGTATCCCTGTGCTCTGAGGAGGATCCTGCTTCAGGTCCTGTCAGCAGGCAGGGTTGGGGTCACACACAGGAGGAGGGAGGTTTGCAGTTGGACAGGTGTTGGAGCAGAGTTTAAATCTTAATGAAGTAGTAAAAATGTGAGTAAGCTGCCCCTGAAATTGGGGAAGGGGAAGACAAGTAGCACTGTGGGGAATTGTGCCAAAAATTGACAGTTGGGCAAAGTGCCACCCATGCAGTGTGACAGGAGCAGCCCAGCAGAGCTCAAGGGCCAGAGGTACACAGAGCTGCCCAGTGCCTCAGCTGAAGAGTGCTGAGAAGTTTTCTTCTATTTTTAACAAGGAATCAAAGGAAACAAACCTTCCCCCCTGGCTAAAAGCACAGCACCAGAAGCCTCCCCAAGGCTGAGGAGTGTCCCTGTGCTCCCTGCACGGGGCTGGGTCCTGCTCTATCTGCTCTGACAGCTGCCAGGGAGATGAGAGGGAGCCGTGCCTCTCCTGGAGACAGCTCCACGGCCTGGGGGCCTCATCCCAGAGATTCCTGCTCTCCTTAGAGCTCCCAGACCTCTGAGAGGCAGGTGCCAGGCCTGGCAGAGGCGGCAGGGCGAGGAGCTGGGCACGTCCAGGCAGTGAGAGTGTGGCAGAGCAGGAGGTGAAGCCAATTAACTCAGAGGAGAGGCTCCTGCTCTCTGCAGGGGAGAGGAACTCATGGCCCAAGGCAGGAACGTGGGTTCAGGGACCTGGAAGGAGCTGGATGAGGAGATCTTTGTGGCACCACAGGCTGACTAACAGGAGATGGCATTGATATTTCCTTTCAACGGGAAACCAGCTCCAAAACCAGTTCCAAGCCTGTGGTGTCGGGGGAGACTTGGCAGCACAGTGATGAGTGCTGCAAAAAATCATGGGAGGTTAACGAGTGTGAGCTGGGAGCTGGAGGGGGTTTGGGAGCAGAGACCCCAGCCCGGTTTGCTTCTGATTTTGGGGGGATTTGTCCCCCTGCAGAGGCTCAGCTGTGTCATTGCTGTTCCCGTCTCCTGTCTCGTCTCGCCCACCCCTGCAAAGAGGAGTGACTGCAAGGAGAAAAGTGAGCTGCAGAAGGGAAAAAAAGGAATTGAGTAGGTGGAAATTCATGTGTGACTGTGAGAGGTGCAACGCAGTAAGGAAAGTACTGTTCCACTCTCAAATATATATATATATATCTGAAATCATGTTCTGTGGAAAGCTGGTGAGTGCTCGGCGGAGGGAGCAGTGTCACGCTGAAGGTGTCACTGGGGCTGTTTGCTGCAGTCACATGGAGAGGTTTCCAACAGGAATATACCCACAGCACATTTCCAGCATAGCATGGGAGAAGGGGAAGCCCTTGCTGTCTGCCCTAGAGCTGTATTCACAGCCAAGGAAAGGTCCAAGGTCAAGGATCAGATCTCTTGGAGGGTTGTCAGTACAACAGGTCAATACATGCCCTTTGGTTTACAACAGGGAATTCAAGGGGATTCCTTATGATGGCCTAATGCATTATCTGTTTTATTTTTGCCAAATACAATGCCTCATCTGTGCCTATCCCAATAAAAAAAGTCTGTGAGCAAGGCAGATGTGAGTGTGATACACAGCCACATAATAAGTAGACCTTGAACATCGCTGCCTGAGGGCAATTCCAAGGAACCTGGTACAGCTCCTGCATTCTGGCAGTCAGGATGCCCCGCTGTTGTCTCCTGGGGTTTAATGAAATGCATTAGTGCCCGAGCCTGTGGTGCTGTGAGACCTGGAGCAGTGGGCGGGTGTTTTCCCACCGTCCCTCCCCTGTAACAGGGCTCTGAATGGGGCAGCGGTGGGAATGCTGCCGGGAGCGGGGCAGCCGTGGGTGGAGGCTCTGTCCCCGAGGCAGGACAGGCAGGGATGAGGGGTTTATCTCCCCGCCGAGGCCCGGGCCCCTGCGCGGATGCTGAGCCCAGACCCAGCCTCCCCTCCCCGCGGGCTCTGCCGCTCCGAGCGCCCGGAGATGCCGAGAGCTGACCCGGGGCTCGGAGCTGCCTCCTCACCTCCCGCTCCTGCTGTCACTCCAGCTTTCCCTGATTGTTAACTTAACTGGCAGCAAGCTTTCCCGGAGGAGAAGGGGCTCCTCCAGCCGCGTTAGTAGTGGATATGTCACGGGCTCCCAGTGACATCCGTGTGAGGATGGGGCAGGAATGTGGAGGTGGGAGGATGCTGTGCTCAGATGAGGGAGCCGATCCAGCTGAAAGCTCGCTCTGGAAATAATTGCTGTTTTTCAAACAAACCGGTTTAATCCAGCTGGCTGTGTGACCCACCCAGAGATAACGCTGGTGGCAGGAGAGGGCTGGGGCTGATCTGGCTGATCGGAGAATCCCAGATGCGTTTGTGTTGGAAAGGGCCTCAAAGATCACCCAGTTCTAACCCCCTGCCATGGAAGGGACACCTTCCACTGTCCCAGGCTGTCCCAAGCCCTGTCTAGCCTGGCCTTGGGCACTGCCAGGGATCCAGGGGCAGCCACAGCTGCTCTGGGAACCCTGTGCCAGGGCCTCACATGGAATAATTCCTTCCCAATATCCATCTAACCCTGCCCTCTGGCAGGCTCCCTCTTCCTTCTGCTTGGCTGTGGCAACCCCCACCCCTGCACCAGCAGTTTTTTGATCCAGAGTCACCTAATCTAGGTAGAAACTGCTCTTTTTAAAAATATTTTTATTTCAGTGCTGGAGTAGTTTTCTGCAGATGTTCCCCGAGCGAGTGGGATGTGGGATGTGGGTTGGTGAGTGAGGGAGAATGTGCTAATGTGTGGTCAAGGACGGCTCAGGGGTGGGTGTGTGGGATTAGGGCAGCCACAGCTTTTATCTGATGTGTGAGCACAGCTCTGCAGAGGCTCAGAGGAGTGGCTGTGGCCAGTGGGACGGGCTCTCAGTGGCCAGGGTTCTGTCCAGTGCTGCTGGATCCCTACACGGTGTCCAGCTGACCTCACTTGGGGTGAGACAACCCAGCTGCTTAAAACAATAAATCAGAGCAGGCAAATGTGGCAGGGATTGCAGAGGGATGCAAGCTGTTGTTACCCACATGCAGGAGGATGTGGAAGTCTGGGTCATTTGTTTGCTTATTTTTCCCTTCAGTGATAAATGTCCACAGGAATGTGGTGGGTTCTTGGGGCGTCCTGTGCAGGGCCTTGAACTGGGCTTGATGATTGTTGTTGGTCCCTTCCAACTCAGGATATTCTGTGATATTCTTTTGCAGTTTGGATGGACAATCCTAGGAAAATGGGGCTGGGAGATGTCCATGTCTGTTCCTCCCTAGTCCTGCTGCCCTGGTCTGCTCCCACATTTGGAGCTCAAACACAATGAGCGTCTCCTGATGAATGAAGCCAGAAAAAGGGGAGAAGATTCCTCACTGCCTGCCTGAGGCCTCAGCTCCTGTGTGGTGTTTCATGTGTGGCAGAGCTTTGTATGGCCTCAATTATGTCCTCATCAGAAAATGACGGTCTGAGCACAATCCTTTTCTGTGATTGTGGAGAAGAGCTGAAAAAAAATTCAATTTCAAGCCCCAGATATTCACATCCTCTAAGGCAGTGTCCTATAAATCCAGTTACAGGTTCTTCTCTATTAGCAGTAAGTGCTGGAACACTTTTAAATACGAACAATGATGATGGAGAAGGATAAAATCAAAACAGTGTTCCTGTAGCTTTGTGCAGGGTGGAATTAGGGAGCATAATCCAAATAATAACATCTCATGCTTTTATGGGGCTGCGTGCATATGGCGTAAATGACAGCTCATTAAACTTTATATCCTGCCTACAAGATAAGCATGTAATTAGTATTACATCCTTTTTTATAATTAGGAGGCCTCATCCAAAAAAATGTGGCTCACAAACCATATTTGAAGGCGGTGACTCAGCCTGAATTAGGCTGTGGCGTGAGGATGGAGAGAATCGTGCTTTAGAGGATTAAAAAAACAAGAGACAAAAGGTTGAGCTGGTGTCAGGTTCCTGTGCCCGCACCCACCCACCGGAAAACACAGGTGGATGAACTTTTTAACATCAGGCGTGGGTTGGAGCCCGTCCTGCCCGGAGCTTTGTGCGGGAGCATCCTCCCGCAGGCGGCGGGACGGTGCTGGCCCGGGCCCCGGTGGCGTTTCACGGCTGAGCTGGCAGGAATGCTCGGTGGGAGCAGGGGGGAAAAACGGGGAATTCCAGCCGCTCGGGGATTATCGCAAATGCGGCTGCTTGTCACAGGCTGGAGGGAGAGGTCACCGCCGGCCCGGCCGTGTCGCAGCCCGGGGGCCCTTTGGGTGCTGCGGTCTCGGCTCGGTGCCGGTGTCTGTGCTGGGATGGGGCTGCTCAGCTCCGTGGGGACGGCGCTGACGGTGTGCCCCGTTCTCCTGGCGCTCAGCTGCCACCGTTCGGCAGCCAGGCGGACCCACGAGGAGGAGCAGTGGTTTTGTGCGGCCGCAGTTTGCTCCTGGAAGGAGGAGGTGAGGAGGCAGCTGCTGCGCCCGGGCCAAATTCCTGGCGTGTTCCTGAAGGAAGCGGGCCGTGGGGAGCAGCCACCGCGTCTGTGTGCGCGGCGACAGCCATCGTCTGGGGGGAGAAGTGACGACATCCATCATCTCCGGAGGGAAGTGGTGACAGCCATCGTCCGTGGGACGATGCTCTTTTGGGGACACGCTGCTGGGACAGCCCCCCCCCCAGCTCCTCGTTGGTGCCGGCATCTCCCGCTGCCGCTCCACATGCAGCCTTTCCAGGAGATTACGGGTTTATTCTCTCAGATCACAGCGCTAAACCCGGGCCGTAATCTCCGGCACAGATGTGCCATGGGAGCAGAAACGTGCGAGCCTCCAGCCGGCGGGGCGCGGGGCGGGCCGGAGAGGCGCTCCCGCAGGCCGGCCGCGGGTTTCCCCACGGCAGGGCGGGGCAGG
>WEIU01004880.1:320683-370099 GCA_013389925.1 Aegithalos caudatus | reverse complement strand
CGAGGGGATAGGCTGGGGGACAGCGAGGGGACGGGCTGGGGGACAGTGAGGGGATGGGCTGGGGGGACAGGCTGGGGGACAGACAGTGTGGGGACAGGCTGTGCCAGGCCTCCATCGCTGGGCTGGGGTTACTTCATCCCTGGCTTTTCAGGAGCGCTGTGATGAGTCGCTGTAGCGTGACCGTGGTGGGTGGGAGGGGAGGCAGAGGAGGGGGAGCTCGTACAGAAACCTGCACAGCTTGTTCACTCTGCTGTGAATCATCGCCGTCCTCCTCCGCCGGGCACGCGAGCGGCTCTCACCATGCCCGTGGGGACAGGGATGCTTTCCCTGCTTTCCCTGCTTTCCCGGCGCTCTCCCGTGCCAAAGGTGCTTCCACCTCCTCTGCAAGCACTGGTGGCCCTGGGCCTGTGGGCTCCTGACAAGGGTGGATCTTTAGGGCATCACCCCAGCTGTTGATGGCAGGGATGGTCTCAAGTGTGGCTTGGAGGAACTGGGAATTGCGCTGCTCTCTCTGCTCCCAGCAGCGGAGGGGGGCCGGGGGTCAGGGCACGCCAGGGATGTGCTGGGGATGCTCTGTGGCGTGGGGAGCACGGTGCTGAGGGGGAAGGGGATGTCTGTGCCAGGATTCCGGGCGGGTTGCTCCCTGGTGGGAAGCACAGCAGCCTCCGGACCATCTGTGTGTGGCACGTGGAGCGGGGGCCGAGGGACAGCCAAGGGCTGGGCGCTGCCACCTCGCCCTTCCCCAGACTTTGCATCCTCAGGAAGGGCTTGGAGCAGCCTGGGACACTGGAAGGTGTCCCTGCCCATGGCAGGGGTGGAATGAGATGGGATTTAAGGTCCCTTCCAACCCAAACCAGTCTGGGGTTCCATGATGCACGGTGGGGAGGTGTGAAGGGTTCTCTGGGCTGTGACCTGTAAAAAGAGCTGGCGTGTGCCTCTTCCTGACACTGCCTGGTATGGAGCCCCTGTGCTGGTTTTTTATTCTTTTTCTCGCTGAAGCAGCGTCTGTCCAGAGCGATGCCCTCCCTGAGTGCTGGTTGCTAAGCAATGTTTCACAGAAAAACCCAACCATTGCAGAGCAGGGCGTTGGGTGCCTCTCCCACAAATTCCAGGAGAAAGCCCAGGTTAAAGGCAGTGATTTCTTCCTGGAAAGGGCGGTCAGGTGCTGGCACAGGCTACCCAGGGGAGGGAGAGTCACCATCCCTGGAGGGGTTTTTCAGATGAGGACAATGGTCAGTGTTGGCTTTGGCAGTGCAGGGGGAACAGCAGGACATGAGAATTTTTGAGGGTTTTTCCCACCTGAACTATTCCATGGTTCTATTCTGTGCCCTGGGCTGTGCATCCCTGTCCTCACCCTGCGTGCCTCCCTATGCTCTGCTGGAGATTTTAATTTATATTTCTCTTTTCCTGCCGAAGCAGGAAAAATTGACTCACTTGCCACTGATGTTCCTGCAAGCACAGTGGGATTTTTCCTGTTCTTACAGCTGAGGTGGAGGAGCACTGGCGACAAAAGGATTTCCTTGGGAGGAGGAGGAGGAGGAGGAAGGAGGTTGTGCAGAGCAGCTCCTGGAGGGGCTGGGAGCTGACCCTGCTTCCCTGCCCTTCACTGCCTCTGGGATGGGGACAAGAGGGGGGACAGTGGGGCACTGCCCTGAGCCTGGGATGTGCCAGGGAGGCCTGTCGTGCCTGCAGGGACAGGGCGTGGGTCCCCTCCCCACCTGGGGTACGGGGTCATCGTCCCGTGGGGACCCCAGTGCTTTGGTGCTGCCCCTTGAGAAATCAAGCAGGCTCCCTGTGGCCCACCTATTAACTAATTAGATTTAATAACAAACTAATCCAGAAGCGGGGCCAGTGCCTGAGGCAGTCTGAGTGTCTGGCAAGGGCTCTGCCACGGCCCCCCCGTGCAGGGACTGCCCTCCCTGCCAGACCCCCTTCTGCTCCACTAATGGGCATTGCCTGGGTCAGGAGCAAATTTCTTCTGGATTAGTGTCCTCTAAATCGATTATCTGTCTCGGGCAGGGCATTCTGTCCTAATGAAATGTGATTCCAGGCTCCAGTCGATGAAATATTGTGGTAACAAGGGTAAAGTCATCTGCAGCCTTCCTGTGGGTCATGCCAGGGTTTGGAGAGGAATCACAGAGTTAAGCAGTGATTGAGGATGGAAATGACCTCCAAGATTATCAAGTCCAACCTGTGACCTATCACCATCTTGTCAAGCAGCCCAGGGTACTGAGTGTCACATCCAGTCCTTCCTTGGACATTTCCAGGTGGCTCCACCACCTCCCTTGGCAGTCCCTTCCAAAGCCTGACCATTCTTTCCAGGAAGAAATTTCTCCTGATGGCCAACCTGAACCTCCCCTGGCACTTTGAGGAGAAGGCTTGAAGGAGAAGCTACAGTTGTTGGAGCAGTATTACGCTAACAGGGACTGTCCTGCACTCCCCAGTGAGGGGGCTGGGGAAACAGGGAGCTGTGAGTAAAACACAGCATTTCCATCCTGCCCTCAGAGGCACTTTACTCACAACTGTAAGGCTGGAGGCATTTCCATGACCTGCCTGGAGCAGTGGGGCAGTGTGCAGGTGGAGGGGAAATGCCATATTCAGAATCCTTGTTTTGGGAATAGCGGGCAGGGATTGGGGTTTGAAGGTCAGGTGCTCAGTGCAGTGGGACAGGTGTGCTCAGCAGTCTGACATCTCTCTCTGAGCCAGCACTGTGCCCAAATCCCTGGCCTGCTTGGGGCACAGGGATTTTCACTGCTCCTTCCTCACATTGCTCACTCGTGCAGTCGGCTGCCCGTGGAAATGCCAGCCAGAATGGGAATTTTCCATTTCATTACCATGTCCCTGATGTTTTCCAGGCACTTAAGCTGTCGCCTGTGTTTGCTGTTTGGATGCATCCCTCCTCTGTGTTGGAGTGGTGAATATTTACATTGGATTTTATTTGGAGACCTTGCCTGCTCCCACCTGAGCTCCTGTTGCTCTGACACCTGGCTCCCTGCCCAGCAAACTCTGTGGCTGCAGGTTGGGATGGGCCGGGGGGTTCTGCCATAAAACAACACCAGGATGTGAACAAAAATAAGCACAGGGAAAAGTGCCAGACGTGGGAGCTGGGTGGGGAAGTGGAGAAATCCCGTTTTATTTTGTTTTGCTGCTAAGTGCACGAAACGCTCCGTGTCCAGCACAGGAGAGTGGGGATGGCATCCGGGGGATGCTGGGGGGAAGGTGGGCTGTGGCCCCCCCAGGAGCTGTAGGCAGTGATGCTCTGGAGGCTGTGGGAGGACTGGGATGTTGCAATGTTCATTCAGAGCAGCAGGAAGCCCCCAGGCAGGGTCACCAAGGGCTCTGCCCGGTGCTGATCCCATGTGCTGGTTCTACACGGAGCTGGTCAGCCTGGAGGCTGCCTGCCAGGGTGGGGGTACCTGGCTTTGTGCCCCTGCTCTGCCAGGGCCATCCTGGGGCTGTGCAGTGGTTGCCAGCTCTGCCAGGAGGGCTCTGTTCCTCTGAGCCCCACTGCTCCTTGCTGGGAGTGGGGACTGTTGGGCTGTGCCTCCCTGCAGCTGCACACATCTGTCTCCTCAGGCTCTCCAGGAATGGGAAGCCTTTCCGGGGGTTGCTTACATCATTCCTGGGCTTTGTTCCCTGCATGTCCTGGCTCTGCTGCCTGGCACCTGTGGCCAGGAGCTCCTGGTCCCTCCGTCTGCCATGGCTGCCCCTCGTCCCCAGCCAGCACTGTCACCTCTGGCCACTCTCCTGGGGTGGTCCCTGAGTCAGGAGCTGCTACAGCTCATTAAAATAACCTGATTAATGCAGAGCTGGGCAGGGTCAGACTGTGGGACAGAGCACTTCACTGTGCAGTGGTTCCTGCTGAAAAGTCCTGTCTGGGCAAGTGGAGAGCATCATCCAGGGTTTCCATGTGGGACAGCTGGAGTCTCCCAGGTCTTCCTTTCCTGGTGGGATGGAGAGGTTGATGGTTCACATGCCCCGTGCTGAAGTCCCTTGAGGTTGGACCCTTGGTGAGGGGCACTTCATTAACTGTGTCAGGGACACTTTATCATCATTAACCCATCCCTGCTGCCTGGACCAGTTTCTGTCCTGGCAGTGTCACAGCCCTGGTGACACTGAGAGGGGAGAGGCAGAGCTGTTTGTGTGAGCTGGGCTCCTGCAGTGTCTCAGCCACCCTGAGACAAAGATCTGACTCAGGAAAGTGGCTCTGTTGCAATATGACCTGATGGGCAAGCACTAAGAAAAGCTGAACAGGAAGGATGGAGAGAGGCTGTGAGACCTTTGCCTCCGTGGCAAAGCAGGCTCAGCTGTGGGATCAGGGCTCCAGAGCCTGGGGAAGTCCAGGGCCGATTTGTGGTTGAGAAGTGGGGCAGAAGGGCAAGGGTTCCAACTGACCATCAACTTCCTCAAACCAGGGGAGAACAGGAGAGGGGCTGGAGCAGTGGGAGTTGAAGGAGGGGGTTCTTGCCTTGGTGCTTCTGCAGCCCTGGCCCTGCTGCAGGACGTCACACTGACCATGCTGGATTGGCAGCTTGGGCCCTGATGGTGACCTTTGCTGACCTGATGGTCCTTGTGCCTTCATTTCCCTTGGATCTCCAGTGCCTTCTATCAGGAATCTTGGGAACCTTTGCAAAAAACATCCTGGCCTGGCAAAGCTGCCAAGATAACTCCCAGCATTATTGATTTGGGGGTGGCAGGATGACGTGGCCAGGGTGCTGGGCTGGTGGGCAGTGGGGATAATTTTAGCTGTGCAGCCAGGCACTCCTTCCAAGGGATAACTTTGTTTTTCACCGAGCGCAGAACCTTTATCTCTTAAAATACCACGGAAATAATTGATGCCTCCAGCGTGCTGCTCAAATGTGATGTGCTGTTTGAGCCTGCTCAATGGTGCCATTGAGGCCACAAAGGCTCCTCTGTCCCTGTGGCGGTCGCTGCCGTACGGAGCCACGTTGAGAGGGGGAATGCAGGCAGACAGGGATTGGCAGCAGTGCCCAGAGCTCCCCTGGCTGCAGGGCAAGGCTCTGGCACCTCCTGGACCTGCACTCTTGGGGCATCCTGGACAGAGCTCCAGGTGATTTTGTGCTTTAGCCCATCTGAGTGGTTTGGGGTTTTTCGTGTGGTTTGTAGGGAATGTGCAAGTTTGTAAACTTCCCGTGGTAAAAATGAAGAGGTGGGGTTTGGCCTCCCTGGGTGTGCTGCTGAGACAAGGCTCAGCTGGAGGCTCTGTGTGTGCAAAAGAAACCTAAATGGGGTCTGGGGAGCTGTGGGGTCATGTCAGTGATGCTCTCCCTGCCTTGGGGTCCTGCCTGGGGTGGCTGCAGTGATTGTGCCCATGGCCCTGGTCCTTGGGGTCCCCTTGCTGTCTTGGCACCCTCTGAGCTCCATCTCTGTGTGCCAAGCCTTGGCAGCCTCCCCACGGGCTCTTGTGCAGAACACGATGGCAGAAGCTGTGCCGGAGGAGGGGTGGGCTCTGCCCATCTGGTTTTATGTATTTGCTCATGATGATTCAGAGGGGGAACCTGCCAGCAGCTGCCATCCCATCCTAAATCACAGATTAACTCCAACCACCTGGTGGAGAAGTTGTTTAATAAACAAATCAGTGCTAATTCTGTGTGGAAGTGGCTCTGGGGCTGGGCCAGGCCCAGAGGACCGCGTTGTCTCCCGGGAGCAGGGCTTTGCTGACCTTGCTGGGAAGCACAGAGAGGGGATTTAAACCTTCTGGAGCAAATGAAGCGTTTCATGAGGCTGCCCTGACGCTTGGGGCTGATCCCAGTGCTGCAAGGGCTGGGGCTGGGTGGGTGAAACTCTAAACTGGCAGCTGCAAACACTGTTTTCAGGCATGAGGTTCTTGTTGCTGGATTCCTGCACGAACTGCAGGGCCAGGTTGGATCAGTGTCCCATGCAAAGTGCTGACATGCATCCATGGGCAGGCCCAGCTGGCCCTTCCCAGCTCTGAGCTTTCCCAGCCCCCCTTCCCTGGGTATTCCCAAGCTGCAGGGTGCTGTGTGAGCCCAGGAAGGGGTGTTGTGCTGCAAGGAAGGGGTGTTGTGCTGCAGCCCTGGCTGCCTGTGGGGACAGACACCATATTGCTGCTTTCTAAGCACCCTTGGCAGGCTGTAATCCGGCGGGTTTGGCTGCTGATTAGAGCGGCTGTTCCCTGGATTACCCATCCCTGGGCTGTTCTGAGCTGGCTGCAGGGCTGTGTTCCCCTGTTCCTGCAGCCAGGTGAGGGGTGAGAGTGGTGACCCCAGATGTGCCCTGCCTGGGGGCTGTGCTGGGGGCTGGCATTGCCCTCCTGTCCCTGTGCAGGGGCCTGCAGGGGACAGACAGCCCAAGCCTGCTGTTCCTGCTGTTCTTTGCTGCAGGGGAAGGAAGGGGCAGGAGTCTCAGTTCCTGTTGTCCACTTGAACATTAAATATAGGCTATTAAGCAGTTTTCTTTGCAGGAAGTGTAGAAATCCCATTCTGTGTGAGCACAGCCTCTGGCAGAGCCCAGAGCCTGCCTTGCAGCAGCATCCTCTGCTCCCCCTCTGTAGCAGCATTAACCCTTCCTGGCCAGACTCAGCAGCAGGTTTGTCTTTAACCTGAACCACCCATCCTGCTGCTTCTGCCCCTGTCCCAGGTCAGCTGAGCCAGAGCTTTTTGCTCTTTCCAGCTTGTGTGGCAAACTGGCTGCAGAGTCAGCTCTGGGGAGAGCCCCCAGCTCTGAGCCAGCAGTTTCACTTTTCCTTGCCTGACCTCATCTTTCCAACATGGGACCAGGCAGCAGGACCAGGCAGGGGGGCACATTTGTCTTCCTGACGTCTCACTTGGATGTGTTGTGGTTCCCCTTGGTGTCCTACTCCTTGTTTCTGGGGTGCTGACTGCAGACCTGGCAGGAATGGGGTCACCCCCCAGCCCGGGGTGCTGCACTCGTGGAGGAGGGTTGGGAAATCATCACACTTCCTTCTACAAACAGCCTTTTGCAGGAGTTCCAAATTCCTTTGGAAGAGGCTTTTTGTGTAGAGAGCAACCACTTCAGTTTCCTTGCAGTAACAGCAACCACTTCCCAGAAAGGCTGAGCTCTGAATAGCTGAGGAGGAGGAGGGGGACACAGGAGCACGAGGTGCTGATCCCTTGGAGGGTTCCTGGGGGCTGGAGAGGTCCCTTCAGCCAGGTCTGGAGGGAGCCCTGGAGCTGGAGGTGTGTGGCTGGGGTGGGATTCAGCCAGCAATTGCCCAGCTCCCTGGCTGCAGAGGGAGGAGGGAAGTGGGGTGAGCCCTGGGCTGGGTGTGAGGGAGCAGGGACAGGCAAAAGGTTATCCAAGGCTGCCTCCAGGAAAAGCTGCTGCCCTCTGACCTGCTGGGAGCCCTCCCCTTCCTGCTGCTCCTGAGGTGGATGGGGAGGATGCAGTGGGTGGGGAGGATGCATCACTTTTAAAAGGACATTTTATTGGGATCCTTGGGTGCTGTAGCTGTGCAGGTGGACTTGTGTGTGCCAGTTTTCTGTCAAGGGGACTTTCCCAAAGGGTTGTCCCATCCTCACCAGCCCAGGTGGGAAAAGGGAGCCATGGGTGGTGATGATGATGATAACTGCAGCCTGAGCTGGTTGTGTTGCTCAGGCAGGAGGATTTTCAGGCTTTTTCAGGTGGTTTTCCCTGATGCTGTGGTTGACTGATCAAGCCAGAGGAGAACTTGGAAGGAAAAGTTGTCAGCCCTGGGTGCAGCCCTGGTGTGACTCTTGTGCAGTGTCCAGCTGGTTTTGCTCCTGTGTGAGAGGAAGGAGCAGATTCTGTTGAGCCCTTGCAGGATTTTGGGTTTGCTTGTTCACAGCCCTGGGGAAGAAGAGCCCTCAGGAGCTGAGGCTTGTCGAGGGCTGCCCTGTTCTCCCTGTGCCTTCCTGCTTCCACTGCAGGGGTATTCTCCCAAAATGTAATTGAGGGGTTCCAGCTTTTAGGAAGAGGGGATGCTGGGGCATGGGTGGCCCAGGGAGGATGGTGGGGCCCCACAGGGTGGGCGTGGATGCCCCTCTCTCCTGTCCTGGCTGATCCTGCTTCTAATTTTATCCTTTATCACTGTCACTCCAGCAGTTATCTCCCTCTCCCTTGCCTATTTCTGAGCACTGTGGGCCATTGCTGTCGGTGCTGCTGCCTCCAAAGGCTGCTTGGCTTTGCTCTGGCTCCCAGAGCCCTGACTGCTCCCCACTCTCAGGTGAGGAGAGGGTGGAGCTGGAGAGGGTGACCCTGCTCTGCTCCCCCCCAAGTGTTCATCCCTGTGCTGCAGCAGCCTCCTCTGGGGTCCTGCCCAGCCAGGGGTGGGCACCAGGGCTGTCACACCAGGCCTGCTTCTGGTGGGGACGTAGCACATGGAATGTGGCCAAGGGCTCAGAGGGCTGGGGGAGAGGGAATGGCTCCTGGAATCATTAACATCATCTTTGTGGTTATTCCAGGGCAGGCAGGAGGGACTGGGTGAGAATCCCTGAGCCCTGTGGCTGCTCCAACAAGCTCTGGTGAGGGAAGGAGGCTGCTCTGCTGTGACACCAGCATGGGCACGTGGAGGGGAGCAGGGAGAGCTGCATGGGGCTGTCCCTGTGCCTTTGCTCAGCCCTGTGCTGAGCTGGAACCAACCCTCCCAACCCTCCCCAGGCCCTCTTCTCAACCCTGCCTAGGAGCACCTGGGAAGTTTCCCCAAAAAATGTATGTCTTGCTTCTGTAGGTGCCAGTGGAGACTCCCAGCAGCTGCAGGCACGGGAAGGGTGTAAGAGCCATGCTGGTTCCATCCCCCAGGGAGCAAAGTGCAAATCCTGTTATGTGTGAACCTTCTCCTTGAAGAAGCCCCCTCTGTACTTTTCCACTGGGAAAGCTCCCAGGGATTTCCCCCTCCCTGCCTGCCGTGGCTGGGTGATTTTCTGCTGCCTTGGGAGGCAGTTGTGTGAAGGCAGCCGGGACTGAACTGGGCAGGATTAACCCCAGGGCTGTCAGCAGCGATACTGGGAAAACAGCTTTAATGCTTGGAGAAAGTTGCCAACTCCCTTATCCTACGGGGAAAGCAAAACACTTGGACTCTGGTGTGGTTATCTCTTGGCTCTTGGTGTCTGAGAGGAGGAAATGGCCTTTGCGTGCACACACATTTTCCACCGGTGCTGGGAAAGGGAAAAACCCATGGAATTTTGGGCTTTGAATGAAGAAATGGGGGGAGAGTGAACACTGTGTCTTCCTCGCACAGCAGTGCTGGCAGCCACACGGTGCCTTGGGGGCTGGTGGCCTCACAGTGCCCAGGGCTGTCTGCGTGTGCCAGGTGAACAGGGCTGGTTGGAAAAGCCAACCCTGGAGCCACTCAGGTCACTGCCAGTAAGAACTTAATAGGATCCAGATCTCGGAGAGAATCTGCAGCTTGGGAAGCAAGAAAGCTCTGTGCTGCTGCCTTCCCTCAGCAGGACAGGAGCATGGCACAGGTGCCTTCTCTTGGGGGGCAGTGTCACCGTGTGTCACCATTTGCTGCTGCCCTATGGCTCTAGGTCTGAGCTCTGGGGTGGCTCTTTTGGTGTTTAGAGATTTCATCTCCTGTAGGGTATTTTGGGGGTGCTGACAGGGACCCACAGAGCCCTGTCCCTGCCGTGGGTGCAGAAGGGCAGCGCTCTGGGGCTTCCCTGGTGCCAGAGGTCCCTCAGAGGGGTCCCTCTGTGGGTGTTTGCTGGCTGGGATCCCCTGTCTGCCTGCCCCCTGCTGTTGGGGCACTTTCCCATGTGTAAGATCCCTGTTTTCCCTGCTCCTGCCCTCAGACCTGTCGGCTGCCAAGCGCAAGTTCGCGGATTCCCTCAATGAGTTCAAGTTCCGCTGCATCGGCGACGCTGAGACGGACGACGAGATCTGCATCGGTGAGTCCTGGTGCTCCTGGAGCCACAGCCCAGTCCCATGGCAGGGAGACACCCACCAGCACACCAAGGGCTGCAGGAATTTGTCTGGGTGCTCTCTGGAAACAGCATTTTCCTCCTGGTTCAACAGCAGCCAAGCCTTCCCCAGGGAATCGGTTGTTGCTTCTTGGCCTAAATCTTTCCCTGCCACAGAAGAAAGGGAGAAGGTAGCCTGCATCTGAAACCATCTCAGTTAGCTGGATGTTTTGTGCTGGAGAGGAGAATCTGGAGGTGCTTGTGGCTGGATACACTGCAGGGGGCTGTGCTCTGAAGCAGAGGAGCAGCAGCCTCGCTGCTGGAGCACAGGATCCTGTGCTTGAGGGGATCAGCAGAGCCGAGCCTGGCAGCACTCCCTGAGCTAAGCCTGGCTCTGCAAGGGAGCTTCTCCTGGCACAGGGTGGTGGCTTCAGCCTCTTCCCTCTCTCATCCTGCTCCTGCCCCAGCTGAACTTTCAGAGCTTATTGTGCACATCATCTGGAGCCAGGAGAGCAAAGAGGCTTTAGCCCTGATTTAACTGTGCTTGTTTATTTGTGCCCAGTCTCAGCAGAAATAGCTCCTCACCCAGCTCTCCCTGGTGCTGTGCCCATGCTGGGGAGCTGCCCCTCATGTGCTGGGCATGGCTGGAGGCCAGTGCTGTGCTCTGACTGTTGGGTAGGGCAGGTTTGAGCTGAGGATGTTGCTCCCTGGAGGAGGAAGCCTGGTCCTGGGGATGCTCTGCTGCCAGTTGCTTCTGTAGGCATCAGGAACCTTTCTAGGGAGAGAGCAGAGATAATAAAAACCCCCAAACACAGATAGATAAAACCCCCTCTGTGCAGTTTCTGTCTTTAGAAATGGAATGTTAAATGCTGACTGTGTCCCTTCCAGCCAAGTCTCTGCAGGAGTTTGCCACGGTGCTGCGGAACCTGGAAGACGAGCGGATGCGCATGGTACGGCCCCACGTCCTGGGAGCAGGGGGTGGTGGCACCCAGGACACTGTGGTGGCACCCAGGACGCTGTGGTGACACTGACTGCCAGCCCCAGTGCTCGGGGTGGAGCTACAGGGGAGGGCAGAGGAAGGAGAGGGTGGGCTTGGCAGGGAAACACTTGAAGAGCATCAGGAATGGAGGGTTGCTGTTGGAGAGCGGCGGGTGCTGGTGCTGGGGGTGCTCACAGGTTTGCAGACCCAGAGGGGTGAAGGCTGTGGGTGTCTGGGGGCTGTGGGAGGGTTTCCATGGCACAGGCTGTGGAGCAGCACAGGTGAGCTGTGCCTGTCTTTGCCCCCAGATCGAGAACGCCAGCGAGGTGCTGATCACGCCGCTGGAGAAATTCCGCAAGGAGCAGATTGGGGCTGCCAAGGTAACCCAGCCACTGCCCCTCCGGAGCTGGCCAGGGCCTGGCACACTGCAGGATGGGCTGGGGCATGGAGGAGGCCGTGTGCTGCTGTGGGATGGACATGGGGCTGATCCAGCTCCTGGGAAATGCCTCAGTGTTCCGAGTTAACCCACAACAAAATAACGTGCCAAGGGCAAAAAACTACATGCCAGCTGGAGTGAACTTTTTTCCTTACTCCGAGGAAGAATTAGGATTTTTCCTGGAGGGGCTCACATTTTCCTGAGCCTGCACTCTCCAGCCCAAAGCTTTGCTGGGGGCTGCACGGGAACTCGGAGGCTCTGGCAGGACGGGGAAGCGCCGGTGCGGCTGAGGGCGGCTCTGAGACAGCCTGGCCCCCCCTCTTTCTTTCCTGCCTTTGTTCTGAAATGAAAACCACTGTCTGTGGCTCCTCTGTTGTTATAACAACCTGCTGCTGCCTGCAAGCAGCCCATGGCAGTGCCTGGGGCCGTTCGCATGGCAGCGGTGCTCGGCCTCGGGCAGCTGGAAACAAACCCAGAGAGGAATCCTGCAGGGTGGGATGCTTGGGAGCAGGTGCTGGATGGGTTTGGTGGCCAGGCATGTTGAGGTGGCCAGGCTGGGAGGAGAGGTGCAAAGGAAAGTGAAGTTGGCATCCTGAATGCTCCTGCCACAAAGCACCGAGGTGCTGTCACTGTGTGTCACTGTCCCACGGGACACGGGAGAGGGTGGCAGGGGTGGGATGTGGAACTGTGACCATGTTCTGCTCAGAAACTTGCCTTACTCTGTTGTTTTTGGACCTGGATCTGGATGTTTTACCAAGTACTGGGCCCCAGGAATAGAGGAGGGGTTCCCTCAAGCCTTGGGTTTTGGCAGCATGAGCTGCTTTCCTTACTGCCTGATGCTGGCAGATGAGAGCAGCCTCACCTGCTCCCAGCTGCTGCCCCCAGGTGCTGTCTCAGGTTAGCTCCCACCTGGGACTGCCACCCTGCCCGCTGCCATAGGGATGCTGTCACAGCTGCTCTCGTGTTCAGTGTCACACTACTTGCTCTGTTTTGCAGGATGCCAAAAAGAAATACGACAAGGAGACTGAGAAATACTGTGGTGTCCTAGAAAAGCACTTGAACTTGTCTTCCAAGAAGAAAGAATCCCAGCTTCAGGAGGTGAGGGCAACCTCTGAGTTTCCATGTCTGGCTTTGACTGGGGAGAGCTTTTGGAATGCCTCACACAGCTTGTAACAATGGTTCTCCTGGCTGTAAACTCATTTTTTCCCTCATTCTGGCTGCGGGTGCTGGGTTTTCCCCTTTTCCTGTAATGAAAGGATACGGAGCTGTCTTGGTGAGTAAATCAGAGAGATCCCAAAATGGATAGCAATCAAAAAGGAGAGAGGGTTTATAATTAAAGAGTGTAACAGAAAGGAACTGGTTCTGCTGCAGGCTTCCATGTGCCAGCACAAATCATGGATGTCTGGTCTCCTCTGCAAGTGGCTGCTCTGCTTTGTGCTCCAGGGGAGGAGGGATCAGGCTTAGTGCCTTAAATTCTTTAAAGCCATCAGTGATTCAGGATGTGGTTAGCTGTGGTGACAAGTGCTCCTACTGGATGACTCTGCTGAGTTTTCACTCACTTTCAAGTCTGGAATTCCTTGTGTTGGCCTAGAGCTGGGTTGGTCCTGCAGGAAGTGTGTCCTTACCTTTGGGCATGGTACTGGTGTGGTCCTGGTCCCTTACTGGGGGCACTGGTAGGCATGGGGCTCCTGTGGGACCACAGGAGTGGTGGGACTGTGCCCAGCAGAGCTGGGGACTCGAGAGCTGAAATACCTTTGGAACAGGTGATTATCTTCCAGCTAATCAGGGCTGGGGAGGGCTCAGAATCTGGGCAGATGTGCCTGCAAACCAGCTTTGTCCTTGGGGTTTGTGAATAACTTCCCATGTGGAAGCACTCACGAGTCCCAGGGAATGGTGGCTTTTAAAGGAGCCTCTGAACCCTTGGCTTAGTTTGTGTTTGAGGTTCTGCTGTGGGGCATGGAGTGGAAGGAATTCTGGCTGTGGAGGGAAGGATCACTCGTGGCTGTTAGAGGTGTGCTCCTGTGCCCTGGACAGAGCATGGCCCTGTGGGGCTGCCTGGAGGTGCCACGTGGGATACAGGTGGGATGGAGAGTGGGATGTGTGTGGGATGCAGCATGGGATTGTGTGCAGGATTCTGTGTGGGATACAGAGTGGGATGCTGGATGCTGTGCAGGATTCTGTTGGGATGTGTTTGGGATGCTGTGCAGGATTCTGTTGGGGATACATGCAGGATTCTGTTGGGATGTGTTTGGGATGTCTTCAGGATGCTGTTCAGGATTCTATTGGGATGTGTTTGGGATGTGTTCAGGATTCTGTTGGGATGTGTGCAGGATGCTGTGCAGGATGTGTTCGGGATGTGTGCAGGATTCTGTGCAGGATTCTGTTGGGATGTGTTCAGGATGCTATGCAGGATGCAGCACAGGATTCTGTTTGGATGTGTTTGGGATGTGTTCAGGATGCTGTGCAGGATTCTGTTGGGATGTGTTCAGGATGCTGTGCAGGATTCTGTTGGGATGTGTTCAGGATGCTGTGCAGGATTCTGTTGGGATGTGTTCAGGATGCTGTGCAGGATTCTGTTGGGATGCTGTGCGGGATGCTATGCAGGATTCTGTTGGGATGTGTTCAGGATGCTATGCAGGATTCTATTGGGATGTGCTCGGGATGCTGTGCGGGATGCAGCACAGGGTTCTGCTGGGATGTGTTCGGGATGCTGGATGCTGTGCAGGTGCGTTGGAGCAGCGCTGGCTGCTGGTGCCATCTGGTGGCTTCTCCCACCCAGGCCCTGGCTGTGGCTGCTGCCGGGGGCAGGAGGAGCCTGCAGCCCACTGGAAGCAGCTCCCGGTTCAGGTGCTGCCCGTTCCCCTGTGCCACGGGAGGTGTACGTGGTTGGTGTGGCTCAGACCCCACCGAGGAGGGGTTCCTTACAAAGAGGATTCATCGTGGAGTTGTGAAGTGTGGGTGTGGCATCCCTGGTGAGGGGGAGTGCTTTCCAAAAAAGGGAGAGTTGCCTTTTCCTGCCAAGTTCACAGTGATTTCCATTTTCCTGCCTCTGCGGGTGTTTTCTCCCCAGCTGTTGGGGAGGTGAGAACATGAGTCACCACACCCATTATTCTGGGCTGAAGGAGGAGCGTGCTGGTGGGGATCAGGTTTAAGTTTATTGCTGTGCCATCTGCCCAGCTGGGGCTGGGGGCTGGAGCTGGGTTTGCTCTGCCTGGGGGTGTCCCCATCAGAGCCAGGTGTGGTTCCTGAGCTGGTGTTTGCTCTCCAACCCCTCTGCAGGCAGACAGCCAGGTGGACCTGGTTCGGCAGCACTTCTATGAGGTGTCCCTGGAATATGTCTTCAAGGTGCAGGAGGTCCAGGAGAGGAAGATGTTTGAGTTTGTGGAACCTGTAAGTGAGCTCTGAGTCCAGCTCAGCCTGCACAGAGCCGGGGTGCTGTGGTGGAACTGGGGTCATGGGGAACCCTGGGGTGCAGGGGTTCAGCCTCACCCCACAGCCCGTCTCCAGGCCCACCAGGGAGCCCTTCCACCCTGGGGGGCTACAGGGCCCCCTCCCCTCAGCACTGGCAGCTCTGGGTGCAGCTCTGGGTCCCTACTGACCATCTCTATTTGCTTTTCCCCAATGCAGCTGCTGGCCTTTCTGCAGGGGCTCTTCACCTTCTACCACCATGGCTACGAGCTCGCAAAGGACTTCAGTGATTTCAAGACAGAGCTGACAATCAGCATCCAGAATGTGAGTGTGCCAGGGGGTGTCCCCCTGTGTCCCCAGGGTGTCCCTGTGTCCCCGTGCCTGGGTGTCCCCGTGCCCAGGGTGTCCCTCTGTGTCCCCTGGGTGTCCCTGTGCCAGGGTGTCCCTGTGCCCGGGGTGTCCCCCTGTATCCCCAGGATGTCCCTGTGCCCGGGGTGTCCCTGTGCCCAGGGTGTCCCTCTGTGTCCCCTGGGTGTCCCTGTGCCAGGGTGTCCCTGTGCCCGGGGTGTCCCTGTGCCCAGGGTGTCCCCCTGTGTCCCCAGGGTGTCTCTGTGCCCAGGGTGTCCCCCTGTGTCCCCAGGGTGTCCCTGTCCCCAAGGTGTCCCCATGTGTCCCCATTCTCTGTGCTCATCGCTGTCAGTGTCTGGCAGAGCCACCTCACCTCCTGGTGTATTTTAATCACAGAATCCCAGACTGGTTTGTGTTGGAAGGGTCCTTAAAGCTTGTCCCATTCCACCCCTGCCATGGCAGGAACACCTCCCACTGTCTCAGGCTGCTCCAAGCCCCAGTGTCCAACCTGGCCTTGTTCGCTCCCAGGGAACAATTTCTTCCCAATATCCAATCTAAATCTCTCTTCTTTTAGTGTAAATCCATTTCCCTTGTCCTATCACTCTTGACCCATGTGAAAAATCACTCTCCCTCTTTTTTAAGCCCCTTAAAATTCTGGAAGTTCTTGCCAATTGTTGTAATATTTTTTCTTTAGCATAAATGCAGGCCCAGAAAGCAAACCTGCCCTGTGGCAGCCCCTGGGCTCCCCAGTCCCATTTCCCACAGGGCTGCAGGATCCCAGCCTCACCCCATGTGCTGCAGAGCCAGGCATGGCTCCCTGCACTGGAGTAAACATTCCTGGCTTAATTTGCAGACAAGAAACCGCTTTGAGGGGACAAGGTCAGAGGTTGAAGCTTTGATGAAGAAGATGAAGGAGAATCCCCATGAGCACAAGAACATCAGCCCTTACACGATGGAGGGGTACCTCTACGTGCAGGAGAAGCGTAGGTGTTGGGGTGGGGAATGTGGAGGGTGGGAGCCTGGGGAAGGGGTTTGTGAGGACAGGGACATGAAGGCTGGGTCAGGAGGAACAGAATCCCTGGAAGATTGGCCCAGGGAGTGGGGTATTCAGTGGGATTTCAGTGGGAATGTGGCAGCCAGGGAGAATCGCTGCCAGTGCCTCATAGAAGTGTTTTAGGTACAGGAGTGTGGCATGTGAAATGATGGTTGAACACAGCAGGTTCTGATGTGAGGGCAGGGAAGCTGCTGTGGACATGAACCTGTGTTTGCTCTGCAGGTCACTTTGGGACTTCCTGGGTGAAGCATTACTGCACCTACCAGAGGGAATCCAAGCGCATCACCATGGTGCCCTTTGACCAGAAGTCAGGAGGAAAGGGGGTGAGTGCTGCCAGGGAGCAGGGCTGTGTCCGGCAGGGAGCACAGGGCTGTGTCCTGCAGGGAGCACAGGGCTGTGTCCGGCAGGGAGCACAGGGCTGTGTCCTGCCAGGGAGCACAGGGCTGTGTCCTGCAGGGAGCACAGGGCTGTGTCCTGCAGGGAGCAGGGCTGTCCTGCCAGGGAGCACAGGGCACTGCTGGCTGCAGGCCCTCCCAGGGCCCAAACTGTGTCACCTTTTTGTCAGGGTGATACAAATGCAGTGAAGTCGGTCTCACTCATTCCAGGCTCAGTGGGAATGAACTTGGCACCTGGTTTGAGAAAGAAAAGACAGGGAAGCCCCAGAGCCCACAGGTCTTTGCCAGCCCTATGCACCCACCATGCTCCAGCTCAGTGGGTGCTTGCTCCCCAGTCTCTCATTCCTGCTCCAAGGCAAGGACAAGAGACCCTGTCCATTATTTTGCTCCTTCTCCAATGCCTGTGACTTGTCCAAGGCCAGGTTGGACAGGGCTTGGAGTAGCCTGGTGGAGTGGAAGTGTCCTTGCCCATGGCAGAGAGTGGAACAAGATGAGCTCTAAGTGCCCTCTCTACCCAAACCACTCTGTGAGTCTCTGATGATCCTGTGACTTGGCCAGTGAGGTTGTTTTGTTTTGGACAGAGCCACAGGAGAGCCTGGAGCTCCCCATGGCCCTGAGGGGGTGTGAGGGGAAGGGGGAGCAGTAGGTGTGGGGAGCCAGCACATGCTGAGTCCCAGTGCTCCCAGGGCTGTATCCAGGGCTGGCTTTGCTCCTCTGTTCAGCAGGAACAATAGAGCCCTCCCCAGTGCTCCCAGCTGGGATGGTTTGCAAACACAATCCCCTTGCTGGAGAGTGCCTGGGGCAGCTGGACAAGCTCCCACACAGCTTCCTGCTGGCACAGGGAGCCGGCTGTGGGCAGGGAAGCTTCTAAAATTAATTTCCTCTTGCCTTGGAGCATCTTCATTATAGCTCAGCATTAACATATCCCAGCCCTTTGATCATCAGTGGCTGTCCTGTGTTTTGTCTGGTCCCTTCCCATTTCAGGGCTCTCCCAGCACCCAGGGGTGTGGGAGCTGCTGGCAGCACCCTGAGCCCCTCCCCAGGGCCAGGCTGGAGCCCCTCTGCAGGGCTGTGCTTGCACCACCC
This sequence comes from Aegithalos caudatus, assembly GCA_013389925.1. Taxonomy (NCBI): domain Eukaryota; kingdom Metazoa; phylum Chordata; class Aves; order Passeriformes; family Aegithalidae; genus Aegithalos; species Aegithalos caudatus. The sequence goes on along the minus strand of WEIU01004880.1, from coordinate 352,527 downwards.
TGGCATGAGATGGGCTGGGGCAGCTCTGGCCAGCACCAGGGCCTGCCAGTGGTGGCCACCATGGACATGTGAGCATGGAGCAGCCTGGGGGCTTGGGGCTGCCCTGCTGGGAATTCTGGGGTCTGCCTGGAGCAGGTGCCAAGGTACAGCAGGAGGAGACCCATCACTCGTGGGTCACAGGTGGTACCAGCCCCTCCTAACCTGGGGCTGTGCCCAGAGCTGGGTATTGCTGCCTCTGGAGCAGGGGCATTCCCTGGATTCTGGACAGGGAGCTGGGCAGAGGGGGAGCAGCCTTGTGCTGGCTTGGCCAGGCTGGGGAGCACCAGGGACAGGCCACTGCCAGACCCTGGGGAAAAGCCCTGCAGGGAGCTCTTCTGTCTTCTGGGTCTGTGCTGGGTCCCTTGTCTGCAGAGTTCTTGGTGAGTTAGGGGCCATGGAAGCTTGTGAGAACAGTCAGGTAGGAGTTAGGGCTTCTCCCCCAAAATGGGGCAGGTTCAGATCCCAGCAGTCCCTACAGCAGTGCCTGCAGCATGGGCAGCAAGCAGGAGGGGCTGGGAAAGCAGCAGGAAAACTGTTGCCATCATGAGGCATGGTGGGATGAGCAGGACTGGGCGTAGGGAGTGTTGTGGTTATCAGGAGCTGAGTGATGATGGCAGTGGGGAGGAGTTTATGGATAAGAACCAGGGAGTCACCATCCCTGGGGGGATTTAATGGACACGTGAGGACATGGATCAGTGGTGGGCTTGGCTGTTCTGTGCAGCTTTCAGACTCTCTGATCTTAGAGGTCTTTTCCAATCTAAGTGATTCTAAATATGTTTCCTGGAAAAATGGTGATGTCAGGGAACAGGGTGGTCAGCCAAGGTGTCATCAGGAACAGCACAGAGAGGCCAGAAAAGTGTCTGTCTCCAGGAACTCCTTCAGAATTCATTTTCTCTTAAGTCATCAGTGGAATTTCACAGTTGCAGAAGTGTCTGTGCTGGCAGGGGCTGAGGCAGGATTTCCTCCAGCAGAGGACAGCAGTGCTCACAGATCCTGCTGGATGGCTGCTCAGCCCTGTGGAAATCCAGTACAGCCTGGATGCAGAAGGCATTCTCTGGGTGGGAGAATGGTTTTGTCATTGCTTTGTTATATCATAAACATTTTAAGACATGTTTGCTCCTGTTAAGAGTCCTCGTGTGCACAATGCTGCCAAAAACGCAGCATGGAGTGCAAACTGCCAGCAGGTCTGTGCAGGGCTGTTCAGCAATGGAAAATAAAGCTGATTTTGCCCAAAAGTTGTGGTCCAGCACTACCTGCCCACATGAAGAATGGGTTGTGTGGTGCTCAATGCACAGATGGAATCTCTGCATTCCCAGGGGAAGGCTCCTCACAAAAGGTTTTGGACTAAATAAGGGTAAAATACAAGTCCTCCTGTCAGAGATATAAACAGATGTTTTTAGCAGGATGATTTAGCAGATCCCCCCAGGTTTAAACCTGCTCATTGCTAGTGGTGGCTGTGGGGACAGGCCTGTGGTTGTTGGCTGTCCTTGGCCTCACCTGTGGTTTTGTCTCAGGGGGAAGATGAAGCTGTGACCCTGAAATCCTGCACCCGGCGGAAAACAGACTCCATTGAGAAGAGGTTCTGCTTTGATGTGGAGGCTGTGGATCGGTGAGTGCTGCCAGGGGCTCCTGCTCCCTCTCTGCCCAGCTCCCTGTGCAGCTCCTGGGGCTGTGCTGGCCACCTGGAGGGAAGGGCTGTGCTCCTGCACTCGGCTTTGGGACAGCTCCTGTGCACCCCCCGTGTTCCTCTCCTCTGCTCACACCCTCTGTGAGTGGAAAGTCCATGGAATCACACCTTTTCCAGCCAGGTGCTCTCCATGTACTGAGTCAGTGCTTTGCTTTACAAGTCTCTCTGACTCAAGTCTCTCTGACTTGAAGGTGTTTCAGCACTTCTGCAGCCTCTGGCCACACAAGGTGAGCGTTGCCAGCCTGGAAGAGGTGCTCTGTGGGTGTTGTGGGAGGGATGTGCTACCTCTCTCCAGCACTGGCTATGTGCTGGAATAGTGTCAGCTTTTCTGCTGGAGTGGCTGTTGCTGGTTCACAGTGGATGGGTGATAATGGATCTCTGGCTCGTGCCTCCAGGCACTTTCACTCCTTTTCCTGAAGAAGGAAAACACTTCTGCTGTGACTTACCATGCAGCAGCTGGACCAGAGGTGTGTGTGGACTCAATCTCTGGCACCCAGGAGTGGGAGCTGTTACCATATCAGTTAGCATCAGGCATGGCTTACACACATAAACAGGGAAGCCAGGCTGGTGTTGCTATTCCAAGAGGAATTAGTCACTGCCTCGGGTCTCCCCCGCTGCAGAGGTTCACATGCTTCACAAAAAGCCTGCTCCAAAGGCACTCAGTATGTTCTCCCCATTCCTGGCCCAGCTGGACAGGAATTCCCTGGAGGTCTTAGAAAAACCCAGGTTCATTAAAATCTGGGTGTTGAACAATGCTGGAGCAGCCCCTGGTGCCTCTCCCTGTCCAGCCCATGCTTGGGCAGCGTTCTGGTGCCAGCCCGTGGCAGGGAGGCCTTGGGGTGATGGAGCTCTGCCTGTGCTGGCTGAGGGATGAGATAACCTGGGCTGCCTCCCACTCTGGAGCTGTGCTTTTCTCCAGAAAGCTGCAGTATTTCTGCTGACACAGGAATTTATTTTATTTTTTTTTTGCTGTGCCCCCAGGATATTTTTTTTATAATGTGAAAATCAAACTAAAAGTGGGAGAAGGAGATTGGAGCCACAGTCATTTTCTTCAGCATGTTCAGAGGCAGCTGAAGCTTCCCTTGATGTTTGGAGCCTGCCAGGCATGGGATCAGGAGCTGCTCCAGAAATCTGCAAGTTCCGTGTAACTCATGACAGGGGAATAGCGCAGGAAGGCGAAACCTGAGGAATTTCTCCTTTCATGTACATATTCCTGCTGCAGGGATTTGCCTGAAAGAGCAGGGGAGCAGGACACACCTGAAAGGAAAAGGCTGATTTTTCCCAATAAACAGGCAGCTCTGCATTCTCTTGGTATCAGAATTTGTCATTAGGTGTCTAAAATCTCAGATATTCCCAAGATAAACTTAAGAGGAGGAGGAAACAACAAGTTTGGCGTGGCTGAAAGAGACAGTGATGTGTGCCCAGCCTGTCTCCCTCATCCTGGGGTAGGTGTGGGCACCATCAGGGCATCAGGGCCTGCTGGCAGTGCCAGGGTGTGCTGGGGATCACCTTCCCTGCCAGGCTCTCAGGTTTGGGCTGTCCCAGCTCTCAGGACAGCCTGGAGGTGGCAGCCTTGGCTGGTGCTTCCCCACTCTGCACAGAAATGGGCTTTTGGCAGCCTCACATTTTGGGAACTCAGACAGCATGGGGTGTGGGGCTGGAGTTCACCAGTAACACCCTAAATAGCACCAGCGAGGAGCTGTTCCTTCTTAGGTGGGAAAAAAAAAGTGAGTTTTTCTTCTGTAAAGATGATTCAGCACAAGCAAGCTGAAAATCTGGAGCCTGATCTGTTATTACAGTGTTGCTTCCTTGTCACAGGATCCTAGAATAGTTTCTGTTGGATCTTAAAACTCATCTCCTTCCACCCCCTGCCATGGGCAGGGACACCTTCCATTAGACCAGGGTGCTCCAACCCCCTCCAACCTGGCCTTGGCATTTAAAAATAATTCTCATGTTCAGTGTAGCAAGTTAGAAGTATTGTATGGTATTGTTACAGCAAAATTAACTCCAGAATGGTGTTCTAGGGTCTGGCTGAAATACACCCCCAGTGTGGTGGATACTGTGTTTTACTGTTAATGGTCTTTTTTTCATTAACTAAACTTGTTTGTAGTCTGCACATTAAATCAGGTTTGTAAACAAGGTGAACAGGGATGATGGGCAGTGTCTTACAAAATGAGCCTGGGGAGGAGGAGGATCATTTAACTGATGACAAAGGCTTTGCCATTTAGGATAATGTAGGTCACTGCTCTGGGCCAGAAGGGAGATGCTCCTAAGTGCCAGCTGGCTTCTAGGGCAGCAGGAGGTTTTCAAAGGCAGGGTTTGTCCTCTCGGGGTGTCACGAGAGCAGAGAGCTCTGCAGGAACCAGCACTGCCCTGGCCTCTGCCTGGGTGAGTGCCACCACACCTGTGCATGGTGGAACTGTAGAACCAGAATTCCAGAGGTGGAAAAAGACCCCCAACACCACTGAGTCCCAGCTGTGCCCATCCCCACCTTGTCCCCAGCTCAGAGTGCCACCTTCAGTCCTTTCCTTGGGCACCTCCAGGGCTGGGCACTCCCAACCTCCATGGGCAGCCCCTCCAATGCCTGAGCACACCCTGTGTGTTACAAAATCCTCCCTGAAAGAATTGGCACAGTGGCTGGGTGGTTGGCATGGGGGTGGGAGGGCTGCCAGGCACCTGCCAGCTGCTTTTCCCCAGGAGGGCTGTTGGCCTTGCTCTGGGGATGCAGCTGCCAGGTGCAGGGCTCTGGCTGTGGCAGGCCCTGCTCCGCTGTGTCCCCAGCCCTGCCATGTCCCTGTGCTGTCACCTTTCCAGAGACCTTTAAAACAAAGCCACAAAGCCTGGGGGTTGTCCCAGGGGGTGAGGGATGGGTTGGCACAGTGAGGGATGAGGCTCCTTCCCTGGGTGGCCATGGTGGCCCTGGCCCCCCTGCAGGATGTGCTGGTGGCTGTGCTGGTGCTGCTCTGAGCCAGGCTTGGAGGTCAGGGTCAGTTCTCCCTTAATTCCACCTTTGCTCACCAACATTTTGTGGCCACATCTGGCTGCTGGTGCCTGGGCTACACTGCTCTGCCCAGGCTGGGACTGGGGACATCTCTGTGCACTCAGCCCAGCTCAGCCCCTCTTATTATTGCACTCCTCTTGTGTGTTTTCATCAGCAGTTTAGATTGTCTCCCTGTGATAAGCTGCTACAGCAGTTGAAAGTTCTTATCTGTTTCTATTGCTTTCCTTATTTGTTTGTTTTCCTGGAAGAAGGAAAAGCTATTGCAGTTTCTCATTTTCTCAGTGTGCTTAGTCACAGCTCCTTAAGGCCGGGCCATTTGTCACAAAAGCTGAGATATTGAGAAAATTCAAATTTCCTGTGTGGTCCCATATAGAAAAATCTTCCATTTTTAGATTGTAGCATATTGAAAATATTCTTTCTTATTAAGTGTTTGCCATGTTCTGTTCTGGCCTCTCCCTCCTACACTCTGTTTATAAATTGATTTCTGCTGATCCCAAAATGTCCCTTCCCCTCCTTGTGTCCCAGAAATAGGCAAAGGGTTTGGTGCCCGCAGGTGGAAATGTGGGATGCAGCACCTAGGATTGAATCAGCAGGTCCTTGATCTTGTTTGCCACAACAGCTCAGGTTTGTGCATCTTGGGTGACAGATTCAGGAGAGTGTCCTGATGGCACAGGCTGGCTTCTCATGGTCCAGGTGCATCCTGTGTTGGGAAGAGGTCGGAGCTGCTCCGCAGCAAAATCTGTATTTACTGTATGTTACCTTCATAAATAATTATCTCTATAAGTGACCCCTGGTGTTTGGGGTCATTTGTTGGGTGAGGGGACAAGGACAGATCCATTTTGCTCCTCTTTTGGGGAAGGAGGTCAGAGCAGGGTGTTTGGCATGGCTGGATAATGGAGATAAGCCCTGTGAGGAGCAGGCTGAGGGAGGGTGATCCTCCAGGAGGCTCTGTGAGGATGCTGCTGTTTGCAGGCAGTGTTTGCAGCAGGGCTGGTGCTGGCAGGAGCTGCTCCAGTGCCAGCCATCCCACCTGGCTGTGAGCACAGGGAGCCCCGTGGGCACTGGTCACATCCATAATGAATGAGGTGTAATGTGTGGGTGCATTTTAAATTTATCACAGCCAGGAAGATGGTTCTGCTCAGGAAAGTGATGCAATGGGTGCCCTGGCAAATAAGCACTGGGGGAAGAAATGCAGAGCTATTTGCAATGGAAATTGGGTTTGATTCAGTTTTCACAGCCCCTCCCCTCATGCTGTTAAAGAAGTTTGACTTTGAAGTGAAGCCTGAGGAGTTGTTATCTGCTCAGAGGCTGAACAAACATTTTGCTGTTATCACCTCTTTGCCCTGTGCTGAGGGCACCTGGCACTCCAGATACCAGCACTGCCACTCTGGGACCCAGCTCTGCCTGGAGCCCAGTGCCCAACACACAATGAATGGAGGGTTTAAATTTCTCGTTCTGATGGCTTGGCTAAAGAGACAGAAATCCCACTATTTCCTTTCCTGTGTGTCCCTAGCTGAGCTAGAGCCCTTCCAGGGCTCTCTGACTGAGGTGTCTGTGCCTTCAGCAGCAGCTTGGCTTGAAATCAGACCTAAGCCCTGGCTAAAGTGGCCTCTGCAGCTCCCCAGGTACCAGGGGCTGCCCTTGAGTCACTTTGTACCTGCACAACAAGGAGCTTTGTGCAGTGTTTTGAACATACTCTCTCTTGGATGAGGAGCGTTTTCCCTCTCAGATGAGGCGATGGTTAAGTGGTTTCCTCTTCCCTCTGAAGTGAGTAAACTTCCAAACCACTAAGCTGGTGAGTATTGACTGACTCACCAATGGGATTAGCAGAGATCAAGCACATTATGTCTGGTTTTTGGACCTGGGCACAGCTTCCACTGGTGGGACAGTGCTGAGCTGCCGTGTGCGTGCTGGAAGCTGGGCTGGTTGGATGGCGAGTGGAGTTACAGAAAAGGGTTAATCCTCAATTCCTGGCCTGTGTGTGCTACAAAGCAGCAGAAGAAGGGCCAAACCCACCTCTTGAGAGCCCTTGTTAAAGTTTAATTTTCTTACAGCCTCTTATCAAGGACCAAAGGGCATCTGCAGAGAGTGTTGGTGCAGCTCACATTTTCCTGCTGAATCACCCTTGGGAAGTTCAAGCTAGAAATCACTCCTCTCCCCAGGCTTTATCAGGTTTTGGGGATTGAGAACAGAGCCTACGTGCTCTGTGGAACACTGCAGGCAGTTGGCAGCTCCTGAGGTTTAATCCCCATTCCCTTCCCTCCCCTCCGAGTGCCCCCAGTGCTTGGAGCAGCGCTCCTGGCTCCTGTGCCATCCCAGAGCCCCGTGCTCTGCTGGGGTGGGCAGGGCAGCATCAGAGCTCTCTGCTGTCACCGTGTGTGAAACCCCACGGGCAGAGAGCAGCAGCAGCCCCTGTGTGTCCCTGTTGCCAGGGAATCTGCTCCGTGCTGTGGCAGGAATTGCTGCTGATGTGGCTGGAAACAGGCGGGGAGGGAGCAGCAGCACCGGGCCAGACACAGGACAGGTCTGTCTGTCTGTCTGTCTGTCTGACAGACTGGAGGGGGTGTGCCCCCCTTGGAGCTGCAGACACAGCACAAAGGCACGAGGCTGTGGAGGTGCAGGACACAGGGATGTGCTGGGATCCAGGCTGAGCCGGGATGTGGAGATCCTGGGAGCTCACAGCCAGGCACGGTGCAGGGAGATGCCAGCCCTGGTGTGGGATCACAGCTCCCACCCTCTGTGTCCCCACACCCCACACTGAGGCTGTGCAAACACTGTCTTGTCCAATCCATCCTCACCTTCCTGGTCACGCTTAGCAGAGCAGGTGATGGAGGTTTGACTCCTTGCAGGGAAAGGGTGGTCCAGGAGTGGACACAGCATCCACTGAGGAGCTTGGAGGTGGCGCTGACCCTCAGGCAAGGGTGGTGCCAGTGCTGTCCCCTGCTCCTGTGCTGTGTGAGCAGCACTCAGGCCTGTCCTTTCCCCTGCTCATTACAGTAAATGAGAAGTCCCAGGGCTGTTTGTTGGAGGCTGGATTGCCAGGGCAGCTCAGGGCTGTGGTGTGTGTGACAGTGCTGGGGGCAGGAGCAGCACTGGGACTCTGCACTGCTCCCCCTGTGAGGCTGCTGGAGCACCAGCATCGTGTCACTGCCACTGCTGTGACCGCAGGGTATGGACAGGGCCAGGGGACTGGCACAGCCGTGAGGGCAGGGACATCCTGGGGATGAAATGCTTTGCACAGCAGGAGGTCTCCTTCATGAGCCTGGTGCTTGGGATGGTGGTGAGACATGGGGGGCTGGGATGTGTGGGGCTCCTGCTTCCTTTGGTTGCCTTCCTTTGGTTGCCTTCCTTTGGTTGCCTTCCTTGGTTGCCTTCCTTTGGTTGCCTTCCTTGATTGCCTTCCTTGCCTTCTGCTGCTACATGGACGTGCTTCACGCAGTGCAGGTGAGCTGGCTGGCTGAGGGCCAGAGGAGGAATTTGGCACCCTGCTCTTCCAAAAACCACTGGAAAGGTGTGTTGGTTGTTGGAGATGTCCTCTGCTCGCTTGCCAATCCTGGTCACGACCTGCTGGGACATCCACGGCTTTTGTCCTCCTTGCGCTGGGGCTCAGCCAGGACGGAGCTGGTCCTTCCCTCTTCCCCTGATGAAAGATCCACCTCTGGCCCCTGGGCTGCCCGTGCCCTTCTCTGACGCTGTGCCCTTTCTCTCGGCAGGCCCGGCGTCATCACCATGCAGGCGCTGTCGGAGGAGGACCGCCGGCTGTGGATGGAGGCCATGGACGGCCGGGAACCGGTGAGCACCAAGCCTGGCCCGGGAGCAGAGGAGCTCCTGGGCAGCCCGGGGCGGATCGCTCCCCGCAGCCAGCGCCTGCCAGCCGGCGCGGGAGCTCCTGCCTCCTGCCAAGAGAATCCTTTTAATCCCTTGCTTAAATATTTGAGGTAATACTGTATCTCCCGTGCTCGGATTGCTTGGAGGTGCGGCGGAGAGGAGGAGGGTAGGCTTGGCCAGCACAAACACGCTGCTCTGCCGTGCTGAAAGGAAAACATGGCAAAAAGAGCAGTGGAAGAAAAGACGTTGTAGATTTCCAGGGCTTTTGGAATCCTGAGACTCCTTGGCAGCTGTTTCTGGGTTTGGTAGAGAATCGTACGTTTCGTGTGAGCGGAGGAGTGTGGCCCCTGTTCCCCGTGGTTGCTCCTGCTGTGCCAAAGGCTTCCTCACCTCTGGAAGGGATTCTTGAGGTTTGCAGGAAACTCGTTGTTGTTAGTTTTTATTTTGGAATGCATTTGCAAGCCTTACTGGCAGCTTGAGGAGCGTTGGCCAGTTCTGAGCGGGTCCCTGGGGGGTGCTGGGGTCACGGTGTGCCTGTCCCAGCTTTGTGTGGTGACTCTCCCGTGGCACTTATGGCACTGCCAAGCAGCCAAGGCCAGTCTGTGTCTGCTCATGGCCAACAGCTCTTTGGGATATGAAAAGGAGCCATGTGGAGAGCCAGAGCAGCCTGGGCTGTTCCGTGACAGTGGCTTTGGAGTGAGTGTCTGTGCTCTGGGGTCAAGCCAGGCTCTGGCAGTCAGAGCAGAGTCATGCAGGTAGCAGGGTGTCCCATCCCAGCACAGCCTGCTCCCACAGACTGGTCCTGGTTTGAGCAGATCCCCCCCCAAATCCATGGAAAGGTTCTTGTTTGTCAGGAAGAATGTTCACTGAAGCCAGGTGAGGCGTGGACTCACGAGGCTGGTCCGTGAGTGCTGGAAAGCACATGCTGGACTGGGTCAAGTGCTTGCTTTTGGAACACACAGCAGTTTGGAGGTGGGGAGGCTGCCTGAGGGAGGTGCTGCCCTGCATTTCAGGGAAAGGATTCTGTGGTGGATTGCAGCCAGGTCCCAGCCTGGAGTCGTAGCTCCATCAGGTAATTCAGGTAGGACGGGAGCTCAGGAGGTTTCTGGTCCAACCTCCAGCTCAGAGCAGGTTGCTGAGAGATTCCAAGGGAGGAGAGGGCACAGCCTGCCTGGGCTCCAGTCCAGCTGCTTCCCTGGCCTCCTGACCCCGAGGCTGAACCTCTCTTGTTTCAATTTGCACCCGCCCAGAGAAGCTGTGGCTGCTCCATCCCTGGTCCAGATCCACATTGGACAGGGCTTGGAGCAGCCTGGTTTAGTGGAAGGTGTCCCTGCCTAGGGCAGGGGTAGGACTGGATGAGATTTAAGAGCTCTTCCAATTTAAACCATTCCATGATTCTCTGGTTCTGTGACAGCCTCTGCTCCCTTTTCCTATCATCTGTTGGAAAGGGATGCTTCTCCTGCTCCTCCACCCTTGGCTCTTGACCCCTGGGGCAGCTCCAGTGGCACAGCCCTCTCCAGCTCTAGGTGCCAGCTGTCTTCATCCCTCCTAAACCAACCCCTGCCTTGATTCTGGTGGCACCATTTCTTCAGAAACAAAATCTGCATTGCTGCTCCTGGTCTGAATGGAGTCTTGTGCTCCTCCAGCCTGCTCACTTGGCTCCCACTGCACACCTCTGCTGGGAGCTGCAGGAATGCAGTCACCCAGCTGTGTGTTGAGCTGCTGGTGTTACCAGGATGCAGCACAGGAGAAGAGCCAGTCTGCAGAGGTGCAGACACAGATTTTGGGCTCTTGCAAAGAGCTGTGCATGCTCCTGTGGAGCAACCAGGACAGGACTGCCTGGATTATCCTGTTCCAGAATCTGGTTATGAGAACTCCTTCAAAACCACACAGGTGGTGGTGCTGCCTGCATGCTGCTGTTCTGCCCTGTCGTGCCCATCAGCTGAGGTGGGGGCAGCTGGCTCACCCAGCATGTCAGGGGTTGTGGCTGTGCATTAATGCAATACCTTGGGCACTTCATTGCTGGTGGCTTACACTGCCCTTCCAGGTGTGGAGTGGGAGCGATGGGAATGCAGCCTGCATGGAAACGGATCCAAGAGACACTTTGCTGCTGAAGGTGGTGTGTGTTGACACACGAGGCAGCTCCTTGTCCTCAGTTATCTTCCTCCATCCATCAAAAATGCAGCTGTGGGCTGCTCTGTTTGGGTTCTTATCTTGCAACACCAGGGTGCAGCGTGTTATCTGCATGTTACCTATTCCACAGGGATTTCCTTGAGCAAGAGATGAGGATTTAACCTTTGGACTTTTAGAAATATCCATCCTGTGCTTTGACTGTATTTCTGTAACCAAAGAACCCTACTGGAAAGAATGTCTGGTTTTCCTTTGATTTGACTGTAGAGTGTGGGGAGGGTTGGCACGGTGGGGATGGTAATTCCATGTGCAAATTCAGGCTGTGGAGAGATTAGCGCGGACTGCAGTTCGTTTCTTAATTATAATGAAAAAAGTAAACCCAAATGTCAAATTACATCTTAGTGAGATTTAAACATAGAATGTGGCTGCATTAGCCAAGACATTTGTCACAACTTGAGAAGATTTACGCTGTGTCTCACAGTCGGAGCAGCCTCCAGACAGCTCTCATCACGCCGTTAACTCTTACCACTTGTTATTCATTTGGATAAAGCCCCCGTGTTGACTTTGGGTTTTCTTCCATGTTGCAGAGGCTGGAAACAGGAGAAACTGCTAACTCCATGTCGGAGCAGTGGTGTTTGGTTTTGTTAAGATATTCAGGATCAGTTTCTTATGGATTTTCTCCTCTGCTGATGCAGTTTGCAAATGTATATGGTGGAGGCCAGAGCGATTCTGAAACTTCCTTGGAACCTGAGTCAGGAGTAAAAGCTGTGTTGGCTGGTGGCTGTGCTGGGCTGTGGGTTTAGGAGAGGCACAAATTAGTCTGTCTCTTGTGGCAAAGAGCAACAGGTAAGCATTTAGGTAAGGTTGTGGTGAATGACTGTGGAGGAGGAGGAGGAGGCTCAGGGGGGCCCTTGTGGCTCTGCACAACTCCTGCCAGGAGGGGACAGCCAGGGGGTCGGACTCTGCTCCCAGGGAACAGGGACAGGAGGAGAGGGAATGGCCTCAGGCTGGGCCAGGGGAGGCTCAGGGTGCACAGCAGCAGGAATTTCCCCATGGAAAGGGTGCTCAGGCCTTGGCAGTGCCCAGGGAGGTTTGGAGTGCCCATCCCTGGAGTGTCCCAGGAAGGGCTGGAGGTGGCACTGAGTGCTCTGGGCTGGTGACCAGGTGTGGATTTGGCACAGCTGGGACTCCATGGGCTGGGAGGGCTTTTCCCATCCCAGCAGTGCCAGCACAGCCGAGGGTGCTCCCCACTAGATGGCAGCTGAGACCGGGCACTGACAGCCCCTGTGGCACTGCCCCTGCCTCGGGCTCTGCTGGGGCTGCCCCTGCACCCCAGGCTCTGGGGGGGTGCTGGGACCCCCAACCCATGGGCTCTTGGTGCTCTCACAGTGGGGACAGTGCTCACCTCCCAGCTGTGTCCCCAAACTCATCAGAGCCCCAAACCAGAGCTGTTCCCCTCTGTTCCTGTGTCCTCCTCCTGTGGCATGTCCCCCGTCAGGTGTGCATGGCTCCTCCACGTGGGCTGGGGCCACAGGTGGTTGTGCCTCTGGAGCTCCCCTGTCCCAGCTGTGCTCCTGGTGGCACATGTGTCACTGGTCCTGGAGCTCCAGAGATGCCACCAGTGTTCGTGTGGCAGTGACAGCAGAGCCCAGCCCCACATTCCTGCCCAGCACACCTCCCACCTCCTCCCTGGATATTGCTTCTGGGAATTCTTTCTGAAATTGTTTTTCATTTTCCTTGTCTAATTATACAAAATAGTGAGAGATTTATTTCCCAGTGGAAGCGTCGTGTTTTGAACTCACTCCAGTGCTTTCAACCTCGGCATTCCTGTTATTTTGGCTCATTCAAAAAATAAATTCACTTGAAGGACTTCAGTCCCAACATGGCTCTGGGGGGATGGACAAGCACCCACTGCTCCCCTTCCAAACCCCTTACACTGCACTGGGACTCACTGGAGCTGTAGATCTGCTTCATCATGTGAATTCATTCCATCTCAGTTATCAGAGATGGTGGAAAAGTGCTCACCCAGAGCATCTTGGAGTACAGACGGTGTCTGTGGCCTCTCTGTGCACAGGGAGCCGTGGGCGAGTGCGGAGCGATCGCCATGTTCTCTGCTCTGCCCTCCCCAGGCTCTGCTCCCTGTCTGGCTCCTCAGTGTCTTTCCTCACAGCCTTTTTCATGCTGAGCTTTGATTGTGCTCTCAATCCCACAGACGTGTTTTTGTCAGCTTTGTGGAAAAGATGTTTTTTTGTGCACTCTGTCTTGCAGGTTTTCATGGCCTTCATCCTGCCTGGGTTTGTTTGCTTCTAGCAGATTTCTTTTGTTGTTCTCTATGACCTGAGTCATTCCTGTTGCTGCTTCTCCATCTCCCTGTCTCTTTCTTTAGAGAACAGAACATTTTTTCCCCACTCTGCCCACTCTTAATGTCTAAGTTTCTATTGTTTGCTGCTTCTCTTTGCCTCTAACCTGTTCCCAATGCAGACAACCCAGTGAACTTCCCCTGAACTGGAGCTCAGTCTCTCCATGCTCTGGGTGCCACCTTCCAGTGTGGGGAGCCGTGGTGATGCTGAGTCCTACTGGGACCCAAACCAGGCCTAGGAGAGCTCCTGCTTGACTTTTTTTTGCATCCTGCAGCTCAAGATTCTTGCCCCCAAAAATTCTTTGTCCTTTTTGGGGACAAGGTGGTAGCAGAAGATCCTTGGAGATGCACGTTCCATGTCACGTTACATGGATACGCGCTCTTGCTGCTGCCTCCTTCTCCCTCTCCTGTTTGGTAACCCTTTAAGCCTGTAATAGCAGTAACTTTACATGGAGTTTGTAAGCTTTTATTTTGCTTCTAAAGCACTTAAGCCACTGAGGTCTTAAGCCTTGACTTCAGGCTTTTATTCCTGCTTCCAGCAACTGCTGCTTCAGTGGCTGATGGCTCACCCAGCTGGAGTCACTGCGGCTGCCGGGGTTTGTCCTCTGCTTAAGAAGCTGTTTCAGAGAAAAATACTTAGAGAACATTATAGGTAATTTTTAAAAGAGAATTGGATTGCTTTTACACACCTAAAAGTGCTGTCCCACCCAGTTTTGGCAAGTTTGTGAGCTCTTGTTCCAGCTGTGTTGTCGGGGGTGTCCAGGAGCAGAGCAGTGGCTCCTATCTCTGGTGTGAATACCTCATTGTTTCTGTAATGCATTCCTTGCTCTTCCTTGGGGCCTGTGCTGCAGAAATTGGCTACAAAGTTTGGCTTTGCCTGGTTGGTCCCAGGACAGCAGTTGGGTTTTGCTCTCCCTTGGAGAGATGTTGCCTCTGGTGGGGACCCCACACGTCCCCTTCTGTGTTGTGTCACTGCTGATGCCCCTGAGAGGAGCTCACAGGGGTCAGAGCTGGGGATCTGAGTGTGGGTCCTGCTCCACAGGACGTGGCACAGCACACATCTCCCACGTGGGACACCCCCCAGCTCTGCTGCAGGTGTGTCTGTGGGTTTTAGGTTCAGGCTGGAGGTGAGCCTGGTGCTGAAGGTGGGTTGGGTCTGCAGCATGCCTGGGGAACGGGGATAATCGAACCTGGATTGCAGCACAGATGTGGAACAGGATGGAGCAGCTGCTTGCAGCAACTTGTTTGTGAGCCTGGGCCCAGAGAGGTGAACCTGCCTCAGGGGAGGGCGCAGGGTGCTTGCATCCATGATTTCGTGTCGAGCTTTGGTAGGAACTTGCTGTCCACCCTCCAGCCATGCTGGCAGCCTCAGCTGGGAGGCACAGAGCCTCAGACCAAAGAGAGCACACTCACTTTCCTCTCTTTAGCACCTCTGCTTTGAGTTATTTGATCAGGCAATTCAACAAACGTAGAAATTCAGGGAATAGCTCCATGTTGGGAGAACAAATTTCCCTGCCAATTTAAATAGACTATTAGAGTATTGTTTCCTACTTTAAATTAAAAATTAAAGTAAATGGTTCATGCTACAATGACTGGCAAAGCCAGCCTCTTCCATTATTTCCTCCTTTATTGGGTCTTACATTTGGTTTTAAGCAGTGATTTACTGTCCTGCTGCAGCCCCACCACCATCCCTCACCCTGGGGTTTTTCTTCTCCCAGCTGCAGCCCCAGAAGAAAGGGTTATTATCAAACTCCATTGTTTTGATAATTTTATTTCAGTATTCTCCCTGGGTTTGTCGTTCCTGGCAGGTCTGTGTGTGGAGCAGGATTGGGATCAGGAGCAGGATTGGGATCAGGCCATGGCAGGCTGCAGGTGGATGTGTCCCACGCTGTGTCTCAGCCAGTTTTTGTGGTGGTGGTGAGTGCTGGCAGCCCTGGGGTGGGGTACAGGCAGGGCTGAGGGTTTCCCAGGGAGGTTATGAGTGTTGTGGAATTGCAGGGCCTGGCTGGACAGGGATAAACGTGCTGCTGCAATTTTGGAGAGGGACACCAGGAGCCTTTAAAGCCCCGCTGGGCTGGCTCCCAGGTCCAGGAGAGAACCTTGTGCTGCATCCCAGGATTGATCCAAGAGACCTCTGCAGCCACCCTGGGCTTACAGAAGTCTCTCTGGGAGAGGAGGGATGGAATTGCCTCCTTTTTCTGCTGCTTTCCTCAGAGCCTCAGGTTCTGTGCTTCCCCCCACGTGTCCCCAGATGTGCACATGGGGGATTGAAAGTGCTCTCACCTCAGGGATGTCCCAGTCTGTGAAGCCCCAGGCCGTGGTGGTTGAGCCAGTCCTGGCACGGAGCCACCGGCCTTGTTCGGAACACCCGGGCAGTGTCAAACCTCTCACAGAGGAGGAGCGCCAGGCACGGCTGTGTTACAGTTATTTTAAAAATAAAGATGACACTGTCATTTAAAATTAGGCTGGTTTTGATGTGTTGAGAGCCCGTGTTCGTCAGCAGACGTTGGGAGGAGGAAGGGCGTGTGTGCTGGCTGGGGCTGGCTGGGCTCCAGGCAGAGCTGCCGGAGGAGGATGTGCAAGTTGTTGCTCAAGCATCCTAGAAAACTTGGGGGAAGCTTAGAGCAGTAGAAGTTTTCACTTTTGATCGGTTATTTGAGCGATCCTGATGCGTCTGCTTCGCTGGACTCGCTTAAAAACGCCGCTCTGGGAAACTTTAGGCGCTTTAGTTATTCCAAAAATGTATTTTGTTGGAGCAGTTGACCTTTAGCTGTGTTATTCCGAGGATCTGACACGCTCTGCTCCCCTCGCTCCCACACAGCCCCAGAGCGGCTGCTGCTGCATTCCCTTTTCAGAGGGAGCCGTGGGAAGTGGAGAGGTTGGGGCAGGTAATTTTTCCCTTGTTCTGGCCCAGGTGATGGTTTCCTTGGGTGACAAACACGGTTATACAAGGGAGCTGAGCTAAGCAGCCCAGCTGGCTGGCGGGGAGCCCGCCTGGCCTCGGCTCCAGAGGCCCTAGGGAATGCCTGCACTTGTAATAAAATGTGGGCTTGTTTTTAATTAGAACCATCCTTTAGCTCAGCTCCGAGAGAAAAGAAGAGCAAGACCCATGCAGAGGATTCAAGCCCCCCAGATGCTTTGTTTTGGATAGATTTCCCTTCTCTTTTAATCAGGCCTGGGGTGTAAGTTTGAAGCTGAAATTTTCCTTAAGGAAGGAGCAGGAGAGAAAAAGGGGACACGAGGTGGGAGATGACTCTGACTGTGATGAGCAGTAGGTTACGAGGAAAGGAAGGAAGGAAGGAAGGAAGAAGGAGCTGCCAGGGTCCCTGGCCACCCTCTTGCAAGAGAACAGCTTCGTCTGCATGACATAAACCAGCATCTCACTGTGGGTTTCTGCTGCCCTGCCAAGTTCTCCACTTGGGAAGCAAGGCATAGTTTTCCCTCCCCTCCTGCTGCAGGGAGGTTTGCAGGGCTGTGGGCTGGGAGAGATCATGCTCCTATCTATATCCTCCTGGCTCTCAGAGCAAGGAAGGTTATTTCTAACCACAAAACAGAGTAGTCTAGCTCTGAAAATCCTGCTTGTAGTACGAAAACCTGGCTCTCAGACAGAAATAGAACAGGGTTGATAAGGCAGAGCCAGAAACAAGGGCTGATTTCATCAAGGTTGCCAGGTGTCCTGCTTTTAACAAGGAAATAGGCTTTTTGTGCATGAGCTTTGCTGGGATGATGCTCCAGGGCTGTGTCCCAGTGAAGCAGCTCTGCAGTGCTGAGCTCAGGGGCAGGTCTGGAGGGTCCTGCCTGCTGTGGCCTGTCCTGGCCCTCTCTCTCTTCTTCCTTCTCTCCATTCTTCCTCTGACCCCTTCCCTGTTGGCACAGGGACAGGATACAGGGTGCCCCCTCTGCCCCAGGGCTGTGCTCTGGGGATCTCTGGGTTCCAGAGCTCCAGCCCAGCTCTGGGCATCCCTGTGTCCATGGAGGGCCCTGCAGGACACACTGGGGACTGTTGGGACACATCAGGCACTTCCCTGGTGTCCCAGTGAGGAAGGCATCAAGAGGAAGGGCTTGTTCCTTCTGTTGCAGAGCAGCTGAGGTGTAGAAGAGGAACATGTAGGATTGCCAGCTTTCCCTGCTGGGCTGAATGAGGCTGGGGCAGGGATTTCTGTGGGAGCTCAGGGCTCTGTCTGAGAGCTCAGGGCTCTCTGTGAGCTCTGGGGTGCTCGGGGTGCTGCAGACACCCAGCAGCAGCTGAGTCAGTCAGAGTGGCTGGACTCCAGCTGGAGCACTGCTCCTCAGCCCATTTGCCCTTATAAAAGGGTTGCAAAACACTCCTGTGGAATGTCTGTGCTCCTGCCCATGCCTCCCAGACTGTCCCAGCATGGCTGGGAAGCCACTTGGGCTACCAGTTCTGAGGGAATATCAAATCTATTTATACCTCTTGGGCTTGTGCATCCTTTGAGCTGAAAGTGGAAAGACTCGTTCCTGGCTGTTTTGAGGATTTCTGAATGTGAATCACAAGGAAATTGCATAACACTGCAGCATTTCCTCCCATTGCTCTGGACCTTGCAAACACCACGCTCCCCCAGGGAGACCAGGGAATTTTGGCAGGACTGGCCCATTCTGAGAGCCCAAATGGAAAGTCTGGCTTGAAGGGAAGGTCCCAGCACCAGTGAAAGGAGCGTGAGGTGGAATCTTCCACACCAGGGCATGGAGCTGAACTCCTACTTTGATGGAGATCCCCCTCTCTGCAAACCAGGGCTGCTGGCCTCTTGGTCTCCAGTGCTCTCCTTAAATCCCTCTTTCCTCTCAGCAGCTGGACAATCCTTTCCTCTAGATTTTAGCCATTGGGCAGAATTTCACACCAGTGTTGGGATTTGAAGGATTTTGGTGCTGAACACTGTGCAGCCTCCAAGGGATGCAGCTTAGGTTGGGCTGTTTTGGATTTTAAACTTCAAATGAAAGTGAATGAAACTTAAAATGAAACAAGTGCCATAGGAGATCATTGCCCATGTTTTGTGGAGGTTAATGAACACCATGGGCCACAGCATGACCCCTGAAAGGAGGAAGTAAAAATGAAATTACTCAACATCATCTTTTTGTACTTCCCCTTCAACCCTCAGCCACTTCCTTTTCCTTTTCTTTTCCCACAATCCAGTGTCATCCCAAACCACTCATGTACCCATTTGCTCTTTGCACGTCATGTGTGCAGTTTGTTTAGTTTGTTTGGAAAACTGATGGGTTGAATTCTTGATTTATCTGTGCACAAGCAGAAAGTGCATCAGATGATGAGTAGTGGCTGTAGGACTATTTCAGGCTCTGGATTGGTGTCTGAGGGGTGCTTCAGGCTCTGGGTGGTGGCTCTTGCTGGCTGCAGGAGTATTTTAGGCTCTCAGTGATGGCCATCAGTGTTTGTGCAGGTATTTTTGGCTCCAGAGGTGTCCTTGAAAGGATTTCTGATTGGGAAGATCCCCAGCTGATGTTTGCATGATCCACAGCTCCAGTGTCAGGGTGTGTGGTGATGGCAGGAGTGAATTTAGAGGGGCAGGGCAGGTGCAGCACCTGCATTGCTGCTTCTGCCCAGGCTTTGGTCCATGAGAAGTTGGGGATGTGGATCCAGGAGCAAACTGGGCTGTGCTGTGGGGGGTGTGAATGAGTGACCCCCAGCTCATCCCTGGGCTCCAGGGGAGCAAGGAGCTGCCTCCTGGGCTGTGTGTTCCTCCACCACACCCTCCAACATCACAGAGCTCTTAATCATCCCTATAAAACCATTTCCTCTGCAAAACATAGCATGTATTTGTTGAAATGTCTCACCGAAGGAAATAACTGGTTCTTTGATGAATTATCTTAAATATCAAGCTCATAATTGAGCATAGTGCAAGTGTCAAAGTAGTCATGAGTTGTAACTGCTCTCATAAAATTTATCTTTCTGGATTACTTACAGATGCATCTTGGAATTTTTCAATAATAGCTCATAAAGGCCTTCTTAAAGCTTCCAAACAGCAGTTATCCTGCAGGAATGAAGCAGCAGTAGCTTCTGCTAAAAAAAAATTATACAATCTGGTTTTGTTCAGGATATTTGACCAGCTACAGTAGGAGTTTAGAAAACTAAATAGAAGACATCAAGGTCTGTAAGTTTTGTACTATCTTAATGTATATTTTTCTATACATATCCCTTTTGAAACTGCCTGGTAAGGATATTTTGGCTCTGGAAATACAATCAAATGGGAATAATTAATGAGAGCGAGATGTTAAAGCATCGCAGCGCTGCAGGGCAGGGATTTGTCTCCACGTTAGTCACTAGTCCCAATTCTGGGAGTTTTATAACCCAGCCTGTTCCCACACGTGTCCATGGGCCACAGGCCCTTCACCTCCCAGCAATGTTTCTCCTCTCTGATTTCCCACCCTTTGTCAGTGACTAATACTGGAAAGTGAAAGAAGCTTTTTATTTCATGAGAAACTCGCTGGGTTTAGGGCTCTGTTTTCTCCAGAGTGTGTTAACAGCAGGAAAAACAGCGTGTGGGCATAAAACTACCCTCATTTACTGGTGTTTTATTGTCTGGCCTGGTGCTGGGCAATGTGTGTGTGTGCAGAGCTGCTGCCCTGCCCTGGGCAGAGCTCCCACGAGCTGTGTGTGGGATGCTGTCACCCTGTGAGGTGTCCCTCGGTGTTCCCCTGGCCAGAGCTGTGTCTGTGAGGCAGCCACAGCCAGCCTGGGCACGGGAATGGTGCAGATACACACAGGGAGAGGGTGAGGGCAGGGGGACATCACATCCAGCACCTGGCAGTTGTTTGGAAGAGGGTTCAGAAGAGCTTTTCCAAGGTGCTCCCAGCCCATCTCCCTGGGATACAGGTGCTGCAGTCCTGGGCTCGGTGCTGTGTGTGCTGTGGAGAAGAGCCAGAACCTCTTTAAAATCCTGCACCTTTTCCCAGGGGGAGGTTGGTCCATGAATGACATGTATGTGAGGCTCAATCTTCAAATGCATCCTTCTGCTTTAAGCCCTGCCTGTTATCAGAGCTGTTTTGGAAAGAGTGGAATATCAACATCCTGAGTGCCAGGCTGGGCAGGAGTGACCTTTGCCAAGGCAGGAGCCTAAGGGGTTTGCCAGCAGGGCAGGGGTGACCCTTGGGACACTGGAGGAGCCTCACTCTTGGACCTTTTATAAAGCAGCCCTTTCCTCAAACTTGGAAACTTTCTCTTATCCAGAAAAATCACCCTCTGAAAGACTGGAGGCAGTATAGGGAAAGTATTTCTTGGAAAAGGAAGGGGTGTTACAGACTTTGGGCTTGGTTAAAACCCTGCTGGTGTAGAGTTGTGTCAGTGGATTAACAGAGACAATGGATGAAAGGTTTGTCCTCTATAAGATGGATGTAGGGTGTCAGTGTCTCTGTGTTTCATAGTTGCTGTTGACCTCTGTGTGAAACTTCCCCCTCATTATGTGCAATTAATGGCAAAAGCATTTTGTGTTTCCTTGTCTGCCCTTTTCCCTTGTTTTAAGAGCAGTCTCTGTAATTAACAACCTCTGTTGTTTCATGAATCCAAACTGCAAGAGCAAATGTGCAGGCAGAGGATCTCCTGGAACTGCTGTGCTGTGCACTAGGAGTTGGAATGGTTTAGGTTGGAAGGACCCTAAAGCTGCTCTCATCCCAGCCCTGCCGTGGGCAGGGGCACCTCCCACCATCCCAGGTTGTTCCAAACCTGATCCTTTGCTGTGTTTAGTGTTTAGTGTGTGGGGGTGAGGCAGGGCACAGAACCTGTGTGTGATCCCAAGGAATCTGCCAAGCCTTTGAGTAACAGGCTGAGCCCCCAGTCCCTTCCGTGAGCCCTCAACAGAGGCACTGAAGTTCAGGGAAGCCTTCCTTGGGGAAGGCTGACTCTGTGGTGGGGCTGCAGGGCAGCACTGCTGCCAGGGAGCCCGAGGGTGTTTTCCTTCCCTCTTTGCACTTATTTTATTTTCTTGATATAAACACAGTTCCTAGAGGAAAACTCACTTGCTGACTGCAGCTGGTTTTGCTGCTGAATCATCCCCCGCTTGCCAGATGTGGCTGATGGGTTTTCTCCTGCAAACAATCATCTCTGCTTGGTCTTGTGCTATGTAGCCAGGTGTCCTGGGAGGCAGAGAGGGAAGATCCCCCTTGGAGGGATCAGTCCCTGCCCAAAGCCCAGTTTTGAGCTCTTCCATCAGATCTGTGCTTCCCTGAGCATGTCCTGGGTGGTGGAGCTGATCCAAGGTGTCCTGCCGTGCTCCGGCTGCTGCCCAACAGGAGAGCGCAGGAATGCCTGTGTTTGGGTGACCTCCAGGGAAGGAATCTGTTTGTGTGCCCTGCTGGTGACATTCCCTGTGGCACACAGCCTTGCTGGGGTGTTCTTGGTGTTTTGTTTGCTGGGGCAGCCCTGGTGAGCAGCGTGGTGGGCTCTGCTGTGCTGCAGCGTCCGAGCCCGGCTGCTGCTGCCTCTGAGAGCACCACAGGCAGCTTCCCAGCCCGGTGCTGCAGCTGGAGCTCCTGGGGGACATCCCCACAGCAGGGACCCTGGGGAAGCATGGGCCACCCCAGCCTCCCTGCTGGAGTCAGGGTTGGGGTCCCGTGAGCGGGGCCCTGCCTCAGCCTCTCCTCTCCCTCGTGTTGCTGCCCAGCGTTGCTATCAACACGGCTTTGGAAGCTTGCCTTGCCCGTGGCTATTCTGGGAGGCAGCATGTGATGCAGGCAGCTCCCTGCTCCCTTTGCAAGGGGGCTCCCAGCCCTGTTCCCACAGCTTCAGCAGCCTTTTGTCTTGTTCAGTGGACAGAGAACATCCAGGATGCTGCTGGAGCGCTGGGATGTGTGTGTGTTCCTGGTGGGACTCTGAGCACTGAAGGATTATTTTAAACCATTTTACTCTGTTGAGCTGGAGAAATACAACCTGTCTGAGGGCTGATCTTCTTACAGTTGCTGTTGGTATTATCCTGGTCTTTTAAAGTGCCCTCACATTGTGATTAAAACCTTCTGCCAGTGTTTTCCCTTTTTATTGTATCCACTGAAACGTGGCTTTAATCTCCAGCAGCCAAGCTGTGGTGGTGATCAGGGTGGGAGGAGGAGCGTTGATGTTTGAAGGCTGGAGAGGCTTGGATGGAGTCCTGGTGGTGGCTCTGCTGCAAGCAGTGCTGGATGCATTCAGTGCCTCATCCTGCTGCACTTCTTGTCCTCTCTAAATCAATGACATTTCTTTTCCTCTCCTGTTCTTTGCCTGACTCGTTTGCTGAGGGTGGTACCTGCTCTCTGCCCAAGTTGCACCTACCAGAGGTTCCTGTAATGCCCATAAGGGAATTGCCTGCTTTGCTCTAAGTTCATAACCTCTGCATGTGTCCTTCAGAAGAGGAGTTGTCAAAACATGGAATGGTTTGGGTTGGAAGGGACCTTTAAAGGTCATCTAGTCCAACCCCACCTTCATTTTGTTCAGAAACCTCTAATTTCTGTTTTTACCTGGTTCATCCCATTTGGATTTTTACATTTTAAGAGCTGTCCTAGTCAGTATTTTAAGATAACTCCAAAACTGGGCTGGCCCAAGGTTTGTGTGCAGGAGGTCATGGTGGTGTTTGGGGACCTGGCTGCTGGCAGAGGTGCTGGCAGCAGACACACTGTGGTGACACCAGCTGTGCCAGCAGTCCCAGCCCAGCTGAGCCAGGGTCTTCCTAAGCCTTTCTGCTTGTGTTTTCCAGGTGTACAACTCGAACAAGGACAACCAGAGTGAAGGCAGTGAGTATTTCTTCTGCAGCCTGACCCCTGGGAGCTGGCTGAGCTGTGGGAGGGGTCAGCAGGAGGTGCTGGTGGCACTGGGCTGTGCTGGGCTCCCTGGAGCTGGGGGGTGACAGGGCTCAGTGTGGGGACCCCAGGGTGGCCTCAGGGAGAGCTGAGTGTGGCACCCAGCAGGGAACAGGGGCAGAAACCTGCTGGTGGCACCTGGGGCCATGGAGAGCAGTGCCCTGCACTCCTCAGGGTGTGTCCCCTCCTGCCCCACGCCGTGTCCCCACCCCAGGGGCACTGCAGGGGTCTGGTGGCCTTGGGACCTGCTCCTGAAGTTCAGCAGAGGGATCAGGTGACACCTGGGACCAGCCAGCCCTTCCCTCTGAGCCAGAATGTGCAGGGTGGATGTGTCTTTCCAAAGGGGAATTGGAGCAGAAACAGAGGAGTAAGGAGGTCCTGCCTTGTCAAGATTGTCAACAAGAGCCCTTAGAAATAAAAAAAAGCTCTTTTTGTTGTAGTTCAGGCAATCAAAGCCTTGGGTCAAGAAAGCACTTGTTTCCTTCCTAGAGGAGCAGTTGCACCTGGTCCTGCCTCTTATGTCCTGTGTTTTAAAACCCTTAATTGAGCCATTTCCCAGTAGGTTGGATTTGCCATAATTGCAATACTCCAGCCCCAGTCCCTCCCCTCCTTCCCTCAGAGCCCTGGTCAGGCCTGGGCTGACGTTCAGTCCTTGCTTCATTTTGGTGCTGCCTCACACACGACATTTTCATCTGCAGCCAAAGCATTTTCCTCTCAATAATTGGTATAATTTGCAGCTAATGTTCCTCACACCCATTTTAGCCCTTGCACAAAGCAGTCTCTGCCCCCTCTCTGCTCTCTCCTCTGTGGTTTCTCCTTCCCTTTGATCCTCTCTGGCATCAGCTGCACATCCATCTTTTCCTGCATGGATCACCTGGCTCCCAGGTGATCCCAGCAGAGCTCCTTGCTGTGCCTCACATGGGGAAGGGCAGCATGGGCAGGATCTCTGCTAGAACAGCTGCTCTTGTCTCTTTTCCCAGAGGGCCCAAAGGGGCTGGTGAGGGGCAGAGCCCAGGAGTGGCTCAGCTCTGTGCTGCCCAGCTGGGAGCTGGCACTGCTCCGTGCTCCCTGCACACTGCTCAGGCTCTGCCAGCTCTGCACCTGGTGGATTGGCCCAAGAGAACATTTTGATAGTCTCTCTTAAAATGAGAATGATCCTCGTTGTGTGCTCCTTGTCTGTCCTTCCTGGTTCTGGGAGCAGGTTGGTACCCCTGGATGAAGGTGCTTCTGAACCCTCTGCTTGGGCTGGGACTGCCACTGGTGTGGGCACAGGTCTGACTGCTTTAGCCTCATTAAATCCCTGTTTTAGAGCTCTGCCTGCCTCCCCAACCACTCTAAAATTGATTTAGCATCTGGCTGTCTGCCAGCAGCCCTTGATACAGGATCTTCCTATAAGGGCTTGGGATGAGTGTGGTGATGGAGAGGGTCCGGATGCAGTTCCTGACCCTGGGAGCCTCTATAGCTCTGCTTCCTGCCTGCACTTATGGCAGGCTGAAAGTGCTTCACAGTGCTGTGGTGGCACTTTCAGGACACTGTAATTTTGCAGAGCTTCTGGGTTTTCTGTCCTGCTGGGTGGCCAGATGGCCGTGGGCCTGTGGGTGATTTATCTTGAGCTGTGGAGGGGGAGGAGGCTGAGCAGAGGGGCTGAGTGGTGTCACTGAGCCATGAGAGCCAGGGGAATTTAAATGCTCTAGTTTGCTAACCAGAAGGACTTGCCCTGCTCCGTGGAAAAAAAATCCATTTGTGCTTATTGCATGGAACAACACAAAATTCCTCCTTTCCTTTCCTTTTCACCATTTTTGCCTCCATCTTCCACATCCACTCGGTTCCCCATTAGCTCAGGACACCATCAAAGTGTTTATTTTCTCTAGCTCTTCACAGACCTTGAGCCTCTTTGGCTTTGAAAGAATTCAGACCAGAGCTGGTTACATGGCCCAGGATGGGGAGGCAGAGCTGTGACCTTGCACTGCCCTGACACACAGCTGGAGCCAGGCAGGCTGACACAGCTGATTCAGCCCTCCTTCCCCCTTCCCCATGCTCTGTCACATCAGCATAAAGGAAAGGAATTAATGGATTAAAAAGAAATAATCTGCCAGGCAAAAATAGAAGGGGGTGAGATCAATTCAGTGCCACTTTGAATGTGATGCTGCTTGAAGGTCACAGATGAGTGTGGGGGTGTGTGGGAGCTGCTGTGCAGGTGATGTGTCTCACCTGTGCTGTGTAAAATGTTTCTGGGATGGATTACAGCCTGGGCAGGGCATTCCTTGGGCTCTAGAGGAAGAGATGGCCACACGTGTGGTGGCCTCACACCCTGCCCTGAGGGAGGAGAGCCTCTAGGGAGGCTCTTCCACATGTCCTCAGGCAGGCAGGCAGGGACAGGTCAGTTTGGGAGGTGGGGAGGATTTCTTCTCTGAAGGGGCTGTCCAGCCTTGGCACCCCCATCCCTGGGGGCTTTATGGCCATGTGGACGTGGCTCCTGGGGACAGGGGTTAGTGGTGGCCTCAGCAGAGCTGGGGAATGGTTAGACTTGGTGACCTTGGGTGGCTTTTCCAGCCCAGATGGTTCCATGGATCTGTGATCTGGACAGCAGTAGATCCAGATCTGCCTTTGTTCTGGACCATTGCTGAACCTTTGGTAAATGACTGAGATAAAGAGATGCTCTGAGAGAAGGGAAATCAAGCTTTTACAATGCTCATTAAAAGTTGAATTTAAGGATGAATAAAGGCACTTTAGATATTTAATCAGATATTATTTCTGGATGTAACTACTGCAAATAAATCCCCGACCTTTCCTGATCCAGAGCTTGACAGTGAGTGGAAGAGCTTGTTCATCTGCCTAGGGGTGTTGTGCCAGGTCACTTTCATCCAGAGCCACTGCTGGGTTCCCCCCTTCCTTCCTGGGGGATCCCAGCCCTGCCTGGCCATGGGGTGGTGGGTCCTGCAGGGTTATGGAATGATGGAATGGCTTGGGCTGGAAAGGACCCTAAAGATGATCCAGTGCCACCCCTTGCTGTGGGCAGGGACATCTTCCACAATCCCAGGTTGCTCCAAGCCCTGTCCAACCTGGCCTTGGGGGCCCAAACATGCAAGGGGCTGAAGGAAAACTGCTGGTCTGTGGGATGGGTTAGCACCTCCAGTGGATGGCAGAGAGGCTGAAGCAGTGATCCCAACTGTGAGCCCCAAACAGGGACACCCACAGGTCAGGGTCACACCAGTGCCAAGGCAGGGCTGATCAGACCTGCTGAACTGGGTTTGCTGGAGCAAAGAGAGTTTCCACAGCAAGGTTTGGAGCTTCTCGGGTACCCTTGTGTTCATCAGTGCCTGGGAATGGCAGCTGTGCCCTGCTGATGGATGGCACAGTTGGGTTTATTCCCTGAGGGTGCCCAGCAAAGGGCCCTGCAGCTTCTGGGTTATCCTCACTTGCTGTGGCACGGGCATCCTGCAGCTCTGTGCTTGTGTTGGCTCAGCACTCCAGCCTGCCTGCCCAGAAAAGCATAATGGAGCTGTTTTCCTTCCCACTGTTTTGGGTCCCTGTGCCATTCATCAGACAAAGCCCACCCCCAGCAAAGCAAGGGATTAGGAAGGGGCTGCTCAGTGTGAGTGTGGGCTGGCAGCTGCCCTGGGGAGCAGGGATGTGAGCAGGGGAATGCAGAGGAGGGAGCTGCACGTGCCTTGCTGAGGGCACTGCCAGCCCTGGGCTCTGCTCCCTGCCTGCCCTGCCCTGCACACAGACTTGTGTCTCTCACATCGTGGCATTCCCTAGGGTTGGAGCCTGAGGTGGCTTTGCCCACCCTTCTCTGGGGGGCTTCTGCCCTGTGGGAGGTTTTCCAAACCTTTCTGTAGGGAGGAATTAATTTTCCATAACAAATAGCTGGCTGTGGGCAGTGTTTTCCAGGAGTGGTGGAAAGCTCTCTGTGGGATGAATTCTTCCAGCAGGTGTTTGGGTCCCTGTATTAATAATTCCTTGAACTTGGAAAGTGAAAACCTGCGTGGGCACGAGTGAATTGAGTTGTACATCCCATTAACTCTCATGTTTTAGCTCTCACTCTCAGGCAGAGGCAAGACACCTCGTGTGCCATTTCCAAGGATTTGTTGTGCCAAAATGTACAATTTAATTTCTTTCCAAGCAACCCGTTGTCAACTTTCCAGACAAATTTGGGTTATCTCACCTTGATCCTAAATGAATTTTTATCCATCTGCAGTGGTAGTTGCCTGGCAGAGCCCAGGGCAGGCCTGGCTCAGAGGGATGTGGAGGCTGGAATGATGATCAGTGTCCGTGTTTGCCCGGGTTGCAGCTGGTACAAACTGCTGTCCTTGTGTTTTCCTGCCCTCATTTATCTCCTCCTGCTCTGGGCAGTGGTGCATTGCTGGGATGGCAGGGATTCAGGAGGAGCCTGGTGCTGCCTATGAGCCCTGCCCTGCCAGCTGCTCAGCACTGCTCTCTGCCCTTCCCTGCAGCTGCCCAGCTGGACAGCATCGGCTTCAGCATCATCAAGAAGTGCATCCACGCTGTGGAAACAAGAGGTAGGGCAGCTCCTGGGCTGGGCTTGCTCTGGGGCAGCTGTTGGCAGTGGAGCAGCTGCTTTCCTGCCCTTTTCATGGCCAGAATGATTCATGAGCCCTTGGACACATCACACGAGCCCATAACGTGCTCGGGCCGGCGCCGAGAAGCGTTTGCCCCCCGGCTGGGCCAGCAGGGACTCAAACAGGGCACAGGGAGGAGATAAATAACCCTGGCTGTGCAAAAGGGGGGACAGGACCAAAGGGGGGGCTCACTTCACCACCCTCCCTGCAGGAGTGCTGCCAGGCTCGTGCTCTCACGTGGGATTCTGTCCCCAAAACCTCTTGTGAATCTCCTTGTGTACAGGTGGGGTTGTCCCAGCCCCGCAGGGAGAAGCCCAGACCTCAACCTGAAGAACTTGACACTGTAAAATTTTCCCAAATAGTCCTGGTTAAGTACAGATCCTGCATGGGGCTGCCATGGCTGTGGGGAGGAGGAAAAGTGTCCTTAGATCCTTATTCCTGATCTAACTGGGGGTAACACTCCTAATGAAATAGAATTGGATACATGAAAACCTTGATATCAACCCCAAAATCTTACAATCTTCTGTAGCTTTGTACTTGATTGGTGAGAGGTTTCATTGGCTTTGCTACTTTAGAAGCCAAAGAAGTGAAAGAAATCTTAGCACTCTTGTGACTTTCTGCTAAGTCTCTTGTTTTTCCTAGGGATCAATGAGCAGGGGCTCTACCGCATCGTGGGGGTGAACTCCAGAGTTCAAAAGCTGCTGAGTATATTAATGGGTAAGTACCTGGAATTTTGTTAAAGGCAGGCAGATTGTGCTGCTTTGAAGTCTTGCCAAGCAGGAGCAGAGGCTTGGGGTCCCTAATGGTGGTGACTGTGCCCCTAGGACCATGTGCTGGTGGAGGCTGGGAGGTCCTGGGTCCCGTGGGCAGGTCTGAAGGTAGGACTCGTGTAGGACCTGGCTTCACCAGGTCCTGCTGCAGTCACTGGTGTCCTGCTCACACATGCTCTGGGTTCTGGCAGCCTTCCCAAATGCAAACCAAAATCTTCAAAGAAATAGCTGAAAGCTTTGGCTTTTCATCTCCTACCTGCCCCCTTGTTCCCAGCACCCTTTGAAATGATTTTCTCCTGGATGTTGCATGCTGCCCGTGGCTGTTCTTGCTTTCCCCACGGACTTTCTTCTGCCTGTTTATCTCAATCTTGCCCAGAGTTTTCCAGCATGTGTTTCCCTCGTGGCTGAGGCATTGCATCCTGCAGTTCTGGATGCTCTGTAGAGACAAGCTGCTGGGTCTTGGCACAGCAGGAGCTTGCTCTGGCTGTGTGCACAGAACCATTTCAGCCCTGACCTCACAGGCAGCATTTCCATCCCACAGCTGCAGCCCTGGACCAGTCTGTCCATCTGTCCAGACCTGCCTGAGACACAACAGTGGAAGAGAGAACGGAGCTGGGCTGGAGCAGGGCAGCTGCCCTTGGCCAGTCCTGCCTGATGCTGCTCAGGCTTGGCAAAACCACAGATGAAATATCTGTAGGAATAGGGAAAAAATGCTTACTACTTTGTTAGTGCCCTACTGTGAATGTGTTTGTTACTCCCTGGGAGAAATGCCTGGCATTTCTGGCCATCTTCTTTCCCTTCACTTACAGTCTTTCCTTTTCTACATGACTTCCTTTTCCTTGTCCCCACAAAATTCCAGTGCTCCTTTCTCTGCATATTTCTTTTTGCAGAAAGTTTTCATCTGTTGTGTTTTTTTTCTATCCCCTTTCCCAATTCCTCCTCCTTTTCCCACCAGTAAGGTGTTCAGTGAGCAAAGCCCATGGTGGCTGTTACAGCTGTCGGTGCTAACCTGTGGAAAACACATAATCCAGGTGATTGGAGTAGAAGGGCACAGCTCCAAACCTGGGTGCAGGGGACCTCTTTGCTGTGGCATTTGGCAAGTTCACTGCAGTCAGGAGAGCTGGTGCCTGATGCTGTTATTGTGGAATTTTGGGGCTGTGTGAAGGTGCCCAGGGCTGCAGGGAGCCACACACTGTGGGCACAGGGAGAGCATCCATCCAGGAGCACTGCTGGCAAAAACAGGCTGCCTTTGTGCCCTGGGCAGGTCCTGGCAGCTCCACAGCCAGGTCCTGTGGTGATGCTCATCACCACATCCCGGGTGGCAGGGCATGGAGCCCGTTGTGCTGTCACAGAGGTGGCAGTCCTGGTGTCAGTCCCGGGGCTGTGACAGATGGCAGAGCTGGCCTGGGTGAAGAGCTCTGCAGAGCTGGGAGGGATTCAGTTTTGGACACCAGCCAGCATCCATTATCTCCTCAGCCACTGAAGCCACTCAGCTGTCTCCCTGGTGTCTCCTAAGGAGGTGATAAATCGCTGGTGCTTTTCCTTTGTCCTGGTGTGTCCTCCTTGGTTGATGCTGGAAGCTCTGCTGGAGACAGGGCTGGGAGTGGGACCCCCTTGGGAATCCCCCGTGGTGTCAATCCTTGGAATGCTTTGCAAACCCATGACTCCATAATTTCTCCAGATTGTGGGGGATTAAATCTTCATCAGCCTTGGTGTTTGGGCTGTCTGTGAAGTCAGTGTCACATGGAAACGTGTCCCTTGTCAAACCCCATCTGTTCTCACTGCCCTCGGGGCTCCTCCTGGATGGAGGAGCCAAACTGTGCTTCCACTGTCAGGTTGCCCTTATATTTAGAAATGAATGTGGGCAGTGTTACTGCTTCACATACAGTTTAAATGGCAAAAAGATCGAGTTTCCCTGAGCTGGTGTCAGTGGCACTGCTGGGAAGGGCTTTGGCACCAGGTGTCCCTGCAGGAGGTGGGGTGGTGGCCACAGGGCAGGGCTCCCTGTGGGCACAGGGGGGCAGGGGCAGCCCCAGCCCGTGCCTTGGCCTCCAGGGCAGATCTTGTTGGGGTCTGGGCTGGGGTGAGGCAGTGGGGGGTGCTCCCAGGGCTGGTGGGGTGCAGATCAGCTCCCCAGCATTGACATGTGCCATCAAAATGGGGACAAAAGCCAACAAGTAACGGAGCTGTCCTCAGTGGGAGCTCCCATGAAAGGGTTTATTGTGGCACTGGGGGGGCCCAGCAGGTCTGAACTCTGCACAAGGTGAGTTACAGATCAGTGATCTGATCTGCTCTTGTTCCTTTGCCACGTGGGCTGTGAGGGCTGGGAGTGGGGCTCCTTCCAGCCCCCTGCTGCTGGAGGAGCCATCCCTGAGGCTGTTTTGGAAGTCTCTCGATGATAATGACACTGGGGTGATGAGGTGCTTCCCCAGATTGTTCCCCTCACCCTGGAGAGACGTCAGATGAGGGATTGGCAGCAAAAAGCAGCTCCAGGGTCAATGCTGAATGCTGACTGTGGGCTCTGGGTGCTTTTCCAGCCCCTGATTCCTGTGGCAGGGTGTCCTTGTGGGAGGCAGGGCTGGCTGCAGCAGCGCTGCCTGGGGACACAGATGCTGCAGCTGTAACCCACGGCAGCAACTTCCTGCAGACTCAGGCACTGGAAGGTCAAGGGCAGCTGATTAACTGCTCTGAGCCTTTTCATGGGACCGACTGTGGAATTTCACCTCGTGGTCCATGATCCTGCCTAGGAACTGCTGGGTGAGCCTTTACAAAGACACACAGGCTGGAGTTGTTTGTTCTACTTTGGTTCTTTTTTTCTTAAAAAAAGATGAAACTTCTGGGGGGGTTTTGTTTTTTGTTTTTTGGTTTTTTTTTACTATGCCAAACTTATCTCAACTCCATGAAAATTCTCTCCTTGTAAAGGCAGTGCTGTAGGAAGTTTCCTGGACATTGAGTCAGGAGGATGGAGGTCATTTATGTGATTGCTGAGACACACATGATCTTTGTGTGAATATGAACTTCTTATGTGTTTACTTTTCCAAGTGCACCTCTTGATTTTTTTTAAATTAAAATAAACCCTTTGCCCCGAGGGAAAGCTGAACTCTCTTCACAGCATTCTTTTAAGTAGGTTAAAAATTGCCCAATGCTTCCAAAATTCAGAAGTGCATTATTTGTGTCTGTGAAAAGGCAAAAACCCCCTGAGCTGAGCCCGTGGGAGAGGATGTTGTTAACAGGTGTGGCTGTGTCCCCCTGGGCCTTGGGGACAGTGGGACCCCCAGCACCTGCACTGCTCCCCAGGGACACCTGGCACTGCTGGGACCCACAGCCAGGGTTAGGGTTTGGGTTAGGTGGGACCCACAGGCGCTTCCCTGGGGCTCTGCTGGGAGCAGGATCCTGCCTGAGTCTTCAGGATGGAGTTAGCAAAGAGGATTGGTGGAGCAGCATCCAGGCAGGAGAGGTCAGCACATGGGGCACTTCCATGTCTGACTTTTCTGTGGCCTCGGTTTGGTGCTCCTGGCTTTGGTTTGGTGCTCCTGGCTTTGGTTTGGTGCTCCTGGCCTTGGTTTGGTGCTCCTGGCCCCAGTTCAGAGCTGTTGCCATCTGGGACTCAGTGCTGTGCCTGAGCCACTTCCCACTGGGCTGGTGGTGGCTG
>WEIU01004880.1:272804-320598 GCA_013389925.1 Aegithalos caudatus | reverse complement strand
TGGCTGTGCAGGTGGCTGTGGCTGTGCAGGAGACTGTGCAGGTGGCTGTGCAGGTGACTTTGGCTGTGCAGGTGACTTTGGAGGTGACTTTGGCTGTGCAGGTGGCTGTGACTGTGGCTGTGATTGCCAGGCAAGAGCTGTGTGGGGAGGTGTCTACAGGATGCTGGTGCTGGGCCCTTGTTTGTCTGAGTCCTTGTGTCTGTGCTGCTGTCACTGCTGTCACTGCTGTCACTGCTGTCACTGCTGTCACTGAGCTCCTGGGGCTGCTGTGCCTGCTGTCCTGCCATGCTCCAGGGCACACTGCCCCTGTCCTTGCTGGGGATGGAGGGTTCCCTTTTCTTTCTCTCATCCCAGGCCAGTCAGTTTGGCCTGTCCCAGGTGATGACCCTCACACCTCTGCAGATGTGTCCTGAGCTGGGAACAGCAAATAAAATGGGATGTGATGGTCTCCTCACACAGCTGAGCTGGCACGAGCTGGAATTGTCTTCAGTTTTCTTCAGGTACTTCTTTTTTGTCATTTTTATAGATCCCAAGACAGCCACAGAGACAGACACAGAGATCTGTGCAGAGTGGGAGATCAAGACCATTACCAGTGCACTGAAAACGTACCTGAGGTAAGGAGAACAGCCTCAGCTGGCTTGGAGGGGTTTGCTGCTGGCCCGGGATTTTACTGCCTGTTACTGCAGCCCCATAACAACAGCACTTTTATAGAAACAGAGAAGAAACTGCTCTTAGGGAATTTATTCTGGCTTTTCCCTGACTTTCCAGTATGTTTGAGTAGGATCTGGAGAACACACTCCGCTCCGACAGATGCACGTATTATACAAACACAGTTTTAAAAGCTCATTCTTGCATCCCCTGCCTTGATTTAAGCTTTTCCCTGAGCTTTTCCTGGTGGACTTCCACTTGTGAGCATGTGGCAGAAGGGGAGGGCAGTGCTGTGTAAGGGCAGGGGCTGTAGAGCTTTTCCAAGCCTGGTGCTGGGCTTTTGTTGTAGTTATGATTTCTGTGTGTCAGGCGAGCCAGTATCATCCTGGGGATCTTCCCAACAGGATTGGGTGTTGGCAGCAGCAGCAGCTCATTACCCACAACGTGCTTCTACCTGTTGTGACCACAGCTCCTTGCTGTCAGTGACTGCTGTGTGCTGGGCTGTGTTTCACAGAGCGAGGGAGCACAAGGGAGAGCCTAAATCCAATTAGAATGATAAGTGTAATTAGCCTGGTGGATCTCAGCCTAGGAAATCACAGAATTTTGCATGATTGGCAACCTTTGCTCCGGAGTCTGAACTGTTGGCAGAGCAAAGAGGAACGTGGGCAGCACCAGTGTGTCCCTCTGAAGGGATGCAGCAGATGGGAGGGGATTGGGAATGGGCATTGGGAAAGTTTTACAACTAGGCTTGTTTATCTTTTTAATTTATTTTCAAACTTGCTTGGAAATCATGGGCTCAGTAATGCACTGAAGCTGTTACTGAAGGAATGCTAAAATTAAAGATTAATTTAGTGGTGAATAAATCAAAGGTCCTTGCATAGATCTTACTCCTTCTGATGGGGGGAATTAATCAGAGTTGGTGTTGCTTAATTCTGCCCTTTTCAAAATGGAGCTGAGTTTATTGTAGGGGCAAAGCTTTCTTAGTGTGGATTGTGTTCCTCAGAAGTGTTTTATGCCTGTTTCCTTTTTATCTTCCAGAATGCTCCCAGGGCCCCTCATGATGTACCAGTTTCAAAGGAGCTTCATCAAAGCAGCGAGTGAGTTTGTTGGTGTTTGTGGCCCCGCTCCCAAAGTGGAGCCTCATTTTGTGCCTCCCCCTGCCCTGCTGGCTGCCCCGTGCTCCCAGGCTGTGCCCTGCAGCAGAGCAGGGCTGCAGCTGGGGCAGGCTGGTGCTGGGGGGGTCCAGAGGAGGAGGAGGGAGCCCAGGCAGTGCCAGGAGCGCGGGGCTGGCGGTGGCAGTGACCATCGGCTGCTGCTGAACTGCACCACGGTGTTGGGTGATGACACTGCTGCCTCAGGTGTTTCCTCAGGTGTTTCCTTCACTGCCCAGGGGAAGGGGCTTTGCTGGCAGCAGGGGATTTTCCCTTGGCAGCTGTGCAGCCCATGGAAATGGGAGTGGGATGTCAGGAGGGCCCCGTGTCCATGGCCATGGCTGTGCTGGCCTCCTCCAGCAGCTCCCACTTAGCACCATGGACCCAAGCAGCCTGAGGAGCACCAGATGCTCCAGCCTGGCCTGCATGGACACAGACACACTGAAAAGTGCCTGTGTTCCCATCACTGGAATCGCTCTGGCTGCAGCCAGCCCTGCCCTGCTCATCATGCTGTTCACGTGGCATCTGCTCTCAGCTCACTGCTTCAGCCCATTAAGTGCCTTCCTTTGGAAACAGCTGGATGGAGTTGATAGGAAGGAGCAGCACCGTGGGGAGTGTCTGCAGTGCCCGGGTGTGGGATGGAGCAGCTCCCTGGGATGTCTGTCAGGGACAGTGTTAGGCCTCTTCCCATAACAACCCCCTAATGTGGAGATAAATCATCTTCTATTCCCCGTGCAGAGCTAGAGAATCAGGAGTCCAGGGTGTCGGAGATCCACAGCCTCGTTCATCGGCTCCCGGAGAAAAACAGGCAGATGCTGCACTTGCTCATGAACCATTTGGCAAAGTACGTTTATGACTGATGTGTTTTTCTGTCCTTTTTCCATTTCCTCTGAAAGTTAATAGTGGTGGAAAAGTTTCCCTGTGTGTGTGGTGTTGAGTCATATCTGGTTGGCAGCTGGAAACCTGCGTGTGAGTGAACCGAGGGCCGAGAGACCCAGTGGGGTGGGAGGGGGGCATGAGGGAGGGAGGGATGGAGGCAGGAGCTTCCCAGCCAGCCCCAGCCCCTGGCAGACCAGGAACCCCTTCTCTCCTGGGAACCTTGTGTAGATTTTCATGGCCTGGAATGGGTTTGGCTACGCAGGCTGTCCAGGAGGCAGAGCGGAGGTGAAGCTCCTCACGTGGTTTCAGAACAAACCTGCCATTGAAGGACTAAAAGTGATTTCTTTGCAAAACAAATGACTATTCTGGGGCATATTTTCTGCCTTTATGCACCCTGATCAATCAACATTTTTGTGTTACCTTGAAACTTTGCGAGGATGAAGGAATGGGATAATCCTTTTTCTTTCAGTGGTAGAGCTGACCTGTAATTTCCCATCTTCTTCCTGCTCCTGCAGGTTCCCATGGAAACCTTTTATTAGTGTTTTAGAAATGAAAGCATCATCAGGTGTTTGTGGCAGCCTCAAGGCTGCAGGGTTGGACCTGCCCTTGCTGTTTGCACCAGTGCTGCAGGGCTGAGGCAGGACTGGGAAACCTGGGGAATGACTTAATAGGGATAACTGCTTAGGAGGAGATCTGGAAGAATCCAAGTTATCTGTTTAAACAAAAAAAAACCCAACAAATGGTGTTTGAAATAGACTTAAACATAACTCCAGATGCTTTTGTGTGGCCTGGGCTTGTGTCTGCTCCATGGGGTCCCTGGCAAGGCTGTTAAAAACCAAATTTCTGGTTTCAATGTTGGTTTCAAACCTTCTGCTTTTACAGCTTGAAGCCAAGGCCCAGTGGTTCCAGGGGGATTCAGCCAGATGGGATTGCCCAGAGCAGCTGTGGCTGCCCCTGGATCCCTGGCAGTGTCCAAAGCCAGGCTGGATGGGGCTTGGAGCATCCTGGGAATGGAACAGGGTGGGCTTTAAGGTCCCTTTGCACCCAAACTATTCTAGGATTCTGTGATTTTGTATGTGCAGGGAATCTGTAATTACTTTGGCGTTTTCCATCTAGAGGAAAAACCTGGTGATGGAGTAGAGATGTGGAGTCAGGTTTACAGTGGGGTTTGTGCTGCTTTAGTGGGGAAGGAGTTCAAACAAAACAAACAGTGTGTGTGGTGGTGTGTGCTATTTTAGGAAGAGAAACAGCTCATAGTGTTATTTAATAGGAAAAAAATTATCTCAGAGAAGGGCAGGAAGCTGAGGAGCGAGAGCCTGCTGAGCTCTCCAGCCTCGGTGCCATTCCTGGGGGGATCCTGGGCTGCAGGGGCACAGCCAGCCCCAGGACTGGGCTCAGCTTCCCCTGGGGATGGTCCTGCAGCCTCTGCTTTGATCTGGAGCAGCAACCTGATCAGGAGGAGCACCCAGATCAGGAGCAGCACCCTGATCCAGGATCAGGACCCTGATCAGGAGTGCCCATGGGGCAGCCAGGGCCAGGGCTTGTTGCCATTACTTTCTAAAAGAGCTGCTTGAGGCTGCAGTGCCATTGAGCCAGATTAAAGACAGGAATGGAGAGAAACCTTCACATCTGCAGCAGATGTTGAGGGAGAGGTCTGGCTGCCCCAGGGGGATGCCCTGGATGGGTGGGACCAGCTGGCTGTGGGTGCTGCTGAGGGCCAGGGCACCCACAGCCACCATGGGCAAAGCCAAGGGCCTCTGGCTGCCCCTGCCAGGCTGGGCTGCACTGCTTGCAGGGCTTTGTCTCATCTGTTTCTGTCTGGGTTTTTTATTTTAAGTAACATATGAATAATCAAGATTTGCATGTTTATCAGATGAGCTAAAAAAATATTTCTCACAGTCTGACTGTGGAGATTTGTGCCACTAAAACCAGAACTTGGGCTGAGTCGGTCAAGCAAAGAGCGAGCGTTCCTTGGGTGGTTTCTGGCTTCTGTGTTTTTGGGGTGTACGTGCTCTGCTGCACTGATGGGGGATGTGGGGTTCCTCGTGTGGTGAAGCTGCAGTTTTTATTAACAGTAATAAAACTGGTAAGAAAGATGAAATGTTCAAAAGAGGCAATTATTAACCCCAGTATCAGACAGGGTAAGTGCCTTGGAGGTGGTTCAGCAGTGTCCTTGCCTATGTGGTGGGTCCCAAGGGGGCCTCAGAATTGGGGTGCAGTGAGGGGGGCCCACAGAGGAGGGAGAGGACAAATCTCAGGAACAGGCACAGACAGGGTAGAGGGTGAGGAGCATTTTGGTAGAAAATTATTTTGATTTCTGCCTCCTATTGCATCTCTGAGCCCATTTGTGCTGCCTTCTGCCTCATGTGCATATGTCCAGGCAGTTGTTCACTCTGGCCCGGGGAGCAAGAGCTCCTTTTAGCCTTCCAACCTGAATCAGTCTGGCATTCTGTGATTAAACAAATTTGTTTTAATGCCAAATAAGTCAAAGTGAAACAAGGTGCCTGTGGTGCTGCCAGGCTGGTGGTGGCTGTGCCAGGGGTGCTGCTGGATTGGAGCTGGTTGCAGAAAAACGCAATTTTTGTTAGTGGAGCTGCAATATCATCCCGTGTCTCCTTCTTCTTTTGTGATGTACTTTCTCACCCCAGAGTCAATGCTGTGGAGGTGCAGAGCATGGGGATTTCACTCTGGTTATATTTCAAGCATTTAGGGAATTATTTTTCATGCATGGCCATAATTTGATACCTGAGCTTCGTTCTTGCGGCAGCGAGTCCGGGTTCTCCAGCACAGATGGTGCCAGGCTCAATCCCCTCCTGGGGGGCTCCCAGACCCTTCTGTGGGCTGGCATCGCTGCCATGCCCCACAGAACCCCTGATCCACGCCCCCCTGCTCTTGTGCCAAGGTGAGGAGCACGGAGGAGCTGCAGCGAGCTGTGTACGTGTGTTTAGCAGAATTAATTATCTCTAATCGCTGCCGGCTGCGGCCTGGCCAACACCGCCTGGCTCCCTTTGGTTTTGCTGTGGTGGTGTTTTCTAGTTTACGTGTTTTGACAGTGATTGTTATCTCCTGCACAAATTGCTGTTGATCAGGGCGATGCTTTCACAGGCTCTGCAGGGCAGCTGCTGATGCGGGTCCAGCAGAGCCCTCCAGGGGTAGGGATGGACACAGGGCCTGGCGCCTTCCCGAGGGCTCGCTGCTCAACCGGGCCCTGCTGGCAAAGGACAACAAGAATAAATTCCTCCAGGTCTTCTGCCTAAAAATACATCCAAGGCTCGTTTTGCCGGGCGTGGGGCAGCTCCCGCCGTGCTCGGGGCCGCGCTGCCCACGTAGCCCTGCGGGAGCTGCTGGGTGCTCAGCACGCTGCCCCTGTGCCCAGCAGCTCCAGCAGCCCACCTGTGCAGGTGCAGGGGGTGGCAGCTCCCCCAGGAATGTGGATTTTCCTTGGGTTGTTTTGGCGGTTTCCCCCGAAGGTGCAGCCGGCAAGGAGGCTGACGCCTCTTGGCACAGCAGGTCTGATTTCATCCCCGTGGCAGCTGTTTATGCTGCTGTCTGGTAACTATTCATTTGCTTGATTTATGTATTGCTTCCAGTAAGTCATTCTTGTCCAGGACGTTCTGGAAATTTCCACTAGCCACTGAGGCCTGTGAGATGCTCCACTCTCGTGTGCTGCTCGCCTGGTTTGGCTGCCAGTAGCAAACAGGGAGCTGTTTCTGAGCTGGTGTGGCTGGGCCAGGCAATGATCCTCCTTGCTGCCTTTGGGAATGCCATTTTTATGCCCAGTGCCTGTTTCTGCTCCTTTTGGATCATGGCAGTGCTGGACCCAGGCAAAGCCCTGGAGTTCAAGTGACCCAAAGGGTGCTCCTATGGGTAGTAAAAGGGAGATGACATGGAAGGAGACTTCCTGTAGGCACATGCTGCCTTGCAGGAGCTTGGAGAATCCTGCCTGGGGCTTGTCTGTTCTGGCTCAGGTTCATGCTGTGCTCTTTTACTCCTTTTCCTTTTTCCCTAGTTGGAATGAGTTGGGCTTTGAGGTCCTTCCAACACAACCCATTCTGCTGTTCCATGATTCCATGATTTGTGCTCTGGAGCTGGAGGTGCCAGAGCCTTGTGGGGAAGAGCAGCACCTTTTGTTTCCCCTTTGCTCTCCTCTCCCTCACGTGTTTTGGTGGAGGAGCCAGTGATGCTTCCGCAGAGGCGAGACAGCCCTCCAGCACTCTGTGCCTGCCCTTGCCAGCTCTGCCTCCCTCTCACTCCTCTGCTTTTGTTTTTAATATAAGATTCTGCAGAATTACAAACCACCACAAAAAGCCCTGTAGGTGCTCGCTGGGTTTTTTGGGCTTGGCTTCCTGTAATGTGTAAATTAGCAAAAGGTTTTGTTCTGCTTCTGCAGATGAACTTTTAACCCCCTCTGTCTGGATTGTCCCTGGAGCAGCTGTGTGGGTGCTGGTAGTTTTTCCTTCCATGCTTCTCTAAAAGGTCCTTATATTTCATGCAGGCTCTCCAGTTTTTAGCTGGAGAGGAATGTGCCCCAGAGCCTGCAGTCCCTCGTTAGGTTCTTTTGCACCCGCACCCTACACAAGACTGGAGTCTGGAGATAGGATAATGGGGGTCTTGGACTAAAGCTGCCATCACCAACCTGCATAATGATTTAACAACTTGTAACAAAGCAGCTTCTGGGTTTGCTGTGGAGTTTCTGTGGTTGCACATCTCTGTCGAGCTCCTCCTGGATCTCCAGGAGCAGCACCAGGCATTTTGCATTCCTCAAGTGTGAATTCTTGTGGGCTTGTGTCTGAACTTGGTGTTGTTGGGTAGAGGTTGTTGATAGCACATAATTATCTGGATTCTTTTTAATTGTTTATCACAGTGAAACTGAAACTTGGTATGGAAAGAGATTGAATCAAGAGTGAGCAAAAGATTTCCAATAACTGGTTGAGTCTCCCTGGTGGTGTCTGCACCGTCCCTGCAGACAGAGTGGGATGGAGATGTCCTTATGAGCACATCCCTTTGATTGCTCTGTATGAACTGACACAGCACCGAGCCAAACTCATTCAGAGAGATTTTAGTCAGACATCTTTCAGTAGAAAAAAGGAAATCAACATTGCCAAGATATCGTTGGGCTGCAGTTTTTGCCTGGATGCTTGAGTGGTCCCTGGCCTGCAAAATCACAGAAAGGTTTGGGTTGGGAGGGACATTTAAAGGCCATCTTGTTCCAACCCATGTGTATGTGGCAGAGGGCACAGAACTTGGGAGTGAGGGGTATTTCCAATCCTTGGGCAAAACCTTGTCCCACTGGGGAAGGCAAGAGAAGCATTTTTCCTGCTGTTGTTCACATTGTTAACTCTGAAAGCTGCTTATTCCTATATTCCCTTTCTTCCAACATGATCTTCTAGGAATTCAGTATTTTGGAGGGATGAGCTCCAACCTTGCATTTGTGAAGTGAATGAGCTCCAAAATACCTCTAAGGAAAAAGAAAAGGTCAACTCCCCCTGTTGCTCTTCCCTATGAGCACTGCACTCGTGCTGAGGTGCAGGTGTGCAGCAGGCACCTCCTGCACATGGCCCTGTGACCT
Organism: Aegithalos caudatus; assembly: GCA_013389925.1. NCBI lineage: Eukaryota > Metazoa > Chordata > Aves > Passeriformes > Aegithalidae > Aegithalos > Aegithalos caudatus. Next base: position 312,351 of record WEIU01004880.1, on the reverse strand, counting down.
GGCTCTGGCTTGGAATGGTTCCCTGTGGGGACGTGGGAGCTGCACTTGCTCACCCCAGGGTGTTGCTGCTGGGAGGCTCTCTGGGAGCCCGTTTACTTTGGCTGTTTTCCATGCAGCAGGTTGGAGACTCCGGCGCGGCGCTCGCCGTGGCGGCAGATCTTTCAAAGGATTCCTTGTTAAGCCAGACCTGCTGTGCTGGGCTCTCCTTGCCCTGCTGGCCCTGTGGGTTTGTTATTGCAGTGGGGCAGCACCAGTGAGGTCCGGTGTTGGAGGAAAACCTGCCTGTGCAGCAGGGCTTTGCTGGGGTGGCACTGGGGTGGCACTGGGGTGGCAGTGGCGCAGTTTGCAGCCATGGCAGGCCCTGTTCCAGCCCCGTCCCCAGGGGCAGTTGAGTGTGAGGCCCCTTTGCTGGCTGTGTTTGTGCAGGTGGTGACATTTAACAGCAGCTCTGGCCGTGCCTGTGGTTCTCACCAGGCTGTCAGTGGAAACCTGCTGTGCTGGTGTGCTGGGCACAGGGAATGTGCCAGCCCAGTGCCCTGTGCTGAGGGTTGGTGAGCAGGGCTGGGATCGCTCTGAGATCTCCCCTCAAGCTCAGCTTGCCCAAAGCTGGAGAGGATGGCTTTGGAAACCCCTCTGTCTCAGTCTGGGAAGCCTGAGCTGGAGCAGAGTTGAGCTCCCTGCGTGTTTCCCTGCAAGTTGCAGCACGTTTGGTATTCGAGCTGATCTGGCTCGCTGATACTGAACCTCACATTTGGCCTTGGTGTCTTCTCAGTGCAACATGAGCCCCTTTTTTTTTTCCCTGGGAGTGAACCCAAGCATCCAGCTGTGGCCAGATCCACCCGGGAGAAAAAGCAAGTCTTGTTGGAGCAAGTCAGAGCTCTCAGAATCAGTGCAGGCACAGGTTTGGTTCCAGCTGAGCAGGGAGCTCGAGAGCAGCAAGGGTTTTGCATTCAGCAAGTTTCCCCTTGTCTTCACTGGGAGGTTTTGTCATTCCCTGGTGATCTGTCCTCCTTCTGGATCTGCTGGCCTCCATGTGCATTCCTCAGGCTTGGCTCTCCTCTCTGGAGCTGGGGCTGGGGAAGCTGCAGAGCTGTGAGCCCATGGCCTGGCTGCAGACAGCAGGGTTTGTCTGTATCCCTGATGTTCCCAATTCCCACAGTGTGGCTGACTGAGCCCAGTTTGCTCCTCTGGCCCCTGCAGAGCTCCCTGCATTCTGAGCAGCCTGAGGAGTGCAGGCATGTCCAGAGCTTCCATGAATAGCTGGGATGAAGGGATGGTGGTGCAGTGTGGAAGTGTTGTGGCATTTCTGTGCTTGTGTGCTCCGGTTTGGGAATCACGGAATCTTTAAAGTTGGAAAAACTCACTAAGGCCATCTCCAGCCATTCCCCCAGCACTGCTGAGACCACCACTAGCCCGTGCCCCCAGGTGCCACATCCATGTGGCTTTTGAACACAAGATAAAGCAGATCTGGTTTTGCTCCCTGCTTCTCCATGGCTGTGTGCCAGCAGCCACTGCAGACCAGTGTCCCTGTCACCTCCTCCCATGCACATGTGTCTTTTAGGAATGATTTAGGAATGTGTAATTGACTGATTTAGCTGCCTGGGACACCAGTGGGTGCTGCTGCAGCTGGAATTGCATCACTGGTTTCACCAGCTCTGTGCTGGGTGCCAGTCACAACATTCCTGCAATAAACACCTGCTGTGTTCCCAGCCATCAGACACATTCCCGAGACTGGGAAACCCACCATGGCTTTCAGTGAGATGTGAGTCATCCCCAGAGAGCTGCAGGGCCACCATCTCTGGGGACACAGCTCCACCAGCCCCTTGGAGAGGGGAGAAGCTGAGTGGTGGCCAGCCCATCCCCTCTTCCCTCTCCACCTCTGCGCTCATCAGCCACAGCCCAATTAAACTCAGTAATGTGCAGGGATGAGTTAAATGCACCCAGGAACATTTCCCAGAACTCATTAGATTAGATTGTATCTGATAAATGCCACCAATTGTGCGTGCTCAGGCTGCTGTCTGTCTATCTGTCCCCAGTGAGGTCCAGGTTAAAGGGCTGCTCTCTGATAAATGCCCCCAGTTGTGTGTGCTCAGGCAGCCCTGTCTGTCTGTCCCTGGTGAGGTCCAGGTTTGAGGGCTGGGAGTGGGGAGCTTTGGGGTCCCAGCTGTGTCTGCTGGACAAAGCCCATCCCTGCTGAGCCTCCCCAGGCAGGGGCTGTGCTGCCCCAGGGGCATTTCTGGAGCGTGTCCAGAGACAGAACGGAGCTGTGGAAGGGCCTGGAGCACAAGGCTGATCAGGAGCAGCTGAGGGAGCTGGGAAAGGGGCTCAGCCTGGACAAAAGGAGGCTCAGGAGGAACCTTCTGGATCTCCACAGCTCCCTGACAGGAGGTTGTAGGCAAGTGAGAGGGAGTCAGCCTCTTTTCGTGGGTAACAAGTGATGGGACAAGAGGAAATGTCTTCAAGTTGCAGTAGGGGAGGTTCAGGTTGGATATTAGGGAAAATTCCTTCCTTGAAAGGGTTGTCCAGCCCTGTCACAGGCTGCCCAGGGAAGTGGTGGAGTCACCATTCCTGGAGGGATGTAAAACTGTGTAGATGTGGCACCTGAGGATATTGCTTAGTGGTGGCCTTGGCAGTGCTGGGGGAACAGTTGGGCCCCATGGTCTTGGAGGGCTTTTCCCACCTAAACAATTCCAACATTCTTTGCACATACTTTATGGGAACAAGGCTGGTGGCTCTGGTGCCACAGATGCCTCTCCACCCAATGCGCTGCCTCTGCTCCCTCTACTTTTTGCCTTCCCTGTATGTCCAGAGTCAAAGGTGTTTAATTTCTATCAAACTACCCAGAGAAGCCTAAATCATCTGGGGACTGCTGGCCCCTGTGTGATTGTCTTTTCACATTAAACAGAAGCTCTGCTGGTGGTGGCAGACAGGGGGTGGATTTTTACCTGTAGCAAGAGGAATGAGCTGCATTATTTTCCATCCTGTGAGGACTCGCTAGGCCAGCCACAACAAGCACTTTGATTGCAAAGGTTTGTCCCAGGCATGGAAATAGAAACACTCCAGACTTCCCTTTTGTTCCCTTCACATGGTTTTTTTTGCTCAGAGATTTTGTTCTGAATGAGGGAAGATATTTGAACTAATAATGGCACTTTTGGCTGAGGTTCAGATACATGCATTCTGTATATAAAACACGTGTTTATATAGAAAATACACACACAGCAGTTTATGCATATATATAAATACGTACATAAAATACAAGCAGGAAGTCATTCCAGACACGGGAGGCAGGAGTTCTGTGGGAGCAGAGTCAGGAGCCCCTGTGGCACCCACTGGAGCTCCGACCACACTGGAATATTTACTGTTCCCTGCTTCCCCTGCACTGAACCTTGGCGACCAATTACCCCGTATTAAATTGTGTTTGGTCATGGCAGTGATTATACAGTATCCAGGCAACCCGGGCATAATCTAATTTAACACCCAACATGGATTTACTCTGCTCCTGCTCTCCTTTGTTTTGCTGAAAGGGAGTGAGAAGTGAGCAGTGACCAGGGACACCCCGGGGGTGGCCTGGGGGACGGAGCTCCCTGGGCTGGGCTGTCCCCAGGGCATGGCAGGGCTGGTCCCAGTGGCACCAGCCAGGTGCTGACAGTGTCCAGCAGGGCTGGACCAAGCACCAAGGGGCTCAGGTGTTGGTGGAGCTGGTGAGGCTGAGCACAGACATCCCCTGGCCAAGGGGCTCTGCCTGTCCCACACCCCCAGGCTGATCTGATCCCCAAGGGAGGCACACCACTGTGTGCTGCCAGGAGAAGGATCAGCCCAAAAAAGTCCCCAAAGTAATAAAGCCAGTGATAGCCTGGCCCACTGTGAGCCCAGAGCAGGAGTGAAATGAGGAGGTTCTGCACTTTCCTCCATTTATTGTTGCTTTCTCCTGTGCTGGCAGTGACTCCTGTAAAGTGGGGAGCAGAAAAAGGACCCATAGAAATGAATGACAGTGCAGTTCTCTCAGAGTGCATCAAGGGCAGGAAAGAAACAGCAGGTTAAAAGGAAAATACAGTGAATGCCTGGGAAACTTGTAAAGAGCAGCTCAGGAATGGCACTGACAGTCCCCGCCGAACAGCCCCGGCATTAAGCCCACTTTGGGCTGAGAGCACCCATCTTTAGAAACTGCGACGTTATTTCCTAGTACAAAGGATGATGAAGAGCTATAATTTAGAGTAAATTATCCTGTGGGTAATGGATGGGGAATTTGAAGGATGTGAAAGGTGAATCATGTTTTGGAGCACGGCTGTGGTGACCCGGTACAGGGGTAGTTATTGCTGGAAAAGTACCTGGGCTGCAGAGCAGGAGTTCATGTGCCACTGAGGTTTATTCCAGAAAGGAGCCAGATTGAACAGCTGCAGAGCAGCTCCCATGCTTCCAGAGGCAAAGGAAAGTACTCTGAGGAGGGGTTTGGTTGCTGAGGCGAGGGCCAGGACCCTGTGGGTGAGTGGGCAGTCCCTGGGCAGGCCCTGGTGCTGTGGGACCATGTCCTGCCTGGGAAGCCATTAATATCCCAGTCTGAAATAATTACCAGGACCACGCTCAGCTGCCTCCCTGTAATGAGCTGATGACAGTGCAATTTATTAGAGTGATGTAGGACATGGTAACAGTAATGAGAAATGGAGGCACCTAATTCTGTGAGACTTAGATCAATTCGGTTGTTTTTTTATAAATGAACATTGTTTTACTAACCACAGAAGATCATTAAAATTATTATTTTATTAGTGCTTTTGAAAGCCATTTGGGCTGCAGCTGCGTTTTTCCATATCCAATTAGGAGCATGTGAAGTGTGTCTGAAATGCAATTTTGCGAAGCAAAAATGTCATTGGGATTTGTGGGTGGGAGTGGGGGGGTAGGTTTGCATCCCCATATAAGCATTATTTAGTGTATATTGCTTCTTATTGGCCTTGTTCTGCCTTTCTTGCTGCTCCATGAGGTTGTGACTCCCCAAGGAGAGTTTGTTTCCCCTCCCAGCTCGGCGGTGCTGGCACGGCCATGAGCAGCTTGGCGAGCTCTTGGCTGTGCTGAGGATGAGGATGGGGATGGGGATGAGGATGAGGGTGGGGATGAGGATGGGGAGAGGCTCTGTGCCCGCCCAGGGGTGGGGATGGCCAGCCTGGCTGGGTGGCAGTGTGAGCAGCACGTCACCTCGGCCCAGGGTGTCATCTCTGGGGCAGCCCCAGGCATTTACTGACAGCGGAGATTTCCCGAAGGCTCTGATCAAATATTCAGAGCTTCCTGGCAGTGGGGGGAGTTACGGGTAAGGGGGAGGTGCTGCCAGCTCCCGAGGGCTTGGCCAGGACCTCCCACTCTGAGGTTGGATCCCAAGCAGACCCAGTGGAGGGGACAGCTCTGCCTGTTCCCCAGGGATGAAGTGTGCACCAGCACGAGGCTTCCTGCCCGGGCACTGAGTAGGGCTGATGTTTGGGGGCAGCTGAGCCAGCAGCCCTGAGTCCCTGAGCCCCCATTGTCATCAGACCCCTGTCTGCTGCCTGAGCTGTATGTAGGAATGAGTTCTTTGCTGGTCCAGGTGAGATTTGGATGGAAAAGAATGGAAAGTGTCTTTTCTTTTTAGCCAGCCTGGGCTTGCACACAAATGTCTTGACCCCAAGCTCAATGATAGAAACTCATGGCAGTAAATTTTAGGGTTGATCCAGCAAGTGAGTCTGAGCCTCACTGTGTGCTGGCCTGCTGCATTTGTCCAGGGAAATGGGAGAGAAAGTGAAGGAAAAGACACTGAAACCCCTCAGGCTACACCTGTGTGAGCACACAGCCTGGAACCACCGCAGTTCCTGGTTGAAGAGGTCAGGAGCAAACCGCAAGAAAGGCTCCTGGAGACAGGGCTGCAGGGCTGTCCCTGTGTGACTCAGCAGCATCCAGGGCACCTGCTGAGCCCTGTCCCAGCCTCAGGAGAGCCCAGCATGGCTGAGGGACACCTGCCTGTGTCCCTGTTGCTGTGTCCCCTCGGGGACATGTCCCATTAAGGCTGCTGGGGCTTTGCACCTCTAGGACCAGGTGCCAACTGGAGCTGCTCCAGGTAACCCCTCAAATACCATAACCAGGGTGCCACATCTTCAGTCTGAGCTGCTTCACTTTGCTGAGCTGGTCTGTGCCCTCTTGTGAACTAAAAGAGATGGAGGTGGTGAGGAGGAGGGCTTGGGTGTCACTGTGTCCCCCTGTCCCCATCTTGTGGGGGTCCCCGTGCCATGGAGAGAGGAACACGTGGGGCATGGGGATCTGGGGGAAAAGCCCCATTTTGGCCTCCCAGCCATCCTGGCTGGGCCAGATGGGACTGACCTCTGGTGCTGGAATGGCTGGGAAGGAATTGGCCTTTGGAACATATGAGGTCACTCATTGAGTTGGAGAGCAGCGTGTGTCAGAGGTCCAACAATTTGTTTTCAGAAGGGTTTTAAGCATTAATGATTCAAGATGTTTTCCTGGGAGTGGTTTGCAGCATGAGGCTCAGTGGCTGGTGTGGGGTTGAGGTTTTGTGGGATTAGTCAATTCATGGATGCTGAAAGGTCTCCAGGAACACAACAGTTAAATTTGTACTTTTCCACATGGCTGAGCCTTCAAGGAGCTCACCAGGAGCGTGAAAAATGTAAACAGCGTTGTAAGCCTTGTGCCAGCCACGAGGCAGGGAGGGGGTTCCCTGTGGATTAGTTCCATCACCTACTTCATTTTCTTTCTCTTTTTTTTTTTTTCCCAGAGTTGCAGATAATCACAAGCAGAACCTGATGACTGTTGCTAACCTGGGTGTGGTGTTTGGGCCGACGCTGCTTCGGCCTCAAGAGGAAACAGTCGCTGCCATTATGGACATCAAATTCCAGAACATTGTGATTGAAATTTTAATAGAAAACCATGAGAAGGTAATGGCTTCCCTTGCTTCTTTCATGTCAGTAATTTATGGAAAGGAGTTGGTCTCTCTTTGCCCATGGCAGCTCCCTCTCCCAGGCCCCCTCTCTCCCCATGGCCAGTGGCACCACGGTGGGGCTGTGCCAGGGAGGGGACAGCTGGCACCTGGTTCTTGGGCTGTAGTTGTGTAAGCAGTGCTGCTGGTAGCCAGCCTTGTTGGTGGTCATCCCAGGGTGAGTCAGCATGGCCGTGACCACAGAAATTCCCCTTCTCCCCGCTTCCCACTGTTTAATGGGAATTTGTCCTTGGTTTCAAGAGAGATAAATGCTAAAGCAAACCAGTGAGATGCACACCTCAGCTGGCTCCTGCTTTGCTGACTAAATTCAGGTTTATCCAAGTAGTGGCTTAATCTGCTGTGTTGATCTGAATCCTGATGCATTTTTGTTTGTTGGCCATGGATGTTGTGGTCTGTCAGTGGAGCAGTGGTGGCTCGGGTGGGACGAGATCCTGGCTGTCTCTTCCTGGCTGCTTGTGCTAAAAAATACCCTTTTCTCCTAAGTGCAGGCAGTTCCCTGATTATGATCTTTTGTTAGTTTGGGTTTCATTGGAAAAGGGTAAAGGATTTGTGCATTTGGGCAGCAAAGGCAGAAGCAGAAAGCAGCTTGCCCTGGCTGGGGTGGCATCATGGCTCTAAGTCCACATCCAGTTCTGTCTTGAACAGAGAGCTGTGCCAACATGTGCTTTTCCTATTGGGAAAGCCTGGCCATGCCAGTTGTCTGTCTGGCAGGGGCAGGTAGAGCAGGAAGGACACTGGAAAGGGTTTAATGGACTCCAGCAATGGAGAGACACTGTGAGAGAGCTGGTTTGGAGGGATCACTGCCCTTGTCTGAGCCTGGGGGTCCAGAAAAGGAACAGTACATAACCAAATATCAGCAACCAACAAGGCTGCTGCTCTTTGGGTTCATGCAGTTTTAGAATTTTATCCCCTTGAGAAAAATGTGATTACTCAGTTTTCTGACAGCTGTGGCTGGAAGTTGCAAAGACTTTCCCAAGCTGGTCTGCAGCCGTGGGAGCACGGGCGCCAGGGTCACGCAGTGGGGGGCACAGGGGGGGCACTGTCTGGGCCGCTCACCATCACCTGCACCCCCAAAAAATCAGCAGAGTGCCAGTGTCAGGGTTCTTCACCGCTTTCAGCATGCATCTTGGGTGAAAAAACGGAACGCATTCAGAGCGGGAACGTGGAATTTAGGAACGTGTCCCCAAAACATTGCCCTGTTGGGTGCCTGCCTTCCTCAGAGGCTGCGCTGCGGAGCCGTGCAGCCCGGGCAGGTGGGCAGCTGTCCTGTTCCACGGGGTGATGCCAGAGAACAACTTGTTTGTTATTTTTTCCCAGATCTTTAACACGGTGCCAGAGGCCCCGGCGTCGAACTCGCAGCTGCTGTTATCCCGCAAGAAGAGCACGGAGTCGAAGCCTCCCTCGTGCAGCGAGCGGCCGCTGACGCTCTTCCACACGCCCCAGCCCAACGAGAAGCGTGAGTGCCCTCCCTGCCAGCCCCCAGCCCTGCCCTCACCGTGCCTAACACACTCTCATTCCCCTGCCATTCCCTGCAGCTTCCCTGCTGTCAGTGCAAGGGATGATTCCATAACAGGGTCTGGCTTCGGTTTCCTCCGCTGTCGCGTTGGTGGGGAGTGGAATCTCTCCTGGCATCCGAGGCCGGGGCTCCACATGAGGCTGCCCTAGCACGGGATAAAGTGTTGCTGTCCCCTCCCCACCTGACGGGCCCCTGTGTGTCCCCTTCTCATGTTGCTGGGCCCGTCATCGCTGCCATCAGCTGCCTGACAGGGGTGCCACACCTGTGGCAAGGGCAGCCACCACGGGGAGGCCCTTTTGGGATGCCCTCAGGCACTTTGCCTTTTACAGACAGGAAAACTCGGCCAGGAGGTTCGGCATTTTCCTGAGGATTACGTACCGTGGCAGTTTAAAAATGTTGGAGCTCATCTTTCCATTTCTGTCACTAATTGATGCTCCAGATATTTGGGTGAAGGAGCCAAGGCCCCAGCCCTGCTGGTGGGGTGGCAGAAATGTGTCTGCTCAGGCTGTTGTTTCGTGTTACAGAGCAAACCCAATTCCCAGCTCTCTGGTTCTCCCTGCCCGTGTGCTCCTGGAGCTGCACACAGGGAGCTCTCCCAGTTTGGTAAAAAAGCAGGAGGATCTCCTGGTGAGCAGGACAAGCACAAGTGGAGCAGGGGAGGGCTGGGGATAGCCAGCTCCCCAGGACGCACAGCGTGGTCGCTGTGGACTTTGCTGACTCTCAAAACACGTGGGATTTTCTGATTAAGTTACTGTTAATTACCAGGCACTCTCCTTTCGGCGGGTGTCGGGAAGATCCGCGTGGGTTTGAGGAAGCGCTGGTGGCCCCAGAGCGTGCTCTGGAAATGGTGTGGGATGACTCTCAGTGATGCCTCAAATATCAAACGCTGCTTTTGAAAACTTTCAGCCCAGTAATTTATTTGCTGCTAACTAAGCAGTGGCTTGTCAGCCTCCAGGCTCTCCGGGCTGCTGGAGCCTCCCTGTGCCATCCTGCCCGTGCCTGGGAGAGGAACTGAGCTCATTTCTTTATTTCTGCATTTATTTATTCCTGTATGAAGCAACATTTTCTTGGTTTTCCTCCTGACAGTTTATGACCTCCTGTGTCTTTGGGAAGTCGCTACTGTTTTATTTGCCTTCCCTACTGCACATCACGAGAAATATGTGAGGTTTTCTTTCTTCTTCTTTTCTTCTTCCTTTCCTTTCTTACTGGTCTGGAGAGAGACCAAGGCTTTTAAGTCAGGGTGAAGCACAAGGGCTTATTAGTCAGCAGCTCAAGCCCAGTTGTGCACCACAGAAATTGAAAGTTGAAATTGAAGCTAGAGACCTTCTAAATGGGAGCAGGGTGCACATATTTTTAAGACTGAGAGCAGTTTGACATAAAAAGAAGTGGAGTGGGATGGTGGATTTTCCATCAGTTGAAATCTGTTCATCAGAGTCCAATATCTTTCTGAGATTTTCACTAGCATTCATCATACCAAGCTGTGACTAAGTCAAAAATTATCATGTTCAACACACAGAGAGTAGATTAGATAATTGTGATTAATCTACGATTATAGTGATTATTTTGTTGTTAAACATTTACATTTTTATCCACATCTGACCCAGGGAGTAGCTCTTGTGACACAAGTGTCACGAACACAGCAAACACCATTTTTGTTCCTTATCAGTTCTTTTGTCATTCCCTGGTCACTGTCACCAAAGTGCCCTGGATCAGTTATCAGGCAGAGCCCTGCCCCAGCACGGTGTTCCTGAGGCTCTGGTGAGGCGCCAGTGGCTCTGCCTGCCTGATTTCCCACTAGAGATACAAATTTGGGCAAGGGGTGCAAGGCTCTGCTTTTCTCACGTGCTGGAAATGCTCTTGAGCTGATGGTCAGCTTCTGCTTTTGTAGCTGTAAAACCAAACTAAATCTTCTAGCAATGGATCCTTCACGTGAGCTTTCAAAAACATGAAGCAAAGGACAGTTTCAGCCTTTTAAAAAGAAGGAAATCAAGTAGAGCAGGATTTTCAGATTCTGCCATTCCTCTCCCTTCCCCTTGAGCTGAGGCTATTCCAGTTCTGTCGGGGGCTCGGAGCCCGCTCTTGGCGTGTGGCTGCTGTGGAGATTAGTGGGACAATCCACACTGAGCTGCCAAGCTTATGGAGCTTATTCCCAGCCTTCAGCCTAGGGCAGAAGATGTTTGCAAATAATCAGATGTTTGCTGGTGTCAGTCCCCACTCTGGGGGCTCAGGTCAGCTCCTCAGGGCTGGGTGGGCTCAGCACAGGCAGCCTCTCATGGGCTGCCTAAAACCTGCTCTGGCAGGTACAAAAACAGAGGGATTTGGAGGTTTTAGGTCCTTAGACAGTTGAATTTCTTTCTTTTTTCATATACTGGCTATCACATCTTCCTGTCAGTATTTGTGGAGGTCAGTGCTCTGCTTTCCTTTACTTTTCCCTCTTTGTCTTCTGCATGGATCATCTTTTTCATCACATGGTGCTGGTGCCCTCTGAGCCCTGAGGGTTCAACTTTCTTAGAGCTGGGGACAGAGAAATGTCTGTGCTGCTTGTTCCCAAGGTGGCTCATTGCAGATGAAGATGACTGAAACCCAGTTTCAGGAACACATTGAGGTGTATCAACACCACACATCCTTGGCCTATCTCTGGAAGAAAGCTCAACCTGAGCTAAACCAAGCCCTGTCCTGCTGCCCTGCAGGTGCTGATTCTATCCAGGTACCTGGGAAATGCAGCAGCTCCAGAGGAGGAGCCTTGGACTCTGCTCTGGGCAGCCACAATGCTTTGGCTAATGTGGCATTTCCCTTTGGAGTGGTGGCAGAGCTGCCCCAACACCCTTAGACAACCCTCCTGCCAGGCTGTTTTACAGGCAGTTCCTCTCTACTGTGTGCTCAGGATTAACCTTGCACACAACCCAGGAGTTCCTCTTGCACTCTTTTACCCCCACATTATATGTGCACAGGATACAAATTAATATTGCACATTCTCCTCACTCAAAAAGAGGTGGAATTTAAAGGGATTGAGGGCAAGGATTCCCTATAACTCCATGTTTTTGGGTTGTAGTTTAACCATGTTATTGTGGACAGGAAAAATAGCTTTGGAAAGAAGTATGCTTGAAGCAGGACTCTGTGTTTTCCAGCTGGTGCCTGTCTTTCAGGAAAGCAGCATCCCAGAAGCAGCCACTCTCTGCCCGGGGCTGCTCTCATGCCATCAGTGTTGCTAATTGCTTCTCACAACTGCAATTACTGCTCCAATGGCAAAGGTATCTCCTGGAAATGAGTTAATGGGATTTTCAGTGACCCAGGGCAGAGCTGAGGAGAGGGCCCGTGCTGTGGTGGCTCTGTGAGATGCAGACACTCTCAGTGCTCACTGCTGAAGTCACACCAACAATGGGGAGGTCTCCCCACAGATGTGATGGAGGGAATTGGGCATTTCTGAGAAGCCCAGGTCTGTCAGAGAGCAGTGGCAGCACTCCCCCAGCACTGGGGCATGCCCAGCACATCCCATTCCTGATCAGATCCAAAGGCAAACTTCTGCTCCAGTGCTGCTCTGCATTTCAGAATAGCTGAGCCAAGGTGGAGCAGAGACCCATCCTTTTTCCCCTTCAGAATGACTAGAAATGAGAAACAGTAATTGGTGCCAAATGTGAGGCTGAAGCAATTTTAACTGGGTGATCTGCCCTGTTCTGTTGCAGTAGGACACAAAATAAAGATGCTTGACTCCAGCCAGCAGGCAGGAGAGAATCAGAAGGCTTTATTTACAATTAATTGAGCCTTTTTATAACATGCTGTGCTAAAAAGGCACATTATTGGTGCATAGGATTGACACCTCTCTCCACTGGGTAAGTAACAGAAATAGCAAACAACACCTGGGAAAGAGGTTGATATGGGAAAGAAAAATTGTTTACACGAAGTTGTTTTGGAAAAGGAAGAAAAGTGTTGAAAGTTTCCCTTGGGAAGAGCTAGCAATTCTCAGGCTCAGAAACAGCAGGCCCACACTGTTCCTGATCTAAGGTGCTGTCCTGCTCTGTCACCCAAACACTATCCCTTGGGAGCTGATTTCAGTCACACAAATCCATTCCTGTACATAGCTTACATTTCCATTTCTTTCAGGTTGTGGCGTTTTGGATGCCTTTGGGAATGTAAAATATTAATACCTTAAGAAAAGCGTGTATTTTCCTACTGAAAATGGTGTTCATTTAAATGCATCTGCATCTTAAATCCAAAAGAACCAAAGAGTACCTGGTATTTCTTGTGGTTTAATGTGTAATGTGTCTGTAAGTAACTCTGAGCTCTGGGGAGATGTCCCTGTTTGACTGGCACAGGGTTTCCTGGGAATGCTCGATGCCTTCACAGCCATTTGCTGTGGCAGCTGATGATTCTGGGGTTTTGGTGTTTTTTAGAGGAGAATAGGAACAGCATCATCAACTCCAGCCTGGAATCTGTCATCTCTTCAAACGTAAACAGCTTCCTCAACTCCAACAGTGCTCCCCAGCCCAGCCTCAACTCGAGTGATCTTGAACTAGAAGTAATTAAGCCCAACAGGCCAAATTCCCTGTAAGTACAATGGTAATTAGTGTTTTATAGACTCTCCATCCTTAATCTTTAATCAGTGTTGTTTCTTATTCTCAACCTCAGCAGTTTGCTAAAGAATACAATTTAACGTTTTAATTTTTAACGGGCACCAAACATTTCTCCTCCATTTTTAACTGGGTCTAAGCAGTGGGATTAGTTACTGTGGGTTACATCTGCCATCGCTTCCAGCCCTGGTGGTTTTGCCCCTGTGGAATATTTTTGAGCAGAACTCCCCAGTGCTGCCCGGCCCATCTGCTGATAACTCCAACACACACAAAGGACTTTTCTTCTGAGTTCAATCCTGTGACTGTTGTCAGTACAGTTGATCTCCAGCCAAATCTATGCTGTTGCTTCTGCTATTGCTTCCTTCATCTGGAAAGTTCAAGGGGAAAAAGGGTGACCTTAGCACTGGCTCCCTAGGGAGGGCCGGGTTATTTGTGAGGTCCCTGAAGCTGCGGCGGCGGAGCCCTCGCTCGATGGCTGCGCTGGGGGAATTTCCTTCCTGCCCGCCCGGCCAGCCTTGCAGCGTTTTCCCACAGCAGCTCCCCTCCCTCCCTTCCCTCCCCCCCTGCCATGTGAAGATCTGCTCAGATCTCCAGGAGATGAAGCTGCAGGCACGCCCTGTGCATCCCCGGGATGGGCGCTGGGAATGGCGCTCCCGTCCCGGAGCACCCCAGTGCAGGGACGCCGTCCTTCCCAGCCCTCCCACAGCTCCAACACTGCCCATTCCCACTGATCCCAGGCAGCCCCCGTGCCCTGAGGGCAGGCAGGGCTGTGCCTGGGGTAGTTGGGTGCCAGTGGGGGCTGGGCATGGCCAGGACAGGTGCTATGGACGTGGTGATGCTGTTGCCTTGGCTGGGTTAGGGTTGGGGTTTGAGGTGGAGCTCTCACTCCAGCATTCAGGATGGCTCTCCCAGGCAGGAAGGTAAGTGTGGGACAGACACAGGCTTCATCCAGCTTCACCATCTGCTCTGCTTCCATCATCCTCCTCCTGCCACTAAAGCCTGAGCTGCAGCAGCCTCTCCTCAGCGTGCCCAGCCCTGTGCCGTGCCTGCTCCATGGGGATCTTCCCCCAGCAGGACAGACCACTCAAAGGTAGGACACCTCCAGATCAAGGCTGTGCTCTACATATGGTGCATACAGAGTAAAGATGCTTCTCTCTCATGCCTGGTGGAAGCTCTGGAATCAGTCACATCCCATTCCCCCAGCAGGAAGGCTTTAGTTTATCCTTCAGAGTGGAAAAAAGTGGTGTGTCATCACAGAATGAGATTTGTGAGCCTGGGTCTTGCTGGGACCTTACAAGAATTGGTTGCCAAATTCCCAGTTTTTCAGATTCCAAGAGTTGCCTTTTCCTAATGATTTATTTCTTAACAGAAGTTAAAAAGGAATTCAGCAGAATAACCCAGTTAGAGCAGTGTGAGGCTCTGGGGAGCGGAGGCACCGTGCTGTTCCCGCGGGATTAGGTGAGCAGGCTGGCTCTGCACCAGGTGCTTGTGCCAGTTACAGAGCCTTTAGCTCTGTGAGGTGAAACAGGGCTGAGCAGGACAGCACTGGCAGCTCGTGGCTCTCACAGTGCTGGTGCCATTTGGTGCTTTTCCACAAGTCCAGTGATTATGAGATAATTTCTGCACATGCAGAGGCATAAAGGGGTTTGGTCTGTATTGAGCTGAAGGCTGAAATATGGATCCTAAGGGGGCTAATACCACAGGCAAAGTATTCTCTGTGACCCCACATATTTAAATCAAATGTCTTTAATCTAATCTTTCAATGAGAAATGAAGCATCTAACTCGATTTTATTCTAAGTATGTGTGGATGTCACTCCCCTGGCTTGCCCAGGAGCAGGAGCTGTGCCTGTGTTTGGGTTCTGCCCTCGGTGGGACTGGGTTTGCAGCGGTGAGGATGAGGAGGGTGAGGAGGGCTGCCAGCAGTGGGTCTGTCCCCAGCCCTGCCCTGCAGGGTGTGTGAATGGTGCCAGTGTGTGGCAGCTCTGTCCCCGCTGCTCCTCAGGGCTGCCCAAATGATGTCCCCATAAAGACCCTTCTGTTTGTGCAGGCAGCTGAGAAATGCTCTGCAGGCAGCCTCGGGCAGCCACACACTCTGCCCTGGGCTGGGGCAGCTGCTGCTGCCCTGCCAGGGCTTCTGGTGCTGCCCTGGAATTACTGAGCCCACAGTCAGCATCTGCGGCCATGGGCAGGGTCTGCAGGAGCCTTGGGGTTTGTGCTCCTTCAAACACTGCCAAATCCTCTGCTGGCCCTGTGACACCTATCCCTGAGCTCTGCTTCGGGACTCTGGGGTTTTTCCTTGTGTTCTTCACAATTTTCTGTGATTTTTAGCAGTGGCCCAGGGCTGTTTTGCTGGGGAGCTCTTCAGGAGGGACTGTCTCCTGGCAGCCCCCACGAGCACGTTGGCTGTTGAGCTTGGAGCCTGTGCTCACCCAAACTGGGAAGCTGCAAGGAAAGGAATTGGATCATTCTGATATTCTTCCTTCCTACTAAGGAGTCCTACTGATATTCCTGTGGAAATAACTCCTGTGAGTTTAGAGGGAGGCTCCTTGGAGTGCAAATGTTGAGGCCTGCAGGCCCGGGGTGTTTTGTGTGTCCCATTTGTGGCCGTGAGCACCGACGTGTCCGAGGTGGCCTTTAAATGTGCCAGCTGTAAATTGTGAGCACCATCTGTGAAACGAGAGATGTTTGTTTGAGCTTCTGTTTACAAAGGCCCTTGGCTCCCTGCTAAATGCTCGTGTATCCCCCAGGTCTGCTCTGCTGGGAGCTGTGCCAGTTCCTAAATCCCCCTCATGAGTGAGTGTCACATCTTCCCAGCCTCTGCTGCAGCAGTGGCCGTGCTGGGGCTGAGCTCCCTCACCTCAGTGCTGAGCCCCCTGTCCAGCTCCCCAGGGAAATGGGCTCCTTCTGATCTGCTTTTCCTGGAGCACACTCCAGAGTCTCCAATCCAGAGAGAAATTGTTTTGCTGCAAGGCTCAGGCTCTTCCTTCCCAGCCACCAATCGGGCTTTTACGATGGGAATGCATTTATTTATTAGGGCTGGGTTTATTTTTATGGAAAAACTGCTCTGGGCAGGAGTTGTACTGGGTGAGTCAGCAGGATTGCTGTCCCGTGCCAGGAGCTGTCACTGCCCAAGCACCAGGGCCACCAAACCCTGGGCAGGGATTTGTGTCCAAAGCAGTGCTGGGTTTCAGTGTCCTGTTGGTTTCAGTGTCCAAAGCAGGTTTCAGTGTCCAAAGTAGGTTTCTGTGTCCCTGCAGGTTTCTGTGTCTCTGCAGGTTTCTGTCTCCTGTTGGTTTGTGTCTCCATCCTGCCCCTGCAGAAAGCATCTTCCTTAGAAAGCAGCCAAGCATGAAGCAGAGAGCACTGTGTTTCTAGCAGAGGTGTGTTCTTCAGTGGGGCAGGGGAAGGACAAGGGAATGGTTTCCCATATACTGATAGGGCAGGGTTAGATGGGATATTGGGGAGGAATTGTTCCCTGTGAGGGTGGGGGGCCCTGGCACAGGATGCCCAGAGAAGCTGGGGCTGCCTTATCCCTGAGAGTTTCCAAGGCCAGGCTGGACAGGGCTTGGAGCAGCCTGGGAGAGTGGAAGATGTCCCTGCCCATGTCAGGAGTGGCACTGGGTGGCCAAGGAGATACAATCAGTTTAACACCCTTCCTATGCTCATCCATGCCTCCAGGCCTGCCAGTGTTCCCAGTGCCCATCCTCACCCTCAGGCCTGGGGCACTGGCTCACTGGCTGAGCCCCCACACTGCCAGCCCTGGCCCAGGCTGATGCTGCCCCTCCTTCACCCCAGGGACTTGGCATTTAGGGAAATAATAACCTTGGGAAACTCAGATTTAGTCAGTACAAGTCTATTTGCATTTAATTTCATTTTCTCACTGACCAAGTATGGCTATTTCTTGCCCTCTGTGGGTATGGAAAGAAATGAGGAGCAGATCTAAGGTCTAGTGGTCATGAAAAAATAACCCAGTTACTCCAAGGAAGAGTGGTTATTCTCACATAAATAAATCTTCATTAGGCATCCCAGTTAAAATTGAACATTTTTCTTTCCATGCCTGAGAATGAAAGACATTTAAAATATTACTGTCTCCAAGTGGCTGGGAGGGAGCTGTGGGGCAGGGGGACAGGGGACAGCACAGCAGAGCTGTGGGACTGGGATGATGCTGCACCTTCCTCCCATTGCTCCATTCCTGTGCTCTGCTCTGAAGGCCCTCACCATCCCAAATCCAAGTGCAGCATCCCAGAATCATGGAACCACCTGCTTGGGTTTGGAATGACCTCCAAGCTCCTCCAGGGACACCTTCCACTATCCCAGGTTGCTCCAAGCCCTGTCCAGCCTGGCCTTGGACACTTCCAGGGATGGGGCAATGGATCAAACAGGAGAGGGTATTTTTA
The DNA here is from genome assembly GCA_013389925.1 of Aegithalos caudatus. NCBI lineage: Eukaryota > Metazoa > Chordata > Aves > Passeriformes > Aegithalidae > Aegithalos > Aegithalos caudatus. The sequence continues at coordinate 294,899 of WEIU01004880.1, read as the reverse complement.
AATTTTTAAATTTTGCAAATTTATTTTGCAAAAATGGTCTCTTAAAAATGCAGGTAACTTTGACAATCATCAGCTGGGACACATGAAAGCAAAATCACGTGAGGTGAAGCAAACAGACCCTTAAATGCTGCTGGTTCCTCTGCTGGGGAGCTGGACAGAGCTGCAGGAGAGAGCAGGCTGGGCCTGCCCATCTGTGCTCATCCAGAGGGGCTGTGGTGAGCCAGAAATGAGTCCTTGACCTGCCTGACCTGCAGTTCCTCTCCCTGTGCTCCCAGGCCCTTGTTCTGCTGAGCTTTCATGGCTCTCTGCTCCGTGGCTCCTGTTGTTTATATTCCTGGAGAATAATGGCAATTCGAGGTGCAGAGGCACAGGAGCAGGTCCCACCCTCATCCTGCCTTCCCGGCAGCCACTTTGGGAATGGCCCTCAGAAATGGCATCTCTGGGACTTCTGTTTAAGAAATTTGCTCATAAATCAAGTGCTCCTGTCCCCGAGGAACCCGGATTCTCACCCTCTCCCCTCCCACCCTGGTATTTAGCCTCACTTTAATTTGGAAAAAGGCCAGGAAAATGCACTGGTGTTTTGTTTTGCTGTGTGTCACTATACAAATAGTGACTTGTGCTCAGAGGCCAAATCAGGAGGAATTTCTCCATGGAAAGGGTGGTCAGGCTTTGGAAGGGGCTGCCCAGGGAGGTTTGGAGTGCCCATCCCTGGAGGTGGCACTCAGTGCTCTGGGCTGGGGACAAGGTGGGGATGGGGCACAGCTGGGACTCAATGCTCTTGGAGGTCATTTCCAGCCTAAATGACTCTGGGATTCTGTGTGTTCCTCCTGGGTGGTGCCCAGGAGGGGGTCCCAGGGGATGGAGCTGCCAGCCTGCTCCAGGGGCTCCCATCTTGCACTGGACTCTAAGGGCCCTGAGTGGTTCTCACCGTAGCAAAGACGTTTCTATTTCACTTTAATTTCATTTTCTGGTTCTCTGTTCACATGGAATTGCAAAGCAAAGTCAGCATAGGGGCTCTGCCGTGGCTGGGAGCTGCCTGGTGCGTTTGGGGTGGGGAACGTGGAACTGCGAGGAAATAGGAACTTGATTAATTGCGAGGCTTTGGGCAAAACAAAGCTGCTTCTTCTTCCTTCCACTGCATTGTGGCTGCCTGGCTGGGAGCCACCACGGCTCCAGAGCAAGCCAAGAGCTGGGAGAGGCGTGCTGGGGCCAGCAGAGCAGGGCTGGGGCTCCCTGGGGACCCTCCTCTGCTGCTGTGTCCCCTGCTGCCCTTCCTTGGGGGGATTGACCCCCGAGCACCCGTGGGTGACTGCAGGGAGCCCCAGCTGGAAACTGGGGCTGGGGGGAATTGTCTCCCTCCATCCTGCAGCCACTCAAAGCTCAGCCCAGAGCCCAAATTTCTGGTCTTCTGCCTAATCTGGGTTTGGATCTCCAAGGCCAGCCCCCAGAGGCGGATCTTCGGGCTGCCAAACAATAAATGGCATTTTTGGGAGATTAGGTAAAATCTTGTAATCACTACAGCCTTATCTAAATTGCTCTTTAAGAGGAGCAGAGCAGTTCCCAGCTGTCCTAGGCTGGGTCAGGAGGTTTGGCACCCAATATCTGTCGTTCCAGCAGAGTGGGATGGCTGGAGATGGTGCAAGAGCAGCCATGGGTGGCCCCAACCCTGGGTCCCCAAGCCAGGCTTTTCCTGCCTGAAGTGTTGCCTTCCAGGCAGGGTCAGGGTACTTGACTATTTCAGCTCCCCTCCCCTTGATACCTCATCGTGTGGCTGCTCAGGGTTTGCATCTTCTGTGCCCCAGATGGGGGTTGGTTTGTGCTCAGGAGGGGCAGAGATTGCTGCCAGGTTAGGACAGAACCCACATCTCCCCATCCTCTTACTTGAGAAAAGCTCCTAAAATTCCCAGTCTGTTGCTTGGCCGATTCCAGATGACATAACATTCAAACTATCTTATGACTTATTTATTTTTTTTGGTGCAGACTGTTGTGAGGGTGTCTGTGTATTTGTTTCTTTTAGAGCAGTTTGAGCTTGGGAGTCCTAGATCATGCCTGTGGTGAGAAAGCTCTGTAAACCAGAGTGATTCAGGGCTCTGGCAAACCTCCTTAAACCTGGCTCATGGAAAACACAAGCAGCAAATTCAGTAGACTCTACAGATAAATATACTTGAGGCTTAGTTGCTGATGGCCATATAATCTTTAAATTCATATCTCCCTACATATATACATGGATGTGTACAGATTTCATATAGAAGGTTGAACTATATGATCTTGGAGGTCTTTTCCAACCTTAATGATTCAATGAATTAATTCCCTTGTGCTTAAGTAATCCAGGATTTATTTTCTAAGCATCTGTGTGCTTCCATGAGGTATTTTAAGATGTGTGGAAAAGAGCAATGCTTGTGGGCTGCAGGAGCAGGGGTTGGATTGGGGAGGCCAAGGGAGGTGACAAATTTCCACTGGAGGTGGGAAGTTTCAGACTATTTGGGTAAGAGAAGCCCCCAGCCATGGGATCCTGCTTTCCAAGGTGGGATCTGTTTTCCTGCTCTGTGGGTTTCCCATGGGCCCTGGAGCTTGGCACAACAACCGTGCAAAGCTTTGGCTCCTTCGCTGTTCGGTCAGCTCTTGGTCTAGAAACTTTCCACAAATTGAACTTGAAAATGAAGCCAAATATTCTCATAAAACAAGCCTCCAGTCCTGTGGCCAACCCCATGTGACCCAGTGGTCATATATCAAAATATTTTCTCCCTGCTCATCCATTCAAACAAAGGTAATTTGTCAGGCTGAGAGCCCTGTGCTAAGGGAGCGGGCGCCCATCGCTCCTGCCCCAGCAGGAATGGGCTGGGGCTGGCTCTGAGTCCTCTGCCTGGCCCAGACTGTGCCCCTCTGGGGTCTGCTGCCACAGGGGGGGTCTGAGTGGCTGCAGGTGGGCAGATGGACAGACAGATGGACAGATGGATGGCCTCTTCAGAGGCTCTGCACTCCAGGCCACCCCGCAGCTCCTGCAGCCTGACTCCCACCACCACCTACAGCTTTTCCCAGTGCTGCCCCTCAGGAGACTCCTCAGATATTTCTGCCTTTGAACAGCATTCTTCTATTTGGGTGGTGCTCTGGGAACATCTAAGGGTGCTTCTCACAGGCTGAATTAATTTTAGATTTCCTTGCAAGAATTCTAAAAAAGCACCTTAAACTTCAGCGGCACATGATGCTTAAGAGGCAGCTTTCTGGAATGCCTTGGGAAAAAAAAAGAGATCTTGCACTCCATTGCTTTCCTAATTCCTGTAATTAGTGTGGAGATCGCTGCATAGCAGCCTCTTCTTCAAAGAAACTGCCTCAGACAAATATTGGCTAGTGGAAATTTTACTTTCAAATAGAACAGGATTTGAAATCCATCCCAGTCGCTGTGGGGGGATGGATGCAGGAATCAAAGATGCTCCACCAAAGCCTTCCCCGGGGCAGTCACAGGCACTCCGTGTGCTGAGCTGCTGTGTGGAGCTCAGAGCATCATCCTGCTGGCCAGGCCTCTCTTTTTGTCTCTCTCCTCCTCTGCCTGCCCTCCCCTCTTTGATTTGGGGCTCCCGGGGTGTTCTGCTTGCCCAGCCTGCTCAGCCCCCACGTCCAGCCCCGCTCTCAGTCAGTGCCTGAGTTTCCTTTGGGCAGAATCTCAAGTGTGAGCCCAGCCAAACCTTTCAGTGAGCCTGCTGAAAGCAAAATGATGGTACATTAGGTCTTCCTGCCACCTATAAATGTCACCTCAGATGAAATATGGTAGAGAAACGGCCGAGTGCATTCTTTGATTCCTCTTTTTACAGGGAGGTCAAATTCAAAACCAGGGATGTAGCCCAGACTCTCCCTTGTTAGAGCCTTTGAGGGCTCTGGGAGTGTTTTTGAAGCAGTGCCGGGCTCCAGCCACACCACACAGCCCTGGGAGTGCTGAAAGCATCCCAGAGCTCCAGCTGCCAGCGCTGGAAGGAGCTGGGGCAGCAGAGGGGACGTGAGCAGGGTTCAGATGGGGACCACCCCTGGGGCCACCCCTCCCACACCATCCCCTGTCCCAGCAAGGCTGACACTTCCCCCAAGGCACCGAGCAGGACAGGGCTGCTGCCTCACAAAGACATCGTGTCTCCTCTGAAAGGAGATCCTTGTGCCTAATTAATCTCCTAAATTAGCTGGAGCTGTCAGGCCAGCTCTTTCCCCTCACCTGGGGGTAACCCAATCCCCAGGCTGCTGTACAGACACTGGTGACAGGGCAGTGCTAAGCTGGGACATTGTCAGCAGCACCAGAGCTGGCACCAGTCCCACGTGCTGGCACCGTGCCCTGGAGTGAGGGATCCTGCAGGGAAGGTGTCCTGGCTGGGCAGGGGGAAGGGAACTGCTGGACAAAGGAGCACTGAGCCATCTTTTGGTGCTGTCTGCACCAGCACTTGGAAGTGTTGCAGTTGTGAGTGGCAGCAGCTGTGTCACCTGTGGAGCTGAGGAAAATCCCTCTGGCTTCAGACTGTTCTGAGCTGAGGAGGGCAGTGGGGAAAGGGAGGGAGGTCAGGGTGGGAATGGCTCCCTGCTCCAGACAGCACCCAGGGCTCACCCTGCACACCCTGGGGGAACCCAAGGAGAGTTTATCCCCTTCTTTGGCCACAAACCTGCTCTGAGGGCTGGAGCCCCTCTGCCCTGGAGCCAGGCTGGGAGAGCTGGGGCTGCCCACCTGGGGAGGAGGAGGATCAGGGAGACCTCAGAGCCCCAAGGAGAATTAAGAAGGACTCTGGACAAGGGTCAGGAGTGACAAAGGAAATGGCTTCCCACTGCCAGAGGGCAGGGCTAGATGGGATACTGGGAAGAAATCCTTCCCTGAATGGATGGGGAGAGTGCCCAAAGCAGCTGTGGCTGCCCCTGGATCCCTGGCAGTGCCCAAGGCCAGGCTAGACAGGGCTTGGAGCAGCCTGGGACAGTGGAAGGTGTCCCTGCCATGGCAGGGGTGGCACTGGGTGGGATTTAATGTCCCTTCCAGCCCCTGCTCGAGCAGGAGGTTGGGTTGGAAGTGCTGGGTGGGCAGCACAGCAGTGGGTGCAGCACAGGAAGATTTGGGAAAGCACAAGGAAAAAGAAGTGGAAAAATACCCAAGCAGAAAGAAGTGAATTGAATGTATTAATCTTTGCTGTATTTGATTACTGGGAAGGGTTCTCCAAGGTTACATGTCCAGCTTGATGGCAGGGAGAGAAATTGAGGCTGGGCCAGTAAAGTGGGAGGGTTGTGGTGCTCACACCTCCCATCTGGGCTGCACGGGGAGGGAGAGTTGTGCTGCTTAGAGGCAAAAATGTCATTACAAAGTTTTGTGGATTTAAGTGGAAAAAAAAAGATGAAAAAAGAGAGAACAGCATTAACATGGCGTTTCTTTTGATAAACATGATCGAGTTGGATTGTTTCAGTGTTGTGGTCTTTGGGGTTTGCAGTGAAATGCTCTGATCAGCTCTCCTAACTGGTGTTTGCAGAGTGCTGCAGAGCAAAGCAGCACGAGGCCAAATGGACAAAACGAGATCAGGGACACCAAAAAAATGCAGAAAATTATTATGCAGTGGCTTTATTTGTCCATTATTCTTAAATCACCTTCTCAGGCCCAAGAAATCCCCATTGTTTTTCCCACTGTGTGTGCCCTCCATGGGCAGTGTTGGTTCCTCATGCTGCAGGGAGATTTACATGCTAAAAAATGAGCGTTTGAGCCTGTGGTGCTGAGGAGGCTCAAAGAAACTGTCTTTGTTTTCTGTTAGGATCTGAGCCTGAAGTGGCCTCCTATCAAGTTATGTGGGGAATATTCCTTAGCCAGGAATGAATTTTTTACGGTGGGGATTCACTCTTCTGGTCATTTCCAGAAATTGCTTAAAAAGTGAAAGGAGCCTCTCTCCCTTTGGAGAGCTGACAGTGCCAGCTCATGGGGAGAGGTGCTGCTGCCATCCCAAAATCTGTGTCCCCCTGGGTTGGTGACACTGGGGTTTTCCCTGGGGCTCGTATGGGGCAGAGCAGGTGAACCCCCCATTGCCTTCCTTGGGCTCCCTCCTGGCTCCCTGTAGCAGAACAGCTCTGCCAGCCAGAGAGGGGATTGGCCTGGGGAAATGAGCCCCAAATGCCCTCACTTTTCCCCCAAAGCCAGGCTCCCAGGGCGGTGGGGCAGCATGGGGTGGGTGCTGCAGGGCTGGACCCACCGGAGCCCTGGGCAGGGTCAGGGCTGTCCTGTCCCGGCTGGCAGCAGGGACAGAGTCCTTCTGTGTCCCTCAGCTTCCCTGCAGCTCCCAGTTCCCAAAAGGAGGTCACCCTCAGCCACACAGCTCAGGCTGAGCTGCCTGTGGCTGGCAGAGCCAGCTGGGCAGCGCTGCGGGGCACAGGATGTGTTTAACTCCAATATTTGATCCTCCCAAACCCCCTACAGCTGAGCTGGGAGCTGTGATCCCACAGGGACTTTAATTTCCTTCATTTTCCAAGGATCCCATATGGTTGTTGGGGTGGCAGATGGGAGAGTTTTCTTTTCAGGGGGATGTAAGATAGCAGTGCATTGAATGCCAGAGAGGAGTGAGATTTCTGGAGGGCTGTTGAGTTCTGCTTAATTGCAAACAGAATTTGTTGGTGACTAATGCACCCAGCCTTGCAGCATTATCTCATGTTGGAAGCTGTGGCACGATGGAGAAGCCATGACTAAGACACTGGCTCCTGATTTACCAACACTTCCCTCCTAAACTGCCAGTTTGTCTCCTTGCTGCCACATTACAACTTTTCTATTAATAATTAAGAGCTTTAACACAGTTTGAAAGCACTCAGTTCAACATAAAACCCTCCAGCCTGATTTTGAGTCTGCTGAGAGCCTTTTGGGCAGAGAGGAAGAGGGATGGGGGGGTATTGATGGAGCAGCAAATGCAGCTGCTGAGCAAAAGGTGGAGTGAGATATTGGGCAGGAATTGTTCCCTGTCAGGGTGGGGAGGCCCTGGCACAGGTGCCCAGAGCAGCTGTGGCTGCCCCTGGATCCCTGGCAGTGCCCAAGGCCAGGTTGGACACTGGGGCTTAGAGTAGCCTGGGGCAGTGGGAGGTGTCCCTGCCCATGGCAGGGGTGGCACTGGAGGGCTTTAAGGTCCCTTCCAGCCCCAGCCATTCTGTGACTCTCTGTCCTGTCCAGGCTGGTTTGTGTGGACCCGTGGCTGCCCCCATTCCCTGCCCTGCCCCGTCTCCCCCTGCCTGTCCCAGTGCTGGCACCGTGTGAGAGCAGTCACTGGTGGCTCTGGGGCTTGCTGGTGATACTGGGAATTCTCTGTTTTAAACAAATGTGCAGCTGTTCCTGAAATGCTGTTCCCTATTGTCACGATGCTCCCATCACCTGGAGCTCACCTGGCGGGAGGACACCTGTGCTGGCACCAGGCTGGTCCTGCAGCTCCTTCCTGCAGTGCCTGCAGCGCTTGCTCATGCTGAGAACTCACCCATTGCTGACTCTCTGCTTACTCCCTCACTCTCCAGCACGAGCAGCAGGCTCTGAGCTCCGTGCCAGAATCCTGTACCAAGGCAGGATTGTCATCTCCTGTCATCTCCTCCCTCTGCACCATCGAGCATCATCCGTCTGTGGAATGTGGGACAGCAGCCTCAGCCCTCCTCCCCAGAGTCAGAACTCAGCCTGGGCTCTCTCATTCAAGTGGAAAAGCTTTTAGATGGTTTATGAAATGACTAAAGCAGGGAAATATTCCCACACATGGGAAATCAGCCAAGCAGCCAAGTGACAAGACAAACCCATGTGCTGGGTGTCATCAGGATTACAGAGGGACACGTCCGTGTTGTTGGAAAGAAGATCCTGAAATCTGTGCTGATGGAGATGAGGAACTGGTAAATGGAGATGTGGGAATTCTCTACTGAAGAATTTGAGATTTTTTGGACCCGTTTGGTCAAGTGATGCTGACCACAGGCCATTTTAGCTGCTTATTTCTCTAAATGTGTCATTTTTTCCACCCAAACGAGCATGCAGCAACATTTCTCCTGAGAGAGTAACACTGCAGAGAGTTTAACATCATTTTTCTTGCATTAAAATGCCAAGCACGGGAGGAGCCCTGCCAGACTGGAGCCCTGTGAGCTGGTGGTCAGGTCTGGGGTGGTGCTGCCAGTGCCCAGGAGCTGCTTCCTAGAGCCCATGCATCATTCCAAGCTTTGCTAGCACTGCTTGAGCTCCATGAGCTTCCCAAACCCAGGCTGCCTCTGCCTCCCGTTTCATTTAGGCAACAGAGCCATGGCTGCTGGTGAGCTGCAGTCCTGTCCTTGTTTCAGCAGAGCTGAAGTGCTCTGGCATTACATAAAGCTGTAATTTTCTTTTTTCTTGTTACCTTTGAGAAGAACCTTATGTTCTGCAGCTAGGAATAGATCAGGGAGCAAAGGGCTGGGTGGTCCTTGATGTGTTTTACTGCAGTCAGGTACTGATCATGTCAGAACGGGAATATTGTTGTTTATTCCTGAGGTGATTTCATGAAAGGGCTGGAATGCATCAGTGGGCTCTGCCCATCCATAGCTGTGAGATGTTCTGTGGCAGAAATAGCCCCGAGTTCCACAAAAATAAACAAGTTGTAAACATGTTTGAAGTGGAACCGATGTCCTCTCTGCCAGGAGAACAAAGCAGCAGAAGTTGTCTGGAGCCCTGCTGAGAGGGCTCTGAGAGCTGCACACGCCTCGGGGCCTGCGCCCCCTGAGAGAGCCAGAGGCAGCCTGGGCACAGCAACAGCAGTGAAAGAGGCAGGTTAGGACAAGGGATCACAAAAAAAAAAAAAATTCTTAGCTCCAGCAGAATCTTGAAACAAAAGTTACTGCTGTTTTTCACGTTTGGGCAGCAAACTAGACATCTGCATGGGAAAGGCAGCGTGTACGGCCAGCATGGGAAGCAGGGAGGAGGATTTAGCTCCTCAATTCAATTCCAAGTGCTGTGTTTGCTGGAAGAGTGGATTGCTGGAGGGACACGTGGAGTGGAAGGTGCAGGTGGCCCTGCAGGTGCTGTGGCACCGTGCCCTCCTTGCCCTCCCTCCCTGCAGATCTCAGGCACTGCTCCCGAGGTGCAGTCGGAGCAGCAGGAAGGGCAAGAGCCTCAGGATGCCTTGGGCTGTGGACTCGTGGAGTTCCCCCAGCTGCTTCTGCTCCATTCTCACCTTGGAGGACTCTAATTTGAGCCATTTCTTTCTTTCCTGCTTCTGATGGTTTTGGTTCTTAGCAGTTTTCTCTGTTTTGTTTCCACTGTGCACCCAACAGGAAGAGCCCCTCGCAAAGCCCTCCTGAGTAAGAAGAAGGAAAAAAACCATCCAGCTGACACTTGCTGTCTGCAGGCAGCAGCCAGAACTTCCCCCCAGCCTCTCACCAGCTCTGCTCTTTTTGTGAGAAACAAAGGAAATTGGATCCTACAAGAAAACTGTTTCTGAAATGCCAGAGACCTCAGGATAGCCCGTTCCCTCACGGGCACTGACATCTCCAGCGAGGCAGGACTCGGCTCTGGCAGTCTCATAAGCTCAGGAAGGTGATATCAAGCAGCAGCATGGAAATAAATACCTGTTTTTCATGGGAGGGAGGTGAACCCTTCATATCCATCACACCCCAGGCTCTGTCAGTGCTGGGGAGCAGCTCAGGTGGGTGCTGAGCTATGGGTTCTTCTTGAGGAAATGTTCTGGAAGGACTTGAGCAGCTCAGTCACTGTAGGACCAAGTTCATCTCCTCTGATGGGCACGGGGTGCTCTGCACACCCCAGTACACACACTGCCTTTAGTGAACCATTCTCTCCGTGGATTTGCTGAGCACAGAATGTTTTCTGTGACACCAAGAATCCAAAGACACCAAAATGCTGCTCCAAATTAGTGATATCTTCTCATGCAGAGGCTGGCCTGAGGGGTGGTTCTTCCAGGCTTTTTTCCCTGATAACTGAGAATCCTGCTGCTTGCATTCCCCACTGTCATGAGCGGAGCAGGCTTGCAGTTGTGGAGTGATGACAGAGCGACTTGAGGAGCAATGAGAGCTGCATTCTTCTGCCATGATTTCATCTCAGAAAGTGGAAGAGCAATGCCTAGTCCTGGAGCCCTGTGCCACTGGATTTTCCTTCCTTCGTGCAGTGGAGGGGACCAGGATTGGTGGCAGACATGGTGGCCATCCCCTACTGGCACACCCAGTGCCATGGCAGTGTTGCCATCCCCTGCTGGCACACCCAGTGCCATGGCACAGGGGCCATCCCATCCCTGGCACACCCGGTGCCATGGCACAGGGGCCATCCCATCCCTGGCACACCCAGTGCCATGGCACAGGGGCCATCCCATCCCTGGCACACCCAGTGCCATGGCACAGGGGCCATCCCATCCCTGGCACACCCAGTGCCATGGCACAGGGGCCATCCCATCCCTGGCACACCCAGTGCCATGGCACAGGGGCCATCCCATCCCTGGCACACCCAGTGCCATGGCACAGGGGCCATCCCATCCCTGGCACACCCAGTGCCATGGCACAGGGGCCATCCCATCCCTGGCACACCCAGTGCCATGGCACAGGGGCCATCCCATCCCTGGCACACCCAGTGCCATGGCACAGGGGCCATCCCATCCCTGGCACACCCAGGACAGGCTCAGCCACATTTTGGTCACCAGCTCAAGTGCCACCTTGGCCAGGCTCCTCTTGGGGAAGGGAATTGCTAGGCCATCTCTTTGAAAGAACTGGTGCCCAAAGGGTTCATTTTGGCAATTTGGGATGCCTTGGTGACCTTGGTGGCAGCTCCTGTTTGGGGGTGGGAATAGATGGAGTATCTGGTAAGTACCAGCGGCTGTCAGGTTTGGTAAAGACTAAGGAAAACTCATTTTTCCAAAGATGGACAGTTTTGATGATAGAAATGTTAAAGGATTGTTTTTAAGTGGTGATGATGATTAGCAGAACATTTTGAGGATCATTCCCTGTTTTCCAGCCTCTGGTGAAGTCATGCTGCACTCACTGCTGTATCCCATTTCTCTGTGTGTGTAACCTGCTGACATAATAAAGGTGTTGCCTGTAATTTCAGAGGGAATTAATCAGTGTCTGTTGAATGCAGTGACCAGGAGTCAAGCCAAGAGTTTGGCCTTAAGCAGAGATGGTCCAATTTCCAAGGGGAAAGCATTCATGTCATAAATATCCATCTGTGGTGTCATCAGAGGACACTGGGGAAGGTTAAATGTTGGTCTGAACTCCTGCAGGGGTGAGATTCTCCACGTGTTCTGGAGCCACCATTCCCTGAATCCCTTCCCTCTGCCCCAGGAGGCCCCAGCTGAGGGATGAGGACATCCTGGGGGCTGTGTCCTGTCCTCACCTCATCACAGACCTGTGTGATCAGAGGTACTCTCCCCTCTCAATGAAAAAACATGTCATGATGCTTTTACAAAACTTCTTGTTTTTACAGAGGCATTTGCAGCATGCAGAGGGATTTCTGGTGTTTTATCAGGGATGGAGTTTCTAATCTGAATTGGATAGGGAATACCAGTGAGTTGCTAAGCAGAGAAGCAGTAAATGAATCAGAGTCAAACTGGTATTTTAGTACAATAATTGCTTTTTGGTGAATCTTAGAATGACCTGAATCAAACAGTTCAGAAGGACCCAGAAACTTCTGTGTGCAATTACCAGTTCAGTAACTAGATTCAGCTCCAGTTGACAGCTGTGGCTTCAGGAATCAGCACAAGGGGGAAAAGGGATGGAAACCATGGAAAACAAAATCAGTGGCATTTGTATACACTGAATGTATGAGCACCACAAGTGACAGACAGAGGGGGATGGAGGCTGCTCGCAGGCATCATTAAGGTCCAGGAATACCAGCAGCTGTTTCTGGGAACCCTGGCAGAGCAGGAGGCAGGTAAGTGTGATGCTGCCAGCACAGCCCCTCGGCACACGGGGTGTGGGTTAATTGGAAGATCCAGCTCTTGTTGTCCAGACAAATGCAGATCCAGCCTTGAAACCCTTCCCAAGGCCTTGGCACTTCATTTCGTGGCCGTGTCTCACGCTGGGAATATTCCCAAGGCGCTCGCTATCGCCGGCTGTCGTCTCTGTGGCTCTGGGTTGCTGTTTGTTGCTGTGCTTGCACGTTGATAAGCTCTCTGGTTATGTCTTGCAGCCCTCAGAATGCAAGCCCAACGTCACCCCTGTCACCGTCCTGGCCCATGTTCTCTGCGCCATCAAGTCCTATGCCCACCTCCTCTACGTCCAGCGACTCATCCCCCATCAGGTCTGTGGCACAATTCGCTTGGCTTTTTGTTGCTTTGGCTATTTCTGTTTGATTTCCCCGGTTCCCCCCACTTCACTTCCCTTTCCCTTGGCATCCTGCTCGAACCCTCCCACCACAGCTGTCTGCACTCAGCAAGAGGGGAGCTTTCAGTCCCTCCTGCCCCAGGAGAGCCCTTGGAACACCCCGAGGCCTGGCTGGAGCCTGCAGCCCCCCGGGTCGGGGGAGCAGGAGCTGTGCTTGGTGTCACTGCAGGGCTCAGCTCAGCTCCTGCACTGGCTTTGCTCTGCTCTGCAAAGGTAAGAAGTGTACTGCGAGGAGTAAAGAGCCTTTGGAAAACCTTTGGAAAGCTCTGCCATCCCTGGGTCTCTGGCCACAGCCTTGTCTGGGATCCCAGGAGGGTGATGGACATGGGGTAGCACAGGCTGCTCCGTGCCCAGGCTAAAGGTCCTTGGGCATCGCTGGAGCAAATGGTTCCTGGAAGCTGGAGATGACCCAGCACAGGATTCCCAGCAGCTCCTGGAGCAGCTGAGCTGTGTGCCAGCCCCATGGGGTGCCCCTGTGCCCTGGGGTGCCCCTGTGCCTGGGGTCCCTGGCACAGAGCAGGCACTGCCCGGGGGTCCTGTGCCCTTGGCACTGGCAATGCCATCATGCCCTGAGTGCCCTGTGAGCCTGACAGTGCCTTCTTTTTCCATCTGATGGTCTCAAGTGCTCCATGTGAGCCTCCCTGGCAGTGAAGGACCCTCTGGAGTGGGAGGATTGTTTGCCCATCCTGGTTTTTAAGTGTTTGGGAGCTGCTCGTGTCAGGCAGCTGGAATTTGGAGAGGAGAGATCTCCCTGCATTTTGGGGCTCTCTTTGCAGCAAAGCCATTCCCAGCACCTGGGTTTGGAGTTTGGTGTGGAAGGGAACTGCTCTTACCATGAAACATTGCTGCTTCCCTGGGCTCCTCCAGGGAACTCGGGAACTTCAGGTCCTCAGAAAGATAAAAATTGGTAAAACCACTGATATGAAATGGTGACACCTTGTTCCCCACCCCAGCAGCTCCTGGGGCACTTCATCACTTCCCTTGGCTGTCACAGCTGAGCAGCAGTGCTGGCTGCTCGAGTGGCCAGGGCCAGGCTGGGTTGACACTGTCACTGTCACCACAGCCTGGCAGTGTCCCAGCTTTGCACCAGCCCTGCTCCAGCCCAAAGCTGGGAAGGATGGGTGGGGATTCCAGGTGCAGGGACAGCTCTGTGTGCCTGTTCTGTGCCTCAGAAGCCCTGAGGTCCCTCATTTTCTGCTCTCTGCCAGCAGTTTGCTCCATTCCTGGCTGTCCCTTCTCCAGTTCCCTCCCCTGCAGTGTGGGCATGCTGACACTTCCAGCAGAATCTAATGGCTGTTAAATCTTTTTTACCTTCCTGTACAGGCTCTAAAGAGGTGCAGCAAATTCTTCGCAGACCTGCTTGGCTTTCTGTTTAGATATAACCTTCCAAAAGTGCTAACTCTTCCTTGTGAAGTTCTCCTTGTGGTTGTAGCTGCGTTGGGTTTGGCAGAGTGGGGCTGATGGCAGTGGGTCACTGCCAGCTCCTGCTGCCCCCTTTGCTCTGTGCCAACCTCTGGTCACTGATGGCCCCTCAGATACAGAACATTCCAGCTCCAGCCTAGAGCCTGGAGCTGTCCTGGGGACCCCTGGCTTGGGTTGGTGCTGCCTGGGCAGCTCCAGCCCAGGAAGTGCCAGGCTGGGATTGGCATTGTGGTGAAACGTGGCTCACCCCGAGAGCCTTCATCCTCTGCTGCCATCCTTGGGCAGAGCAGCAGGAGCTGGGCAGAACAGCAGCCCCCTGAGCCCCCAGTCCGGGCAGGGCTGTGGCTCTGTCCCAGCTGTGCAGGGCTGTGGCTCTGTCCCACCTGTGCAGGGCTGTGGCCCTGTCTCACCTGTGCAGGGCTGTGGCCCTGTCCCAGCCGTGGCTCTGTCCCACCTGTGCAGGGCTGTGCCTCTGTCCCAGCTGTGTCTCTGTCCCAGCTGTGTCTCTGTCCCAGCCGTGGCTCTGTCCCAGCCGTGCCTCTCTTGCAGCTCCCCGCTCCGCAGGGCCCGCGCTCTCTACGCCTGCAAGGCCGAGCACGACTCCGAGCTCTCCTTCACCGCCGGCACCGTCTTCGACAACGGTGAGTGCTGGGCTCAGCTCGGGGCCCAGCCCAGCCCGTCCCACGGGGTGCATCCTGCTGGGACCCTGCAGAGCCCTCCCTGCCTCCAGCCCCTCCTCTGGGTGTAAGGCAGACCCCGGGGAGCTGTGCCTGCCCCGGAGTTTGCCTTGCACGGAGCCGTTCCCGGAGGGCTTCTGCCAAGGGGAGATTACATCCCGGGTATTGGCACCAGAAATACTCTGGGTAACGTTGCTGTAATGTTTTGTGCAGGAGATGGGAAAGCCACGTGTGCTTTTTCCCTCTGGAGATGAGTGCTGGAGCAGGTGGGCTTTGCTCACTCAGAGACCAGGCTGATGAACACAGATTTGGTGTTTCCTGCACCAAGAGTTTGTGCCCGGTGGAACTGAGCGGCTCTGGCTTAGTTATAATCCCAGTGTAAAGAAAAGACTTTTTACTACTTTCCAAGTCATTCTTGGCTTTTAAATGTTAAGCATTGTCATTTGGGAAGCTGCTACCACAGGCACTGGTTTTGCCCTGGGATATAGAGGCAAATACAGCAGAAAGAGGAGGAGAATGAGCACATGTGAATTAAAGACAATCCTTCTCCAAAGCAGCTCCATAGTCATCTAATAAATAAACATGGTCTCCCCTCTGAGGGCCCGTGGGAATCAGAGCAGCTAGGAGGGGAACAAGTCTGAATTAAATACATTATGTTTGCTGATAAAAATCAATGGATTATTCAAGGGAAAAAGTACACAGCGTGTTCCAGTCACTCAGCAGCACAGCCAGGGCTCACGTTGGCTGGAGGACATGAGGTGGAACCAGCCTGGCTTGGTGGGAGTCTTGCTGTGATCAAGGGACTTTACAAACCCCAGCAAAGGCAGAGGGATCCTGGCAATACTTGGAGCCAGGTTCTGGTTTGACTTTGAGCTTCTGTGGGGCTGCACGTGGCTGAGCAGCAGCTTGATCCAGCTGGGGTTTGGGGCTGCTCTGCCCACAGGGAGCAACACCCACGGGGCACTTTGAGAGCTCCAGTTCAGCTGGAGCCCCTGCAGCTGACCCCAGACACGGAGTGAGGCCAGAGCTGCTGTCACAGGAGCCCAGGGAGCTCCAGGAGCTCTGCAACACCAGCTTCCCACCATTATTGTGGGAGGAGGGGGTATTCCTCTGCCTGCAGGCGTAACCCTGGCTGGGCTCCTGCAAAATCAGCAAATTTTTGGGAGTTGATTGAATAAAGGAAGGCTTTTGAGGACTGATCAGGTTTCTTGGCTGCACACAATCAGGTTGCAGGGTTTGCTTTCCCACTGGGATTGTTCCCTAATGCAATTTCCCTCCCAGCCTGGGCCCAGGCCAAGCCGGGATGTGCAGAGTTACCATGTGGTGGAGTTAACCACGTTCTCTCCAACTTCAAGAGATCTCAGCTCAAATCCAGAGGAAGTTTTGAGCCCGTTTTTATCCCAAATACTTCACTTCACTCAGCCCAGCAGCCCCAGGGAGTATTTGGAACCTGCAGCTCGCTCAGTCCTGCAGTGGGATCCACTTGGTGGAGGGAAGGCCAGGGAGTCCCACGGGGAGCAGGCAGGGACAGAGCACTTCAGGTGCCTTGGTGTGTTCACAGATTCATGGAATGGTTTGGGTCAGAAGGGACCTTGAAGATCATCTTTAACTCTGTTAGTTTCCTTTCTTATAAAATCAATACAATTTAAAGGTCTCACCTGCCTTTCTCTGCCTCTGCAGTTCACCCATCCCAGGAGCCCGGCTGGCTGGAAGGGACCCTCAACGGCAAGACAGGACTGATCCCTGAGAACTACGTGGAGTTCCTATAACTGTGGGGGGCACAGTGCCACTGCTGAGCATTCCATGGTATCCATGGGGAGTCCTGCAGGCCCCTGTGCCCTGTGTGACCGGGGTGAGGACACCCTGTGCCTGCTGCTGGATGTTTGTGTGGCTCAGACGTCGCCTCTCCTCTGGGAATGATCCTGGGAACACGGAGGGACTCCCCCAGCCCTGAGCTGGGCGTGCTTCAAGCCCTCATCCCTGAGATGGAAAACCAGCCAAGGGACAGCTGAATGCTCCAAGGGGCCAAGCTGAGGACAGGGAATGGCCCCAAGGTGGGGTTCCCTGCAGAGGACATTCCCTGGCTGTGCAGGGAGCCCAGGGTCCCACCGAGGAGGAGTCCTGTGCTCCCTGTGCCTTCCCTGTGCCTCCCTGACTGCTCTCAGTGCTGCCCCCGAAGTTGTGGGGCAGGGGAGAGGCTGGGGGCTGAGCTGGTGGCCGGGCAGCCCTGGCTGTGCCCCCTCTGTGCCCCCAGCTCTGGCTCTTGCGGGCGAGAGCGAGCCCTGGCTGGGCTCTGCAGGGCTCGGGGCTGGCAGGGATCAGCAGCACCTGCTCGGTGCAGAGAGGATGTTTTGGACCAAACCTCTCAAACTCTTTATTTCCAGGATTTGGATTTTGTGGGGTAACCCTCAGTGTGCGAGGTGAGCGGCCCACGCTGCCTTCCCACTGCAGCCCCAGACAAACCCCACTGCTGTTGTTTGGCTCTTTGGTACCTCCCCTTCCCAAATCCCACTGTACAGGCACCTCCCTGCTCCTGCCAGTGCCCAGGCTGCTGATGTGCCCTGCTGGAGCTGCCTCTGCCTCTCTCCAGCATTGTTTTGCAGGCCTCCCCTTGCTTGCAGCCTCCTCTGTGCCAAGTCTGTGCAGTGCTGGTTGTGCCAGGTGAATTATTTCCACCCTTTTGGGGCATTTGCTGCTGGCGTGGCCGGGATGGGGCTGTGCAGAGCCAGGGGGGAGCCCCTCAGCCACAGCAGCCCAGCTCCTGCCTCCATGGACACCTCGAGGGCTCGGCCAGTGTGCAAACCCCTCATCATTGCAGGCCCTTTTGGAGGGGCAGGGTGAGAGAAGGAGCCCTGTTTGACTGCAGAGCTGGGATTTTCAGAGCTGGAAACATATTTTATAAAAAGAAAGTCTCAAAAGAACCCCCAGCCCGTGGCACTGGGGATGGATGTCGTGGCTTTTTGTAACAGTTTTAAAGACTCTTGAGTGACTGAATTGCTCTATGTGTCACTTTTTATTTTTGAAAGGATTAATGTATAAATAGAGTATCTTAAAATATTATGAGGAAAAGATCTATATTTGATATTTTTAGAAGAGCTGTAAGGAGAGAAGCAAAGGACATCTGAAGCTGGTCACCAAGAGGCTCCAAAGCCCCCGACCCCCAGCCTGGAGCTTCCTTCACCCCGTGGTGTCACTTAGAGAGAAGGGAGCTGAAATTTCAGCCCTCTTCACGTTTTTGGCAACAGTAAACTTCCTGGGCTTTTGTCTTGGGGGAAAAAAAAAAGAAGAAAAAGGTGATCATTTTTTCCCTGCTTTCCAGGGTGGGTGGCACAGCTCATTCCCATGGGATCACACCCTCTCCATGACACTCTGACCCCTTGGGGAACACTGGGGACCCCTCACGTGGCTGGTATGGTTTAGGCAGGGGTGAAGTCCCCAAAGTGCCCCATGGTCTCTGCTCTGAGGTGTTGGATGAAGAGGACGAGAGGTTTGTAGAGATGAAATCCGGTGCTTCCCTAGCATGTTGCTGGTTCATCTCCATCCTGGGATTTTATAGCCAACTTTTGTGCTATTTCTTGGCTTTCCTGAAGGCAAGGATGAGGCCAGGCTTTATCCAGCCCTGGCATCAGATGGGGCTGGGCTGTTTCCAGCCTTGGCTTAGGATGAGGCCAGGCTTTATCCAGCCCCAGCATCGCTCCGTGGCTGTGGCTGTGCTGGGACCTCAGGGCTGGCCCTGCCTAGGGGGTGTGGGAGCCCCTCCCTGCTGGTGGGAGAGGGATGGGGAGGGCTAATGGGAAGGATTTTTACAAAAACCCCCTTGATATTTCATCTGTCAGCACTATTTGTTTGTGTCTGTAACTGTCCTGCCCCGAGCCTTCCCTCCTGCCTTCCCGGGATGCTGCCGGAGCAGAGGAGTGCTGGGGATGAATGGGGATTATTGCAAAGCTGCCAGGAGCCCTCCAAAAGGCATCATCTGGGGACAGGGTATTTAGGGACTGCTTAGCAATGCCGTGTGAGCACCAGCACTGCGCTGCTCCCGCCGTGTCCCCACAAAACCTTTCTGTGCAGGGTCCTCCCTCGGCTCCTTGGATACTCCCGTTACTCTGAGACCGGAGTAAATTCCTTTCCAGAGGCACTTGGGAGCTTTTGGATGTGCTACCTAGAGAGTTTCTGGGAACAAGAGTCCCACGCAGATGTATTTACAAGATGTCTCCTGGAGGAAAGGAAATCAAACTGAGGCAGAAGTTATTGCTCTTACAGGAGAGCCAGTGGAGTATTTTTTTTTAATTAAAATTTTCCAAAAAGAAAAACTTGTCTGGAACGCTTACTAAATGTTCCCATTTTGGGCCAGCTTTAATACTGTAGTAAACATTGGTTTATTCCAAGAGAAATTAAAGATAGGAAATATTTTTTTTAAACCAGCCTGACGCAGCATTTGATGCTTAATATTAAAATCATCAGTCAAAATGAAACGAAAGCTGGGTGGTGATGCTGCTGATGGGCAGAGCCTCTCCCACAGCCCCTGGCCGGTCACTGTGGGCATTAAACCAAACAAAAGAGATGGTGCAGTGGTGTCTGTTGGAGCTGACATCAGAAGAGTCTCTTGGTGCAGCCCTGCCATGTTTCACATCCATGGCCAGTGTTCCACAAGGGTGCTGTGAGTTTGGTTTGGGTTTGGTGGCAGCTGGATTAATTGGGGTGGGCTGGGTTTGGTGTGGGGTTGGGTTTGCTGTGGGGTTGGGTTTGGGTTGTGGCTGGATTTGGGTTTGGCCTGGGATTGGGTCAGGTTTTGGTTGGGTTTGGTGGGGTTTGGTGTTGGGTTGTGGTTGGATTGGGCTGGATTTGGCTGCAGTTGGACTGGGGCTGGCTTGGATGCTTGAGGCCATTTCCTTTGTCCTGTCACTGGTTGCCTGGAGCAGAGGCCAAAGCCCTGGTTCATGGACACCAGGGATGGATCAGTGGGAGCTGAAGGGAGAAGTCACCTGCACAGAGCCAGAGCTGGGGATGGAGATGTGTTAGTGAGTGTGTGGTACTTTAAAACTCCTCACGAACCAGAAACCTCAAAGCAATTATACTTTGTACATTTGGGCTAATTCAGATTTTTAGCTTTTGGGAAACAACGATTAAAAGCAAAGGTTTTTTTAAGAAATAGCTCTTTAAAGCTCTGTTCTCTGGGTGAGCAGCTGATTGTTTGCAGACGGGCTCAGCTGGTAATTTAGCACGATGCTGACAGCTCACGAGGTAGCACCTACCTATTACTTATTGTAAATCCTCCCTTCTGCTAATGAAGCTTATTCTGCTTCTAAACCTCAGACAAAAGGGTCTAGAAAATCACACCTGGGCTCTAAACTCACTGACGCATGCAGGAAGGGGAAAAAGTCTGCAGCAGCCAGGTGCCCCCAAGAGCAGGCTGGCTTGGATTAGGTGGGGATGGCAGAGCAGGGTCTGGAGCTGGGAGTGGGGGAGTTGGAGCAATCCCATCTCCACGGGGAGATTTCTGTGTCCCTGCTGTGTCCCCATCTCTCTGGGGACCCCCCCCCCCCCACCCCCCTCCTCCCCCCTCCCCCCCCCCCCAGCCCCCATTGCTTCCCATCAGCTGCTCCCCCAGGCCTGCCCTGCCCCAGGATCCAGCTGTTAGCCCGGGCAATCAGATAATTAAACATCTGCAGCTTGCTCAGAGCTTTTGTTGCAGCCACCTGTGAGTGAAGAGCAGAGCAGGAGGGACAGGTGATGGGATGAGCCCCAGAAGGGCTGGAATGTGGCTGGTAGTGAAGGTACCAGCAGGGTGAGCATCTCCCTGGCACAGGGGCTGGAAAGGGCTTAAATCCCACCCAGTGCCACCCCTGCCGTGGCAAGGACACCTTCCCTTGTCCCAGGCTGCCCCAGCCCCAGTGTCCAACCTGGCCTTGGGCACTGCCAGGGATCCAGGGGCAGCCACAGCTGCTCTGGGCACCTGTGCCAGGGCCTCATCCATTCAGGGAAGGATTCCTGCCCAATCTCCCACCCAGCCCTGCCCTGGGTTAGTGGGAAGCCATTCCCTGTGTCCTGGCACTCCATGTCCTGTCCAAAGCCCCTCTCACAGTCACACAGAGGTGAGTGCTCATTTCCAGCCCATGGCACCGTGTCCCCGCTGTCCTGGCAGCCAGCAAGGAGCTTTTCCAAGGCTGCCCCAGCTCCTGAGCAAACAAGCTCGTTCTGACCGGGGTTACCCCCGCCAGCCGGGCCCGTGGCACTGCGGGGACATCGGTGTCACCGCGTGGGGACAGTGCCACCTCCTCCGGACCCTGCTCCCACGGCTGAGCCCGCAGGGACGGGGATGGAGCAGCCCCGTCTGCCCGTGTCCTGCTGCCCTCCCTTTCCCACACCCAGAGATCCTGGAGATGCTTTGTTCCTTTTATTAATTTTGCCGCAGCCATTATCTATCATAAATATTTCTGAGTCTGGGAGATGCACCTGCTACTTTTGCCTCTGTTTCACTGCTGGCTATTTTTCGCTTAAGTTGGGTTTGGCCGGGCTTTTTGTTCAGCCACTGGTGGTGTTTTCGTGCAGTTTTCGCTCAGTTTTGTCGCCCTGTGTGGTACCTGGAGCGCTGCAGGGGCCGCCCCGCAGCCCGAGCAGAACCAATGGCTCGGCTCCATCCCCATCGCGCCGCTGTTTATTATTTATTTCCCCAGCAACGGGGATATATTTAGCCCGACGGCTTTGAGCTGTTTCAGCCCCATTATGCTCAGCAAATCCAGCAGCCCCCGAGGGAGCAATCGGTGGCTGAGGGGCAGCGGCAGCAGGAGTCCCCCGGGACCCCGGTGTCCTTCCCCGGGCAGGGGCTGCAGGAGGGGAGGCTGTGACAGACACATCCCCCGGGTCCCTTGGACTTGCCGAGGCTGGGCTTGGGTGGGTTTTTAAAACTTATTTTTAGTAATTGCTGTGTCGGAGCCTGGCAGGGCAGCGCTGTGTTTGTTTGGGGTCGGAACACGTGCGCAGCCCAGCTGGGGAAACTCTGCCTGCCAGAAAGGGTGAAAAAGGAAAGGGTAGGAGAGAAATGAGGAATTAAAAACGCTGGGGTTTAATTCTGGATTTGCTCTTGCAGGAGCCCAGAGTGGCAGGAGGGCAGGGACAGCCCCAGACCTGTCACTGCTGTCCCCTCTCAGCTCCCCAGGGATGTGGCATTCCCTGGAGATGATTTCCCCCTCCGTGCTCTGCTCCCTGGGGACACATCCGAGCCCTGCCCGACCCTGGGCACTCCAGGTCACCCTTCTCAGAAGGGTCACCCTGTCCTCCTGCCTTAGGAGAACAACTCATGCCCACACCTGATGCTGCCTCAGTAATTTTGCCCCAACCTTTTTAAGTGGTTTGATCTCAAATCAACAGATCCCATAATTAGAAGGATTCCACTTGTTATTTTTTTAACTTAAGGTTCCCTGTTGTGACCTCAGAGAATAGCCTTAATTATGCTCTGGAGCTGTGCCAGGCCTGTGATGGATTGGATAAGGCTATTTACTGCAACCCCTCCTCCAGGTTGGATTTTATCAGCTGATCCATGGGCTCCGGCACTGGACATCAGTGAACTCCCTTCTGATGGTTTCTTCTCTGTGCTGCTCCTCCAGCCAGACTTTGAAAAGTTCAATATTTACAGGTTTTAATTTTGAAATCTCCATGTTCTATATGTATATAATATATTGATAATAGAATATATATT
>WEIU01004880.1:255190-272772 GCA_013389925.1 Aegithalos caudatus | reverse complement strand
ATAAATATCTATATATATATAATATCTATATAGTATATATATTTATATATTCTGGTTCACCAATAATTGAAGTTACCAGTTACCCTGGTAAGGAAAATAACCAAAGTTGCTGGAGTCTGGCAGGAGCTTGGCAAGAGCATTGAGAACATCTGGGAGCCCCTTTGGGATAACAGTAACATACAGCCAAGGAGTCTTTTATTCTGTAAAAGCCCAGAATTTGTGCCTGACACAGCTCTATGTGCCCAGAGCTCGACAGGAGCCCACTGCAGAGGGGACATGGGCAGGGACAAACCAGCACACTGGGGACCATTCCCGGGACAAACACAAACTCCACAGCTCAAATCTGAAATGTCAGGACTGTAAAAATGGCATTTAATGGCATCTTTTCCTAACCAGTCTGAAATGCCATCATTTTAATGTGAACACAACACAAATCATGAATTGCAATCACATGCTGGGCTTCACCCGAATTTCTTGGAAGCTGAGGATAGAGCAACTGAAAAGGAGGTGGCAGGTGAGGGAGGGCAGTGTCCCAACCCAGCCCCAGGGCCCTGGAGCACGGAGGGTGCAGAGGGAAGGGCAGAAATCCTGCAAGGAAGCAGATCCTGGGCCTCAGATGCCTCTGACATCACTGCTTTTGCAACTGGAATGGGACAAAGGGGATTTTGGGTGGAAGGTGACCACACTGAGGACTGGATGCACTCACCATGAGCTGGAGCCCTGAGCCACTGAGCAGTTCTTTATCTGAGTATCTGATGGTTCTCCTTGAAGCATCTTTCCATAACTGCTGCCCAAATAAACGTGGTTATCGTAAATCCCATTCCTGTCTTGCCTCTGACCCCATCCAGCTTGGGAATTACCGAAGGGAAATTTATGTAAGCTTTGTTTTAATTGCAAACAATTCAAAGAAATCATTCCCTGCTGGGAACTCGGCCTTTTCTGCTGCAGTTAAATGAGATTTTATTACAGCACGCCTCGCTCTGTGGCAGGGGGGGAAGGCTGAGCTTTGCTGGGGGAAAACCGTGGTGGTTCTGGTCACTGAGGGTTGGAAATGCCAAAAACTCTAAGGGCCACATGGCAGGGAAGGAGCTTCATGGTGCATCTTCTGTTCAGGGCTGAGACTTTCTAACCCAAGGGCAGCATCCTCACATCAGAGAGAGACTCCTTTCAGCACTGCTGGGTCACCAAGTCCTTTTCCCTTTTTCCTGGTTCAGTTCTGTCTCTGCTCAGGGCCCCACCACCCGTCCCTGCCCGGGGCCTCTGTCCCAACCCACACCTGGGGAGTCCCGAGGCTTTTCAGTGCATTTTATTTCCCTCTATCCTTTATTGTTATCCTTTATTTTCCCTTATTTCCCTCTATGTTTGGCAGCTGGCAGCTGGCACCTGCCTGGCGAGGGAGCTTTTATCACATTCTGATGAGTATCTGACAGTTGGGAACCACTGCAGTGAGAAAATAAATTGGAAATCATAGAATTAAAGAGGGATGAGGTTGGAAGGGACTTTAAACTCAGAGTCCCTCCCCTGCCATGTCAGACCCAACCCTCTCCAGGACCACAACAAAAACTCCACAAAAGCATTTTGGAGCCATTTAATGAAAAAAGCAGAATTTTATTATATGGTTTCTGTCCATTATTCGGCATTGCTGTAAATGGCTCACATTTACTGCAACTTCTGTACAGATGTGTGGCTTTGTATTACCAGAACAGCAAATTTAAATGAAAAAATAAATGTTCAACAATTCCACACAAGCTTTTACAGTCCAACATTTCACTGAGTAGGTGAAAACTACAGACTTGTTACTACAGAATTATTCAGCATGAATAAAAAACTACAACTTTTATTTTTAAACAGGAGTCACTGGTTTAATTTTTTTTAATGCTGTTTAAAATTGCTGTGATAAAAATAATGATTTTTTTAATAATGCCATACACTGGTATGATATAGGACTTGTCCCCAGTATATATTTTTTTTGTTTAATATACAAAATAGAGTAATGACCCATCGCTGCCTCTGCTGTGGGCAGGGGGTTGGAGGTGGGGCGTTCCCACACACTCCCAGCCTTCCCTCGGACACGAGGCCTCTGGCTGGAGAGGCCCTCGACCTTCATGGAAAATTTGGTTCCTATGAGACGTCGATGGCTCAGCAAGCCCCGGCTGCAGACTGGGATAAGGGCAGAGCGTGGAATCCACGGAATCCCATGGAATCCCATGCTGGACTGGGTTGGAAGGGACCCTAAAGCTCATCTGTTCCCCACTCCTTCCACCAGACCAGGCTGCTCCAAGCCCCGTCCAACCAGGCCTTGAACACTGGCAGGGATATAATAATACAATCTTTATAAAATCTCACTCTAAGTCATGTCCCTGAAGTCCTCCCTCTCTGAAGTTCGGCCGCGGGACGTTTCCCACAGCCCGCGTTCATCCAGGCACTTCCTCCTTCCCTACCTTTTCCCGTGGAAATGGCGAGGTCATTTTTCGGCATCGATTGGCACCGGTCCCCAGNNTCCTGAGCTGCCCCCGCCGTGCGGGCGGATCCGTGCACTTTGTGATAAGGCACTGAAGGGCCGACGCCGGATTCTCCCTGCTTTATCCAGAGTGCAGGGACTCCCCACTGCTACACGGACTACGGATAACAGGACACGGACTTCTCACTGCTGACTACAGCACTACGGAGTCTCACTGGTGAAGTTTAAACTGAACAGCACGTACAGGACGATTCTTCCTCAAACATCACAGTTTCCTTTGTTGTTTTTTTTTTCCTTAAATCCAGAGACTGAAAATGAATATACAGGCAAACAGACACAAGGGGCAGAGAGCCTCTCCTCCTGTATGACCGGTTCTCTCAGGGGGGCATCACAGAACCCCAGAATTCAGGTTGGAAGGGATCTTAAAACTCATCCGGTTCCAACCCCAGACTCCACCATCTGCTGGAGTTCACTGCAGTTGCTTTTGCTGGCAAAAATGACATTTTGGGGTCCCTGCACCCCGACCCGCACACGCTGTCCCCAGGCTCCGAGCGGGGGCTCTGGGGATGCAAGTTTATAAAACATTCTCCAAAGTAAGAGCACATTTCCCCTTCCCCAAGAGCCCCCCAACCCCAGCAGTACAAACTCCTATCTGTATCACAAAGGGCGCGGGAGGATTCCCAATGACTTGGGCTGGAAGTCGTAATTAAAATCCTGACCTTTACCTATTACAAAATGTACATATTCCTTACAGATCGAAGAAGAGAGTGATTATTTCCTTTTATTAAAGATGCTATTTTACTCCAAAGTACTGAATATAGGATCTTTTTTTTAAATAGGTATAACATTCAAAAAGAGCTTTAAGAAAGGATGAGAATTGAGTTTCCTATTTCAGTTGGAAACCAAGGTCTGCTCAATGTAGAAATGTGCTGTGAACACCCCACGCTCTGTATTTACATATTGCTGGCACCTGGATGTGGATTATTGCCCAATTTCTAAGCTGTTTTTGCCGTGGGAGTGAGGCAGTGCCTGAACCCCCGGCCAGAGCTGTGACAGGTTCTGCAGCGGGGCCTGCTTCAGCCGTGCCTCGGGAGCGGCTCCCGACCATACAGATAGGAGTATCCCACCCCAAACCAACGGGAATTTTACACAGTGATTCAATACACACTACCCAAGCCTACAAACACCCACGGAGCACAGGTTTCCCCCCTCTGAACAGAGCACTTCTTTGGATACCAACACCGACAGCCCCGGTGCTGCCTCCGGCCAAACCACACGCCACGGTTTCCACTCAGCGTATCTGTGACCCCTACAAAAAATATAATTACATGTATCATGATAAAGCAATCTGTCATCTAAAAATCATCCTTATTATACACTATACAAGCTATTTTACAATCATTTAATAAATTGCTTTTAAAGCTGCAGTAGCCCTTCCCTTTTTTTCTTGGATCAGCGAATATACCGATTATACATATTTGAAACTATAACTAAATATAAAAATATATTAGGTTTTGTATTTTCTCAGACGATTTTTCTCATTTCTATTACACAAACGATCTGGCCACTTTGAGTAAAAATCAAATTTTAGAGTGGCATAGTAAATATTTCAGTTTTGAGATACAGAAAATTGTTAAGGTGCACGTAGAAAAGGCTACTACAGCTTCTAAATGTCGAAAATATCCTCATCAATGGCAACAAGGAGAAATCCACAAGGCCTATGGGAATTTATGGCACGCCAGGAATTCAATGTGAAGGGCTGCAGCCTTACAAAGACAGAAAGTTTGACGGACAACTCTAAGATCACGAACTCAGTAGCGGAGCTCTCCTGCTCTCCAGGAAAGAGGATGGAGCAGCCAGTGAAGGGTGGAGATGTGGAATTGGGTCTCTAACCAGGTGAGTCTGGAGCTGGGAGAGCCAGTCCCAGCTGCGTGGACAAGTCCCCGGAGAGGAGGATTCCGGAATCCTACAGGAGAATGACCCCAGCCACCGGGTGCACTCACACGTCCTCCCCTGTCCGTGGGGTCTCCAGAAATACTTGTGTGATGACAGCTTTAAGTGTATAGAAAACAAGAGTTTCTCCACACAGAAGTAAACTTTTCTGAAGCTATGCATATTTTCCTGAAAATTTCCTGATGGGCAGTCAGGACTGATCTTCTTGGCATCAATGCAGCCCGTGACTCTTTGTGTTATGGCTGTTGCATCGTATGCAAAAATCAGGCTTCTTTTTTTTTTTTTTTTCAATATATAAAATAACCTGCTCATTTACATCCAGTTAGGACTGGGTTAATTTTCTATGAATCTGCATATCCAACACTTTTGCAACGTACCAAAAGGATTTGTTTCATCCGGATCTACTGAAATGAGATTTGAGAGTGTTCTCCCACCCACCCTGGCCCTTAGAAAAAGCCCAATTTTTATGGCCACTTTGCCGGTTGAAAGCATTAGGTTAGAAAAGCCCAACCCAGTTTCACATGAATCTACTCGAGTATTTACTGTCTAGAGGTCGTTTAGGAAAGCTACGAGCTGCCCCACCTTAAAAAACCAGCTGTACAATAGGCATCTTGAAGTATTACAAAAAAATTATGTAAGAAAAAATGAACAAGCCGAGTTCACGGTATATAAAGTTAAAGGAAATTGCTAAAACCAGACAGTAATAGCTATAAAAGGCACAACTTCCCTTTTCTGATATACACTTGTAAACTTTCTTCAGGTTACATGCATAAACCAAAATACTACCTTAACTTTAAAAAAAAAAAAAAAAAAAATTCAAAACACTTTACTTAAAAAAAAAAAAAAGCCTAAAAAATTGTCTCCAGCCAACTGCAGCAATTAATTAATTAATTAGCAGAATGTTCGTAACAGCCTCAGAGCTTGTCACTGGTGGTTTGATGCATCCAGGGATGGTGCAAGAAGGGAGAGAGAAAATTGCTGCCAAAACCGAGATCTTTTCCTTTCCTTTCTCCCCAATTCTTTCCCAAACGCGAGAAATCCGCTGCTTCTCCAGCCTAACTCTTGGCCCTCTGTAAACCACATGTAGTGCATAATTACAAAAGAAACACCTGCGAGGACAAAAGGAACAAGTTCTGTAGGTTTTCTCTTTACAAAACAAAGCTATCGTGTGACGGTTTCTTAAGGCAACCCTTTGTGTTAAGGCAGTCACTTCTGATGAAACAAGAGCTTCTTGATATTTCCATTGGAATATTTTGGTATCTGATTGCTGATGATTTCTGCCAACATTTCTGGGAACTCAATACTCATGGATTTATCCAAAAATGTCTGGAAGCAAAAGCTCAGAAGATTTTCAACCACCTACGAGTGACAAGACAAAGAATTACTTGCACATGAAGACATTCAGAGAACATTCACCTCCCTCCTCCTCAACTCCTGCCCACGGGATGGGGCTCAGGCAAGACGTGCACAGGAATCCTCCTTTAGTTCATTAATTATTGTCCATGGCACTCTGATATAAACCACACAAACAGACTGTGCAAGGCTTTACAAATACTGAGGAGATTTGGTACCAATTCCCATTCCAGCAGATAAATAACACACACATGGATAAGCTAAATGAAATCTTTCCAGGTGCTTGCTACAGTAACAAGAAAAAAAACCAGTAATTTTGAGGTCTCAAAGTTACCCTTGTCTTAAACACTGCTTTGTGCTACATGTGTAATTTGAATTAAACTGCCAAAGGAGACAGTCTGAATTGGAAATTCCTTCAAAATTAGATCACTACTAACACCACACATAGTGCTGAGGCATTGTTTTAATGGAATTTCAAACTATTCCATAAATTCTTTACTTCTTGGGCTCTGACATGAGACTGCTTTTAAATATCACATTTCTGCTTCTACTGCAAAGTCAGTTACAGTTCTTGAGCTCCTCCTTTTTAAAGCAATGTAATTTTTAAAAAAGACTGAAAATGAGATTATTTCTACAATTAACTGCTGCGGATTGCACTGCAGAGGCAGCCTGAGAGGACCATGCTCAAAGCTGTCAATTTGCTTTTCGTGAGACAGCAGAGGAGCATGACCTCCTCCTCCTCCCTGATATTTGTCCCTTTAAATAAAAGGAGCTGGAGGAGCTCACTGTCCCCGCCCCAAACGTATTCCTCTGGAATGCTGCAGCATTCCTGTCAGGACTTACATCATGCATAGAGTCCAGCAGTTTAGTCAGTTGATAAAATCGCTGCCAGTTCTGGCTGGAGTTCCCTTCCCTCTTGACGATGGCTTTGCCCAGCTCCTTGATGTAGGTCATGCGGATCTCCTCAAACAGGGACTGGCTCTTCAGGCCTTCCTTGGGAACTGCAACATGGACACCAACCTTTAAATCACTGTAAAACTCAACTGTGACATGGTTTCAGTTCTCTTACATCAGTTACACAGAGAGGGAATCTCCATCAGGAGCTCTAGTGACAGGACAAGGAGCAAGAGGGGGAATTTAGGTTAAATACAGAATTCTTCCCTGTGAGGGTGGGGAGGCCCCAGCACAGGGAGGCTGACCAGAGAAGCCGTGGCTGCCCCTGGATCCCTGGAAGTGTTTAAGGCCAGGTTGGAATGAGAGGAGCTTTAAGATCCCTTCCAACCCAAACCACTCTGTAATTCTATGAAAACGAGCAAAATAAAAAGGACTTGGACTGACTGAAAGGACAGCAGAGACAAGGAGAGAGCAGGATGGAACATGACCAGCTGCTCACAAAGCACAGGCCTGCTGTTAAAAAAAAACAAAAACAAACCCTCTAAAGGTATCTCACCAAATGAAGGCAACAACACCCAGCCCTGGAAGCTCCTTGATAGAAAACCACCAGGGGTGCAGCTCCTGCATTCTCCAGGTCTGGGGAAATGTGACATTAAAAAGGTTCCATAAAAATTCTGCATGCCCAGGGAAGAGCAAGGGCAGGATCACAGGATGGCTTGGCTTGGAAAGGATCCTGAAAGATCATCTGGTTCTGAGCCTCCTGACATGGATCAAGTAACGGGTCCAGGCAAGGCAGTGACAGACTGGACAACAAACAAGACTGCACCAGCCATGGGGAATCTGGGCATGGACACAGCTTGTTTGGGACAGGGATAGGACATCCAGACAGAGCTGGGCAGATGAGCTGGGGACAGCACCCCAGGCCTGGGATTCAAATCCAGGTGAAGTCCCTGTGCCCATCTCCTCCTATGAGGATGGTCCTTCCAAAGGCCAAGGACCAGCCTGGATAAATGGAGCTCCAGAGGTCCTTAGGGTGCTTCCTTTGAGGCTTCTCATCACCTCAGGGAAGTGGAAGAGTTGAAGACAGACAAGAGAAAGAGCTGAGACAAAGGTGACTGAAAGCATGACAGGAGGACAGAGGCCATAGAGCACACTGCCTTAGGAAATCCAGCCTTCCCTGTACTGTCAGCATTGGAGAGATTCTGGAATGAAACCTCGTCTGTCTTGCCTACACAGGAGATGAAACCTGTCAACTGTTTCAATACTTCACATGGAAAAGGTCTCTGAGCTACGTCTCTGTGTGAGCTACAAGTCTAGACCTGTGTGGGATTCCTGTTTTACTCCTGCTCCTCCTCTTGGAAAACTTAACACAGAAACACAATAAACAACTTCAAATTGTCAAGTCGTGGAATAAAGAGCTGCAGAAATTTCAGCTGTACAATGGCAGAAGTTCCCTGATGTACCTCTCACACAATGTATGTACTTAACAAAATGAAGATAAATTGTCTCCCACTGGAAATGGAGTGGAGAGACCTCTCTGGGCAGTGCCAGCTCCTGCCTGGCCCCGCTGCTGGAGGGGCTGAATCCTGCCAGTGCTGCCTCCTCAGCACTTCTGCCATGGAAATTTCTCTGTGGAAATTTCCAGCTCCTGTGAAGAAAGTTGGCCTACACCACACCCAAAACACTTGAGGAATTTTTGGGAGAGATTTTAGAATCAAACAGGAACTGTTTGAAATCTGCAGTTTCAGGGAAGTTTTAAGTTCTTACAAAGCCCACGGCCGTGAGAGGCTGAAAGTTTCCTGTGAAAAGAGCCCTTGTCCCAGTTCTGGGCTTGGCAGTGAGGCAGTGCTGGGCACTGCCAGGCTGGTGGGGCACTGGGGGAACTGGCCATGGCACCCTCACACTGCCCTGCCCACACCCATCACCGCCTGCCCTGACACGTGAGCAGTGCTGGGGCTCCCAATCCTCCTGCTCCTCTCCAGAAAAAGACCAAGGTGAACAATTCTCATTTCTGTGTAAAAATCATTGCTATTACTCACTGGAAACATGAAGGATAAGGAATGTTTACACCCTCAGTGTAATAAATTTAATAATATTTACATTTCAGGTCCTTTCCAAGCCAAAGCACCTGATGAGGATGATGCAGAAGTACCAAAGTATGCTGACAAATCTTTGCTTGCTCTGCTGCTCTACCTTTCAAACATGCTGGCACCTCTGTCAGTGCTCTGAACCAAAGCCCTCGTGCCAGGGAGGAACGGGAACACGTCAGTCCCTGCCTGAGGCAGCTCCCTCGGGATGCTGTGACCGTGGGATGGGACAGGAGGGGATTTCCCAGGACACAGAGGCTGTGCTGGAGGTGCCTGGCTCACACCCACCCCAGCACACTCACACACACTCCCACTCTCTCTCTCTGCACTGCAGACGAGCCTGGGCTCAGCTCAGATCCTCAGGGAGCTCCAGCCCCACGGAGTAGGAAGAACAAAGCCACTGGCTACCAGAGACAGCAACAGAGGGGAAAAGTAACACTGCAAAAGGTATTTACACATAATCACTTGTATTAGCTATGTTGTCTCAGGTTAATTTATTTCTGTATATTCTAAAAGGACTATTTTTGACTCTGCACTTTGAACCTTCATGCAGTACAGACAGAATTTACTAAGCTGTGACTTGTTTAACTCCAGTAGATCCTACCTAAAGATAAAAACCAGCATGTAGCACATTGTAGAAATCTATCTCACAATACCTATCTTCTGTAGAAGCAAAAAGCTTGGTATTGAGCTGTTCACCTACTTGTAGAGAGGAGAAGCAAAGTCTTCATGCAGAGATACTCCTCGTAGGAGACTTGGAGCCGGGACAGCTCTCGGGCCACCATGAGCATGTGTTTGCATTGTTCATACATACATGGGAGATTCATCCTCTGCCTGAGGAATAAAAGCACAGGAATTAGTGAAATGTCTGGCTATCTGCACGTCCTGGCTGTTTTTCCAGGCTGCAGATGAGGAGCTGTGTGTGAGCCATGGCACAGCAAAGGAGGCTCCATGCCCCTGAGGTGATGCCCTGGTGGCACAGATGAACACTGCCCTGTGACATCCTGAGTCCCAGGGCCTTTACAAAGGGAGCTGTCTGCACCAAGGACTCAGCAGCAAGCTCTGCTATCAGCAGCCACAACGCCAATGTGACACAGAAATCAGTTCAGTCCAAGTTCCCCAAGCCTGGTGGTCCCAGAGTCTCTCATCTTCCCAGGGAAACATGAGTGAGTGCCACACTAGAGCTGGGATTTCTGTAATTTTTTCAACACCTTTGAGAAGTGCACATAATTTAATGCATATTTACATATTTAGGAGTATCCTCCTGTAACTTCTCAGTTTTCAAAGTGACTTCATACTTGTGCCTGTCCATGTTCCCAAAGCAATGACCAGCACTGCAGTTAAACTTCATTATCTTTGTACTCTAATAAACTCGTTTTTCTAACCATAAATGGAAAATTATGTTGACAAGCAAAGGCAAATCTTGGAATCAGAATAACAAACATTATGTTTTTGTATATTTTTTCTTCCTATTTCAACAAGGCCTTGCATCAAGAGAGGAACTCCTTTTATCTAATACCTCATTCTGACACAGCAATCTTGCTTATGTGTGCTCTTATGGCTGGCTACTGTGAGTACTGCAGAATTAGCTTTGAGTGGGTAATGAAGAACAGACTAATTCTGAAGAGTGTAAGACAGATTTATGATTTTCCATGGGTTTTCTATTGTAGAGAAAAAGACAAGCAAAATAACTCCATGCAATGAGTACACAATCTCTCTGCAGTGATACCAGCACCTCATTTTTTGTTAACGATGTGCCACCTTTCCTTGGTATCACCTATACAGCATTATAATCTATACAAGACAAAATGGGATCCCTGTGGGAGTTATGAGTAAGACTTGGTTATGAAACAACACTTCCTCCAAAGCTGATCACTTTCCCATTCTCCCTCCCTCAGCCCTTAAGGAGGATCATACATACAATGTATCCTGACAATCTCCCTGGGAAACCCTGAGTGGAAACAGGGAACAGCCCTTTCCCCAGGTGCAAGAACCAGGGGGAATTCCACTGGCTTTGGAAAGACAGAAGCACAAACTACTGGAGCTGTATTAAACCAGACGAAGCACAGGTGTAAAACCCAAGCATTTCCAAAGGCAGCTGTTGGACAATTCCTTCCACATGGAACTGGAACATGTGTGGCACTGTCCCACACCTACAGCTCCAGCTGTGGGCACTCACAGCAACCCACGCACCCCCGGCTCCACCTCAGGATTCCACCACCAGAGCAGCAGCACAGAGTGCACAGGGGGTAATAATGCTGCCTGAAACAGGAGTAAGGGCAGTGCTGGGCACTGGGATGTTTCTCAGGGCACTTGACACAAAGCCACCACTTGGCCAGGTGGCAAAAGCTGTCCTGGCCTCTCCGGGCTGTACCAAAGGGCATCTCACATATTACAAATTGAGTAATTTAAACCCATTCTCTGCCAGGGCTCAGCAGTATTCCTCATGTAAAGCTGTGCCCATTTCTGGGCAGAAGGTTAAAATCAGCATTATGAAAGGGGTCAGCATGTTGTTTGTTTCTGCCTGCTGGGAACACAACCCCATCCATAGGCTGGGGATCCAGAGGAAGACAGCTTTTGGGCAGTGCCAAGGCTACACAAGCTGCAGTTCCCAGAGCACGGGAGCAGGCACAGCCCCTGTGCACAGCCAGGGTGGCTCTGCCCCGTGCCCGGTGTCACAGCACAAGGAGGTGGATTCACCACCTCACCCAGAGCTGGCACCGCTCTGAACAGCTCCCAGCCAGGCCCATCCTGGCCAGGGCACATCAGATGATCTCAGCTGGCACAGGGAGCAGTCCTGGGGACACTCTGGGACAAGGGCAGGGCTCAGGGCTCTGCCTGCTCAGGATCCCAGCTCCCCTCCCTGCTCTGGGCATTCACTAACCCCACAGATCCACTCACCCCACACAAACCAGGGCATCACTTCTTGGGGTGCCACACTCGGCCCATGGAAACACACACAGGGCTCTGGGGGGACTCCTCACATCTGCCCTCCCAGCTGAGCTGCCACTGACCAGGCTGGTCCACCCTGACCCCTGAATACCCATCCCTGTGCCCCAGGCCTGGCAGTGCCCGGGGCATGGGGATGGGCATGGGATGGGGCACAGGCACAGAGATGTGCATGGGAATGGGCACAGGGATGGGGATGGGCATGGGATTGGGCAAAGGCACAGAGATGTGCACGGGAATGGGCACAGGGATGGGGATGGGCACAGGGATTTGGCACCGGCACAGAGATGGGGATGGGCACGGGGATGGGCACAGGAACGGGCACATGGACAAGGGAAGCACAGCAAGGTTTGCACTGCTCTGAGTCACCCAGTTCAGCCCCAAGCCCCAGTAAACAAGATGCTGCTGTTCTGAAATCTACAGGAACCCGACTCCACACAAGGAGTTACAAAAGAATGTTGGGGAAAAAATTCAGGGAACAAGGGAACTGAGAGAACATTGCTCCCCAAACTGACATCACTTGTTGTTTTGCCCCGCAAAGCAGCAGCACAGCCACCCTGCATGGCCCACGAGATCAGCAGGACAAACGTGTGACCTCACTCCCCCAGCAAGAGCTGCAGTGACGAGCACAGAACCAGAGGCAAAATCCTGAGGCCCAGGACTTCCAGGAACTTGTGCCTCCAGCTGGATAGCAATTAAATGGCATCTGCTGCTCGATGAACACAACTGTGCACTGTCACTGTGCTCACTGTAATTTTGGGCACCCTGTGACATACCCAGAGGACGAAAGATGAGACACAACCAGTGACAGTTCCAGCAGGGTGTGTTTTCAATCACAAACTGGGGAAGCAGTTATACAATACTGCAAAATCACAGGTTTAAACTCTTTCCAAGTACTAAATAATGGCCTAAAGCCTAAGATTTATTCAGCTGCCAAACTTTTCAACAGCTTGAATCAAGTTTCAAGTGTCTGTGTATGAAAACACGTATAATATATAAAAAATTTCCAGCTAGTATAGACATACCTCTGTAAAAAAATAAATAAATTACCAGAGTACAGACATAAAAGTGGAATATTCAATAAATATTCAATTTTTAGGAGAAGACTGAGCAAAGGACTAATAAGTTTAAGACATAAGAAGAGAATTTAATCTTCTTTCCCACCAGACTGTGAGCTACTGGATGTTGCTACTCCATGAAAGTAGCAGTAAATACACAGGAACACACTGGACAGGGCTGGCACAAGGATAAATGCATGAAGGACTGATGTTGCTCAGAGATGCTTGAGCAGGTACATGAGGCTAAAGAAAGCCTAATTACTCCCATTAAAAAAATCTATCAATAGTTGCAGTTATGTCCAACTGAACCCGCAGAGATGGAGTTTCCCTTCATGCAGCTGAAGACACTGAACTGTACTGAACATGAAGGTAGGTCTTGAAAGCTCAGAAATGGAATAAATTCTTTGTAAAGCCCATATAAAACCCCAAGAGAATGAAGCAGGAGTAGCTGCCCTTCGCTGCAGGCACAGCAGTGGCTCTGTGCTCAGCTCTGGGTTCTGCCCCTGCCCAGGGCCAGCAGCTGCAGCCCCAGCTCTGCAGCACTGCCCAGCTCCCAGCTCACCTCACCAGCCCCACAGGGACACCCCAAACCCCAGGGGGTTTGTTTTTGTCTGCCTGCCCTCCCCACAAGTCTCTCCTGCAGGGCTCTGACGTCTCCCTCGCTGTTTGTCAGGCTTTACCCCGAGGTGGCTCTGTTTTATTGAGGGATGGGACATAAAAAGTTATGACCAGGGAGTTTTATGGAGGACCTGTAGCTCACTGGAAGGAACTGCAGGGCTCTCAGTCAGCTCAGTGTTTTATTGAAAACAAATGTCATTCTGATCTACGATTCACCCAACTGTAGCTGGGAGGAATCTGGGAATTACTGTTTGCTGTAACAGCATTACCCTTTCGTTTCTGGGGGTTTTTAAGAGTTCTAACACCTAGCACTGAAGCTCTGTGGGTTTGACCCTCTGATAAAACAGCAGGAGACCTCTGACTTGCAGCAAATTAGATGTTATTGCACTTAGTGACAACATCAATTATTTCAATTCCACCACACAGAGACTGTTCTGCTCCAGGGACACATTCTAAGCACTTTAATAAACACAAGTACACAAATGGGCCCTCACCTGCCATCTCCTTCTCAGCCTTTTTTTTTTTTTATATTATTATAAGGTAATGATTACAGTTTATAAAAGCCTGGATAAATATTTACAATTTAAAAAAAAATCAAGGGAATAAAGAAACATGAAGTAGAAATTGTAGATACCATAGAAAATGTAATAATTATTAAACCACAGAAAATATTTGGGAGACCTGATTTGGAAGTGAAAAACGTTAAACTGTGCCAAAGCAGGCTAACAGTACTGCCTCCATATCAAAACCAGAAAACAGACAAACGAGTAAGACCCAATCAGCTCAACAATCCCAAATTCCCCCTTCCCCTCTTCTACACTGAATTACTGCACAACACAAACCTGGAAAAATACAAGGAAAACAATGTGTGGTGGAAGAAAAAATATGTTCCACCAAATTCAACTCTGCTTGAAAGTTGACAACAGAGTAAAATAAAAAAATATAAATCAGGCTGGTTGTTCCATCTTTAACCTTGTCTTTTCAGCCCCAATTTCATCAGATCAGACAGAAATGTTTCACTATGGCAAACTCATAGGGCCATACTTTGATATACTAAACAGACAGAACATTATGCAATTTGCCAAACTTTTCTCTCCATCCCAGGCATATTTTTAGCTCTGACTGTGTTGGCTCTGATAAAATGAATGATTCTAGTGAATGGCGCAGGAACAGTCACAATATGGAATGTTAAAGCACAAACACCTCCCACAAAAACTTCTGGATATAAATACACTTAATATCTCAATTACCTTCCGTTTGACTTCGTGAAAAACGCTAAGCAAGCTGCTGGGAAAAAAACAAGTGGGAAAGGAGAGGCTGCTTGGGTGTCTGGGAGGATCCAGCCCCCCGGGATCCAGCCCTGAGGCAGAGCCCAGCAGGGCAGCTCCTACTCACTCGTTAATGATCAGGTCTGGAGCAAAGCACAGCAGGTTGCCATTGGACTGCTTGTAGGATCTCCAGCCTAAAGCAAAAGCCATCAGGAACATCCAGGAGTACTGCAGAAGGGTCATTTGGTCATCCAGGTGCAAATTTCGGAAACCTGGAGAAATAAAAATTGAGGGGGGGGCGGCGTCAGTTGCAAAAAAGCAACAAAGGACAAGAAAATTGCGTGACTTGGAAAAGGAGCAGGGTTCTGAGCAGCACAACTGCTGCGCTGTCAGTGCGTAGGTACTGCAGGGAGTAAAAGGGATGTGATGTTAAAAAAACACAGTGCATATGTATGAGGTTATCTGGAACTGATGGTCAGTCAGATACATCACAAAAGGCAACAATTATAGTTCACATACACTGTAATTCACTGGGCTGCCTTCCAAAAATAACAGGCTTAGCTCCTTTTCACGAGAGCAGTCTGCTAGACAATAAATGATTTAATATCAAATTTTGTTCTTACTCAACATTTGCACATTGAAGCTACAAAGTAAGTGGTGCATAGTTACCAGCATCAACTGCTTCTAATCTCACATGTAGCATGATCAGAGCCAAGTGAACAGGGAGGAAATGAGTAAAACCTGACAATTGGTCCCTCATAGAGTCTGAAAATGCCACCAGCTTTGGATTTGCAGCACCAGCTCCTATCAGATGCAGCCTACACTTACCAAGAAACCATCGTGCCATACGGAGCCATTATTAGAGCCTGAATACAAGTTGATTTTATCTATTTTTATTAAGCATCTGACATCTAAAGAGCTCATAACATCTAAAGAGCTGCTTCCTGAAGCTGTGCCAACAGACAGAGCCAGTGGATGAACGTGTAACAAACTTGGTGGGTCTAAAACACAGTCCCTGGCTTTGGAGTCACCAGGAATGACCAGCCTCTAAAATACAAAGAAAGGGTTTCAAAGTGATCCCAGTCTTTCTGGGTCAAATCTTGAAATCTGTGCTCAAACCCTCCCCAGGAAAAGATTATTTTGAAATCCCAACTAAAGGGTTTGGCAAGGAATGCTGGCGTGCTGTCAACATGGCTGATGGGCTACAACCAGGAGCAGGATATACAAATTAAACACTCAGGAGGAACCACCTCAGCAAACAAAAGAAAAGAGATAAAAATGATAAGGATACTTGCTATTAATGTGGCTATTAAAGAGAAGATTGGCATTTTCATTGAGAGTGTAAGCTCTAACCTGAAGGGTTTGGCTAATTACAAAAACTGCTCAGCAGAGATGATGAACAGAGAAGTGTTTTATAAAATGGAATCTAAATCTGGATCTGGAATACCAGATGGTCTCCCAAAAACCTGTCCCAGAAGGAAGTGTGTGCATGTGAGCCTCTCCTAGAGCAGACTGAGCTAATTCAGCACAAGTGCCCAGTGCAAACAGCCCTGACACAGAATGCCAGAATTACTGGGGTTGGAAAAGTCCCCCAAGATTACTGAGTCCAACTTGTCCAACCTGCCCCACCTTGTCAACCAGACCCCACACAAGTCTCTCCAGTCACATCTCTGCTGGGCATAGGTGTATTTGAGTTTTCCAGCCTTTCTTTCCCACTGTTAATTTATTTCCCCTGCTCAAAGAGACATAGTTATGACTCATAAATCTCATTATCGGGCTTTTTTCTTTTTTTTTTCTTTTTGGCAGACCTGTTCTGTGATGTTATTTTTGGGCAACCTATGCGTCATGGAGGTGTTTTTGCCAGGGTTTTTGAGAACAGGTAGTGAACAGCACTGACAGGGGAGAGAGGAAGATAAACACTGGGCTTTGTTCCGTAGGAAGAAGCATCTTCAGCTTCCCTTGGCCCTGGCCTCTCCAAGATGTGTCACGTCCAAGGCTGAGATCTGACATCACTTCTTGAGTGTCTGAGTCTTTAGGTGGGAGCCAAAATTGCAGCAAACCTCCCTCTGTGCCCAGTAAGAGTCAGTTTCAGCAGAGCACCTTGACTTCCACCCCGGAGCTGGGCAGCAACGGGGAGGCAGGAAAGCTCCATCCATGAACACAGAGCCTGTGAGCCAGCACAGTGATGTTGGGCTGCAGAAGAGAACCTCATGGCTAAAAATAGTCAAGAAATAATTGTTTACTGTCCAGAGCAGCTGTGGCTGCCCCTGGATCCCTGGCAGTGCCCAAGGCCAGGTTGGACATTGGGACTGGAGCAGCCTGGGGCAGTAGAAGGTGGTCCTGCCATGGCAGGGGTGGCACTGGATGGGATTTAGAGTCCTTTCCAACCCAAACCATCCTGGCATTCTGTGCATCTGAGGTGGAGATAGAGCTCATACACATAGCTCTCTGTAATACTTTCACAACAAATACCCATTTAAATAAGAATTTTAATATTCAGTGGTCAAAGCGTTCAAGTAAAATGACCTAATTGTGGTAAATAAATGTTTGCACCTGCAATTTTTTCTGCTTTTCTGCTCCGGAAGTACCTGAACCACCAACAAACCCCGCTATTACCAACACCTCATCTGCACAGCTTTGAAAGAAAACAAAAGCAGATTCAAACTGAACAGGAAGCCTGCATGCAGCATTCCTGGTGTCTGTGCATTACCTGGGATCGCCTTTGCCCACTTGACCGCAGCGACCACCTGGCGGCCGCCCAGCATGTTGAGCGTGGAGAGGATCCTCCAGCTGGAGTCGGGCAGGGAGCTGTCGTAGCCCGAGTAGAGCACCTCGGGCTCGATGACCTCGAGCAGGGACACCAGGGTGGGCGTCAGCTGCGGCAGCGAGGCGGGCACGATGCTCTTGTTGGCGGCCGCCTCCGGGGCGTCGCGCACGCCCG
>WEIU01004880.1:211379-255178 GCA_013389925.1 Aegithalos caudatus | reverse complement strand
CGCCGCCCTGCTGCAGCCCCTTGATCTTCTTCTTCGTCTTGCGGGCTGCAAAGGTGGGGAAGGCACAGGTGAGGGCCTGGGAGTGACCACGCCGAGACAAACGGGGCACAGGGAATGCTGCCCTCCTCCCCGGGCAGTGGGCAGTGAAACCTGCACGGCGTTGGTTTGCCGAGTCAGGAGTTTCGCCTTCATTCCAAGCAAACCTCGGGTGAAAGTAGCACTTTGCATTTTAATGGAATTTATGCCAATGCTTCAAAATGTTCAGTGATGTCTGCAGGGACCCTACAAGGCTGACCCTAAAATACAAGGCTAACCCTAAAATACAAGGCTCAATCCCAGCACTGGAAAGATCTGCAAGACTGCACACTTTAAATGTTCCTTTAAATACCAAGCATAGAAACTAGGCAAAAGAAAGGAAAAATATGTATTTAATGGGTAAGAAGTTACTGGATCTCTCAAGCCAGGGAAAACAGGGTTTGGTTTTTTTTTTAAATGCTGGGCAGGAGGAGCTTTTTCTCTTGCCAGCTCTCTTGCATATAAATCACTGCTGCGTAATTAAACCATAAAACTCATTCGCCAAAAAAATAAAACATCACACAGAGATGTTAACTGTAAACTACAAAAAGTTGGAGTAACAATTTTATTAGCATCTTGTCCCTAATGGAGTCTCCTGCTTGGCTCTGGCTCTCCTGGATGCAGGCAGCCACACGGAGCTCGCTGTTTAACGCAGAGCAAACGAGCCCAGCTCCTTCCCTGACTGCCTCAGTTAATTAATTGATTTCTGCTCTGCAACTTCTGAGATAAATCTGTAGCCCATAAAAGCATCACATAACGTGGTTGTGCATTCCAAGTTCCTCCTGACCTGTTCAGGATCCCTGAGTACCCAAACTGCTCCAACCCCACAGTGCCAGCACACAAAACCCCCTCCTGGACCCGCTTCTCCCCCTGGCTGCAACAGAGCCTTCGGAAAACAACTGCCAAAGACAAGGAATCCTCTACAGACCTTGTGTAAATTGCATTTTCCCAAAGTTTTGTAGACTGGCCACATGTGCCAAGCCTGCCATGAGGGAATAGCAACAGTTGTTTCCTTGGAGCAAAGAGCTTGTTATTCTCGTCTCAATTTTGAAATGGCTGCTTCAAAATCCTTTCATATTCTGGCATTTTTCTGCCCCATTATCCATGTTTGGAAGAGCAACTGAATTGCTTTGACTTAAATTTAGAAGCACATTCCTTCAGCTTCCTGCAGACACCTGGATGGAGTATTTCCAGCCCAGAAAGCCTGATAAAATGATAATCAAAATAAACAGATCTGATAAGACAATTATGCAAGAATTTTTATTAGGCTGTTACCAGTCCTGACTTAGATATATAGCTGTACCTCACAAAAAAAAAAAAAAAAAAAAAAAAGGGTTGAGATAATGCATTTCCTTGCAATTAATTTTCAAATAATAAAAAGATCACTAATTTAAAGCCAGCTCCTTAAGGCATGTTACAGGAGATAACCCCCACAGATAAACTCAGCATGGAGGGAAAAGCATCCAAGATTTTCTGTTCAAAACAAACAAAACCCCCCCAAGCCCCAGCCTCCTGCAGTCTGGCATCCACCAGGCTGCAGAGGCTTCCTCCTCCCTGCCTGGGGGCAGATGGCCCCAGCACCTGAGCCAGGTGGGAGAGGGACCTGCCACCACCCTGGTGCCCTCCCACACTGGCAGCCAGAACCAGCCCACTGCAGGCAGAGCAGGGCAAAGAATAAGAAAGAACTAAAGATTCCTCAAAAAATTGAAATAAATTCCAAGTGAAAACTGCAGAAAAAACCTAATTAATTGCCAAGTTTAACTGTAAAATGTGGCATGAAAAGCCAAAAAAATTATGAGACTGTTTTTTATGGGCATAAAACCTAACAATAAATCTTTTCTTCCAGCACATCACGAAGAGAAAGGGTGCCAAGGAACACCAATTAACGGTGGGAGCGGAAATGAGAACTCAAGGAAATAAAGGCTGGAGAACAAAATATCATCATTGTGCTGTGTAAATCTCTGGTACCTGCAGCTTGATAGTCTGATGTTTTTCCAGTCCCCTTCTCCAAAAAACATGCAGTACAAAAAAGAAACTTCCAGAAAAGGATGCTATGCAGGGCAAAGGGGATGACTGATGGACTTGAGGTCTTTTCCAACCTTAATAATTTTATGGTAAGGAAGACTAATAGAAAATTATCAAGTGACTAGAAAGGGCCACTTTGAACTCAGGACAAGAATGGGTCAATTAAAATATTGCACAATAGAATTAAAGAATTCATTAATTTAAAAATAAATTAGTTTTCTACCCAATACATAACAGTGAAAGCCACTGTAGGTACTGGAAACTGAGAGATACCCAAAACAGGGCAGGCTCCTGGAAAAAGTCCAGCAGGAATTTAGGTGAGTGCAAGGGGCCCAAGGACTGATGAGCTGGATACTGGGATCTCTTCTGGCCATTCACTGGTTTGCTATACACTGACATGCAGCTGGGGACTTTTCAAACAGAAATCACTGTCTAAAAAACATGCAAATTAATTCTCTTTTAAACAACAGTCATTCCTAAACTGTGACCCTAAAACAGACAGGATAAAAGAAACTGGATTTTAGTCTCTTCTGCACTTTATGCTGCCTCCCAGTTTGCTTTTCTGCATGACCACTTCTCCATCTGTTCAGATCTGTCCCAAAAACCCTTGTTTTCAGGGTGTTTTTCACCCTTTCACTACCTGTCTTCTTCCATTTTTTGCTGCTGAGTTTCTAGATTCCTTTTCCCTCTCAGCCATAAAAGCTTCTCTCTCCCCACCTTCTCCAACAACTTATATAACAAAATCCATCCTCCAAAACCTCACTATTCTCTAGGATTCTCTGTGCCAAAATTCAGACAAACCAGGCTGGAAGGGCTCCAACCTACATGTGGAGAAGTGACAAGAGCCCGACGTCATCCCCCTGCATTTTCTGTGCTGCAGGAAGGGCCAGGCTGGAGCCACCTGGGCTGGGGGAGCTCTGGGATGAGCCTGGATCAGCTCTCAGAATCTTCCTCGCTCAAAGTTCTCTGATTCCATGTCCTACAGCCACAGACAGCAATATGAAAGCGATGCAGGAGGGAAAAGCTTACAGTGGGAGTACTAAACCTGACTGTTAAAATATTCCTTACTAAGAGAGTACTTTTTCACATAGGTAAATATATGAGTATCACAGATGTATTTTGAAAACAACTGTGAAGAGAAAAAACAGAATTCAATCTTAACCAAAATGCATTCTTTTCCACCTCAAAACCAAAGCTGTGGGGTTTGGTATTATTTAAGCTGCCTCTAGGGCACTGCTGCAACGTGTCCTTGCTCCCAGCCACACTGGCAGGGCAGTGACCTGTCCCCATGGACACCAGGAGCAGGCAAGAGGCCTGTCCTGCTCTGACCTCTGAGGGATGAGGTCCAGCCACTGGCAGTGTCCAAAACCTAAACCCATCTCCTGGAGACACTCACTGACCATCCATGTCCTTCAGGGATTTACTTCAGAACCCACTGCTGTAGGTTTTGGCTGTAGCCTCCCCTCCTGCACACAGACCATGACAACAGCTCAACAAATGGAGCAGCAGCATCCCACCCTCCCCTGAGGAAGGGCAGGTCCAGTCCCTGCAGCCTAGGAAATGTGGTGCTGTGTCCTCAGGGAGGCTGGGAGCAGGGGAGGAAGGATGTGCTAACACACAAGCCAGGTCTGTGCTTCATTGATCTCTTTAACCTATCACTTACACCTCACCAAGGATATTATCACTGACTGAAATG
Organism: Aegithalos caudatus; assembly: GCA_013389925.1. Classification (NCBI taxonomy): domain Eukaryota; kingdom Metazoa; phylum Chordata; class Aves; order Passeriformes; family Aegithalidae; genus Aegithalos; species Aegithalos caudatus. Next base: position 251,382 of record WEIU01004880.1, on the reverse strand, counting down.
AAATTCTGTTCATCCTTGGAGCTGACAAATACATCTTTGACATTTTTATTTTATCTGACAATTTTGATTATACAAGTACCACCAGGATAACTGCAGTAGTAAGTGCTGTGTTAATCTCTGCTGCTCAGGGAAAAATAGCAAACATAAAATGAAGCTGACACTAATAAAAGTGTTTTATGCCATTTTACAACTGCAGATAAATCTCTGGTTGATGTGGCCTTCAGATTCTCACGAGTCATTCAGGACTCAGCAGAGAGCAACGATGTGGTGGTATGTTGAGTTTAACCAATGTTTTCTAGAGAAATTTAGACAGATATTTAAAAAATATCCACAGCATGGAGAAAAGTACTTCAATTTTCTTCAGATGGAAGATGTAATCCCCACTCCCATCCCTGTCCTCCACGGTCTCAGTGTCAGGTCAACCAGAACACCCTCCTACAGGTGTTACACCCCCCTCCAGGTGTTCTCCCAGAGTTCTGCTGTCTCACATCCCACAAAAAAGCCACGAGACATTTGAGCTGGGAGGAATGAAAACCAACCCCAGTTTGTGTGCGCTGACCACACAGAGCCAGAAGTTCCAGCACAAACCCTGCTGTCCCTGGCCCCAGAGCCCAGGAGATGCAGCACAGGCTGCAGTGCAGGGCTGTGTTACCTTCCAGGTTCATGCCCGCCTGCAGACACTTGCGGTAGCGGCACGCGGGGCAGTTCTTCCTGCGGATCTTGTCGATGATGCAGTCGTTCCTGCCGGCACACAGGTAATTGTGCTGCCCTGGGTACAGACAGACAGACAGACAGACATCAGCTCCCCATGGCACACAGGTAACTGTGCTGCCCTGGGCACAGACAGACAGACAGACAGACATCAGCTCCCTATGGCACACAGGCAACTGTGCTGTCCTGGGCACAGACAGACAGACAGACAGACATCAGCTCCCTATGGCACACAGGTAACTGTGCTGCCCTGGGCACAGACAGACAGCCAGACATCAGTTCCCCACTGCAGAGACCACACCCAGCCATCCCTTCAGTAAGCACCACAGCAAGGACCACAGAAATCCTTCACTTGCTGCACTGTGTCTTGAAAAAGCATCTGTATCCACCTGACTTCACACATCCAAACCTGTTTCTCATGTTTATACCTCAAAGCCAATACATTTAGGTAGAAATATTATATTCAATTTGTTAACACCAGGCAGGTTCTATTTTTAAAACTGTTTCCCCTTGTGTTTACCAAAGCTGCCTTCTACAGCACGTTTCCCATTTCTCTAAATAGTTTGACAAGAGACATAAATAATGTGCACAAACACGTTCTGAGAAAACACTTGTAAACATTTCTATAAAGCACAGACACAGCTTCATCAACTGGACAGTCAGGAAACCCTCCTGTAACTTACAGCCTGACCCAGACAAACCTAATTCTCTGACACTTTTGTGGATTCACAGATTCCGAGCAAAACTGGCCCTGAAAACATGGTAAGTTAAAGTACATAAATTAAAATAACTGTATTTATTAGCTGTTTAGAGCAGGACAACGTTACAGGAGTTATGTGAATGAATGTCCGACTGTAACTTATTTAGGGAAAGGTATTACCAAAGAATAGACCCTTCTCCCAGATAGAGGTCAAGGAGCATGTTTTTCCAGAGGGCAGAAAGCTGCAGCCTGGGCTTTTACACTGTATTGCAAAGTACTGACAGTACAACATTGTGAGAAACAAATAGATTTTCCAAAACTGAGTTGTTAACAACAGAGTCCAAGAGTTTTCTCACAGGAAAACAGCTTGGAGAAGGAATTTCTTACAAGTCAGCTGTGAAAATTATGGGCATGCAGAGTTCATTCCTATGGCTTTGGCCAAACTTCTCCTGTGAAGTGTCTCAATTTGACATTCCAAGGAATGTTTTTTCTGAATGACCCTCCCACCTCTTCCACTTGGGGAAGAGGAGCCTTCCTGACCCCTGTGCCAGCTTTGTGTTTAATTAACTCGGTCAACAGCTCCTCGGCTCACCATTCTGGTTGCCATTAGCATCCTAACACATGGAAACAACATGGAACATGAACTGATGCTCACATGCCAGCACTGCAGTGGAGCAGAAACAACAGTTCCATGTCCCTCCACGCTGCTTGATGAGACCACAGTTTCACTCATCAATGACCTTCAGGTGAGGATTCTCCTGAGCTACTCCATTTTATTCCTAATGAAGAGCTTCCTCTCCACAAATGCTTGGTTTCTTGTATTTACTGCTCATCTATTCTTGCCTTTTCTAGGACCAAGCTACACTATTTCTTTGTATTACTTTATCTCAAAGCCCTCTTGTCACATGACCATTTTGGGGGAAAATGAAGGGAAGTTGGTGCTCTCCATCTGCCTGCTGCCCAGGGCTGTGCCAGCAGCCAAAGGAACGTGCTTCAGTTCTCTTTGCTGCTCAAGGCCAGATACTCCACAAACGCTCTGGTAAAAACCAGGAGTGAGCCAATGCAGGTGTTTCCAGGGGGATCTGGGGCACACAGGGGCATTTTTCAGAGGCTGACCAATCCCATCCCTATCCCCATCCCCACAGCCCCGCTGCGCTGAGGCTCTGACACCAACAGCTCTGTGCCCAATTGAGCACAGCAGCCTAGAAAAAGGTTGGGAATTGCAGACAAAGATGGAATGAAAGCTGCTGATGAGCAAGGGCAATTTGGAGCAGAGCAGGAGGGAGAGGTGCTGGGGAGTCTGCAGGGAGGGAGGTGTGAGGAGCTGCAGCAAGGAGAGCGAGGTGGGAGGAGAGGATCCAGGTTGGTGCATTGGGTGAAGTGTGGGGAGCTGAACAGGGCTGGGCCTGGAGAAACTCAGTCATGAGGGCTCTGGGCTCTGAAACACCATGAAACCACAACTATAAAAAGAGTTTTGTATCTATCTATCTCTGGCCAGCCTGGGCTCCTGAAGAAAGGCCTGTCTGACTGAAGAACTGCACAGAAATCAACAGCTGCTGTCCTACCTTCACCCTTCCTCTCCTCTTCTGGTTCTACTCTGTGCTGAAAAAATGCACTTTATATTGGCTTTCTAGACACTGACACTTCCAGTTTCTGGGACTATTTCTGTCACAGTACACAGGCCTGGAGGCAAAGGTGGAAAAAAGGGCTTTGGCTAAAGGCCGGATAACGAGTGTGCAGAGTCAGCTTGATCTGAACACTAACAGGTGCCTGGCAGCCACTAATAAAAAGGATATTGCAGAAACAAATTCCTTTTACATGTGTTCCCAATAAGGAAAATGCCTATAAAAGACAAAACCAAATTATTTGTTCTTTAACGTGAACTAACAGATCCTGGAAGTGGTCCTGCAAACATCCATGTCAGCTAATGGAAGGGCTGAGGGTGCTCAGTCCTGGGTGAGCTGACCATGCTCACATGGTGATCCATCAACAGCTGGACTTGATCTTGGAGGTCTTTTTCAACCTTAATGCTTCTGGGATTCTGTGAAAAGTGGGATAATTTGAGGCACAATCAAAATGGAAGCAGAGGTGAGCCTTGATGAACTGATTGCCACAAGTCAGCTTACATTTTTTAGTATCGAGACAGCTGATTTATGGTGTGTCAAGCAATCACTGGGGTGATTCCTTCCTGTATCAATACTTTTGTGATTTAGCTTGAGAACAGCCAAACCCATGGCTATGGCACACATCCAGCTGCCTTATAAACTGTCTTCTGAGGGATCTCTGATGACCATGTTTTAATCAAAGGTACAGATGATTATTTGCTTTGCACTCGAGCTGATAGTGCCTTGCTATACTGCAGCTCCCACAGAGCCAGCACCTTTCGTGACCACAACATGAACTTGACTTTCCTGATCCCTCTGAGAGGCTCTGCCTTTCCATGGCACCCAGTGAGCCAGGAATTGGGGAAAGTGCTGCTTCTGAGGGCTGGTGGCCTGCCTTTGTCAAACAGCCCTCCCTCTCCTCCTGTGACCCCAGCTTCCACAAATGTCAGCAGAAAGAGCCTGGTTCAGCAAGGGCTGCACGAGGAAGGCACAAGACAGGAAACCCTGAGGGCCACAACTGAGAACAATGTTCTTCAGACCTGAGGAGTCACCATCTCCCCAGAAACACTTGGGAATATGCTCCAATTTTTCTGCATGTGATACTGAACCACAGTCAGATCTTGAGGTACAACCTAGGCCCTTACAAAATGGCTACTGATGCACCCAAAAACCACACAGTCCTCATTCATACTGGTCTTCCATAATCTCTGCCAAAATGGTTTTCTCTAATCACAACTAGGGAGAAATCTCAGTGATCCAAGCTCCCACACGTCCCTGGTACCCAGTGTCCCTGCAAATAACACCCAGGGAGGGACATGGATGCAATTCAACCAACATTGTTTACATGAAGAACAGTAAAACTACAACAGCCTCACACACAACAGATTTACTGAGTTCCATGTAAGTTTTCTACACAAACCAACTAACCTTAAATTGATAAGTCACAAACTTTACAAATCTATTGCACAAAGACAAATATCTATAAAAATGGGACAAATAAACAAAAACAACAGTGAAAGGAAATGAAAGAGACAAAAGGCAAGACAACAATAAATTCTTTTACACAGAGTGAATGGGAGCATTTTATCAACATGAATGGAATCCATGCTTTGGATAATGCACCATTATCAATGTGATTTACTATGACAAGGTCAGTGATCTAATGGATGGGATGTTCTGTAGGATTCCAGCAAAACCATGGACGCTGGGTTTGAAAATGGATGACATGCATGTGGATTTTATATTATAAGCAGCAAACTCATCTGAGCAGGTCCTACCTTCCACGGCCCTTTTGAAGAACACTTTGCAGCTGCCACACGTCAGGACCCCGTAGTGGCACCCGGAGGCCTCGTCAGAGCACACCAGGCAGAGCTTGGGAGGTGGTCCCGTAGTTGCTGAGGTTGTGGATGGAGAAGAGCTTACATCTGACCTCATTCCAGGGCTGAAAGAAAGCAGAAAAACACCTTGAATTGGGACAGAGGTGAACACAGGGATGGTACCTGCCAGGAGCAGCTTGTCCCCACCCTTGGTGGGAGAGTTCTGCACAGAGCACAGCAGAAAGAGTTAAACAAGGGCTTCTGTAAGACCCAAGTAAAGCTGTATGGATTTTTCACAGCCTATTTGGCTGCATCAAGATTCCTTCCCTTACACGTTTCTGAAGCCAAGTTTCTTGCACAATTATCCCAGCCTTTAAGATTGACTCCTAAAACACGTTCTTACTCCATATTGTTTCCATTACTGCCACATTCCCTGCAGCCTGCACAAGGGCTCCCTTCCCAGCACCACCACTGGCTTTTCTACTGGGATGCTGTTATGCAAGAAGCTGTGCAAATTGGGCCATATAGTAATAAATATTCACAGTAACAAGTGATCATTTCACCCCAGCACTTTAGGAGAAGAGTGAGAAATATTCCTCATTTCAGGATCTGCATGTAAACACCCAGCCCAGCTACAAACGAAGGGTTGCTTTGTTAAGAAAAAACCCAAATCCCTCTGAGAACAACAAACAATCCATCGTAATCACCTTGGATCTGCTCCTAATCCTCAGGGCTGACCCAGCAGTGCTGGGCCAGAGCTCAGGGGCTGATCCTACAGAGCTGCAGCCCCAGCCATGGCATTGTCCCACAGCCCTGGAAAGGCCCAGCTTGTTGAGCTCATCCACCTGCACATGAGGAAGAGCCTCCTTCCATGGTGGCTGGCAGAGACTGGAACAGCTGCCCAGAAGGTCATGGAGTCTCCCTCCCTGGACACATCCCAAGCCCACCTTGACACTTTCCTGTGTCCCCTGCTCTGGGTGACCCTGCCTTGGCAGGGGGTTGGACTGGATGATCTCCATAGGTCCCTTCCAACCCTGGCTATTCTGTGATTTCCAACTAAATCTGAAACTCCTAAAATATGATTTCTATACTGCCTGCTTCACTTGAGGCTGATTTTCACAGAAAATACTGTTCACCAGGGTTCCAGCCCCTCTCCAGATGAAGCTAGAAAAATGACACTTTTATTTAAGGTTTTTGGTGCCTCTCCTTGGAAACTCTCCAGACCATCCACGTTCCCTGATGTGGGCTTAACATTTGTATGTGGGACAGCTTTTGCATGGAAAATTCCTTTTCCTCTCCTCAAGGAAGTCTGACCAGATTTGGTCACACATTTTAAAAAAACCCACAGCTCCAACACGCTCACGCAAACCTTAAAATTCCATCCCAAATTAAGACATTCCAACACCTGGGAGCTCTACTTTTGCACAGGTCCATATGTCCCATCCCCAGAGAGCACCTGAGAAATGGCCCATCCTGCCGTCCAAAGGACTTGGCCATTGTGTTTGTTCTTTCCCATAGGGATTGAGGCAACCAAAAGACAAGGAGCAGGATCCTCCCACTCAAATACAGAAGGATCAAAGTCAAACCAGAATAAATGTGTCAATGAAGTTCTCACTTTGACAAAAATGGAATCAGAAGGCAGAGAGAAGTGAAAATTACTTGTGTTGTGGGGGGGGAATGAGACAGCACAGGCAGGCAACGACCTAAGGGATGTGTAGATCCCCTAAAACCAGAGTTGGAACTGGGGAGAAGCTGGGCTGTGCCTCAGAGCAGAGGAGAAAACACCAGACAGGAACACAGCAACACCTTCAATGTGCTGGAAGAGCAGTGAGAAGAGGACAGCAGAGCAGGACCAGCACAAGGGTGGTACAAAGCCCTCAGCAGGAAAGGCTGGCAGCAGGAATGGAGGAGAATGAGTCAAACTTGAGGAAAAAGGGAAGAAAAAGGCCCCTCTTTTCCCAAAGGGAAGAATGCTTCTTTCCAGAACTTGGAAAAGAACTCAAATGTGTCACATCTCTCCTCTGCGTTCAGCAAGTATCCGTGGAATGCTGCAGCACGTCTCCTCCATGGCTCTGCCACGAGGCTGCCAGCCCCCACACCGTGTCTGTCAGCTGGAGCAGTGCTCACTCACGGACTGGGCCTGTTCAGCAGCCACTGCACGCCTCTTCTGGCTTTTCCAATGGATTTGTCTTCTTTTAAAGAGCACCGAGCTTCACTAAACCCCTCTGGCTGCACAAGCCAGCCCTCAGCATCTGAGCCATGGCAGAATGTAATTCCAGCCAGTCCCACCCATTCCATGTCCGCAGGAACACGCAGCTTTAATTACAGGCTCATCTTGCTTTCTGCTCAGCAGGGCTGCCTTCCTCAAGTGCACAGACCTCTAGGAACAGCCCTGGAAGGGTGGAGGGGCACTGTATGGCCCTGTCCTCTCTGGGCCCTGGCTGTGAGGAGCAGAGACCTCATGGGGAAGGAAGCTGAGCATTCACATCTATTTCTGCTGTGCTGGCTCTGGCCAGGTCTGCTGCTCCATGGAGATTTCAGAAGGAGCCCAGAGACCAGAGGAGAACCTCAGGCTTGAGGGCTGTCCTTGGTTCTTTGATCTCTCACAGCTTTCCTGTCTAATCATCACAAAAGTAATTTTGACCTCAAATATTTGCTTCCTTTCATGTGATACACATATTACTTTCTTCTTCTGTTTTTTTTTTTTTTTGTTTTTTTTTCTTCTCTCCCCAGTTTACTGATAAATTTGGAAAAAGAAATTAATTTCTCTGCTTTTAGACTGTCATATGCAAAAAACCCCAATGAAAAAAACCCAACACCCAAAACCAAGCAATACTCCTTCTACAAGCAGCAGTCACTGTCTGGCTACTCTAAGATGCCTTATTTTCTCTAAAGGTTTAAGCCCAGTAGCTCCTTTTCTAAGACTAAATATCTCAGATTAAGCACTGAAGTACAGGCTGAGAGCTGAGTTTAAACAAGGAATATATAACTTGAGAACTTTGCTTCATTAAAATTATTAAAACCAGAAAAAGATGGAAACATCTTTCTATGTATAGTTTTGAAGACAGCTAATTTAGATACAAAAATAAAACTCTTATACCTCTCAAATTTCTGACAAAAGCATTTTTAAGGAAACATTCATCAGCTGTCAGGGAAACCATGACAGTGCCAAACATATTCCACTGAAACTTTTCAGTCACCTTTAATTTTTAAACAGGGCTCATTTTCTGTACCAGCACCACAGAAAATGTAACATGAGAAAGAAAACAGATGATACGACTTAGAAAACTAAAAATAAATGATTACATTGATTAATAAAGCAGTAGCCAGCAATCTAATCCGGGCTGCAGGCATATCTTCCCAGCCTGGCTGTATCAGATAAGGGCAATATTTACTAACCGTGTGGAGAGCTGCCAGACAGCCCCGCTTGTAAAACAGCACCAGGAGGGATTGCAGGGCAGCAGGGCTCCTGCAGCAGCCACAGCTAACCTGACTGACATTTAATATAAATCTCCCATCTCTAAAGTTATACATGGTAAAAGGCAAATGACCACTTCCTAAGGAAGAGGTAAGGCAGGGAAGTTATACTCTGAGATAATATAGTAAGAGAATACCTTTCAGTATTTACAGAAATGGCTTCCAACTCAGCAAAACCCTAATAAACTATGAGTCTTATCTAGATTAAAAAAAAAAAAAAAAATCAAGCAGCATAGATGAGAGAGGAAAAAACCTCCCAAGTTTCAGGTTTTCATCTGCAAAAACTTTGGTTAAATTTCATTTTGGGAGGCAAGGTATTGCTAGGGGATACTAAACTTAGTACATTTCCCACGTATTTTTCAGAAACTACTCATATATAATCTGGTTTTATTTATTTGCATGGATGTGTTTATCATTTCCAGTCAAGGGAACATATGGGGGGAAAAATGGGAAACCTTAATGAAGGGGGCGAAATGGGAAACCTTAATGAAGGGGGAAAAATGGGAAACCTTAATGAAGGGGGAAAAATGGAAAGGCTTAACCAAGATGCCAGGCTGGCAATGAGCTCTGCAGAAATCCAACTGTTTAACTAAAGCCATTCCAGTGTTAATCATTCACCAGAGACTTCAACCCCGGCTCAAGGGTCACCTGCAGCAGGGCTGGGTGTGCCAACACCTCTGGGGAGGGCTCCTGTGGTGGGGTCCTGCTGGGGGACTGTCACAGCCCAGCCTGGACAGCAGGGACACACCGACAGGGACACACTGACAGGGACACACAGACAGGGACACGCAGACAGGGACACAGGGACAGAGACAGGGACACACCGACAGGGACACATGGACAGGGACACACAGACAGGGACACACAGACAGGGACACACGGACAGGGACACATGGACAGGGACACACAGACAGGGACACACAGACAGGGACACACAGACAGGGACAGTCACAGCCCAGCCTGGACAGCAGGGACATACAGACAGGGACACACAGACAGGGACACACGGACAGGGACAGTCCCAGCCCAGCCTGGACAGCAGGGACATACGGACAGGGACACAGGGACAGGGTCACACAGCCATGGATGTGGAGCAGATGCAGGGAGGAGGGATTCACTCTGTTTAGAAAAAACCTCCTCCCAGTGCAGTGGGCACTGCTGAGGAGAACATTTGCTGGTCTCTCTTCTTTTTCTCTTTACTGTGAAGAACAGAAAACCTCCCCAACACACAGAATGGGCATAGCCCCACATGCTGAACCTACTAACACTGTAGTATAATTTAAAAAAATGCACCACCCTCCTGTTACGCTGCATTATTAAATGAAAATTACAAAAGTATTGAACCTTCAAGAGTAAGTTTAGATTAGATATTGTGGAGAAATCCTTCCCTGTGAGGGTGGAGAGGCCGTGGCACTGGTTCCCAGAGCAGCTTTCCCTGGATCCCTGGCAGTGCCCAAGGCCAAGCTGGACACTGTAGCTTGGAGCCTGGGACGGTGGAAGGTGTCCCTCCCATGGCAGGGGTGCACTGGATTGATCCTTAAGGTTCCTTCCAACCAAGAACCATTGCATGACTCTCTGATTTATGAAAAACAACTCTAGTGTGACAATGACAAGGGGAACACTTTCAGGAAACAAAATCACTGACCATTTCCAGCCTGCACCTCTTCTCATCAGTGCATGGAGAGATGGTCAGCCTGGATCACGTTCTGTCCAAAGAGGAGTTCAGTCCTGACACACCCAGACAGCAAAACATGGCACACCACACACCCTGGCTCTGCAGCTCAACTGAACCAACTACTGGGAACACATTCCTGAAAGTTACTTACTGGTATAAGTGGTATCACCACACTGAGAGTAAAACCATTTTCAATGTCATTGCCATCTGGGCCTCCTCCTTATCTTCCAGCAATGAGAACAATGTAAACACTAGGCTGTGGACACTGCCTGATTACATTTTTTGAAATGTTTATTTATTTCTTCATTAACTAGAGAAACTATTAATTATTTTTATATCCTCTTAGGTAGGGAAGTAGTTTTCAGTTCAAGCAGGAAAAAATGTTAATCCAAGGCTGTTGACACTAGACTTGTCAGGACTATTAAAATAAAACTGTGTTTGCCAATTGGAAATAATTCCAGAAAGGCCTTTTGCTGAGAACTTGAACCATTGGTTTCTTCTGTCTCTTGAAATGTTTTCACCTCATTTTGGAGAGACTGAAAATTGGTAAGAACCCAGGTTTTCCTCCCAGACTGCCTGAACTCTGAATACAGAGCCAGCCCTGGCTGGCTGGGTGCCACAGAGGGGGCACAGAGCCACTACCACAGGCACAAACCACACGGTGACAGACCCCAAGCCAAGGTGTCCTGGGGTGTTGACTCCTCACAAAGCCACAAATCTTCCCTCCCCAGAACTTCCTTACAGATCCACCTATTCTTCAGGTCTCTTTCCTATTTTCTGTTTAAAATGGAGACGTGGATGGTTTTGGTAGCTGGCTGGTCTTCACAACAAGTATGTCCTCAGTGATGCTGTAACAAATGAAAAATCTACTCTGGAGTATTTAAATAAAAGCCCCCAGCATTTCTGGTTTCCAGCTGCTCTGAGAACCAGGACGATTAACACGGTTTCCTTTATCACACACCCAGATAAACACTGTATTAAAAAACCCCTGATAAGCCAGGAAATCAGATTTTGAGCTAACGGTCTCGTTTCGTGCAACACGTCTATGACACAGCCAAGATAATGGCACTGTGAGGGATGTGTCACTCCGGAAGGCCACGGCCAAATTTCCTTCATTGCCACAGCCAGAAACTCATGGCAGAGAGGCAGGAACTGTCCCTCCTCCCAACCTTGCCACAGTAAATGTTGCTGCGGGACTGCCAGGGTTCTAACAGAAAAATTTAAAATACGAGAGACACCTCAAGCAGCACAGTTTTGGTATCACCCCCCACCTGCAGAACGCACTTTTACCATCCCTTCACACAACTAAAGCTGGCTGCAGGACCTGTGGGTTTGTACAGTCAAACAAATAGTGCTGGCAAATGCCAACAGCACGGAAGCAGAACAGGAATCTGCAGATTCCCAACACAACACACGGAGCAAAGGGCTCTGGCAGCGCCATCTCCCCACGGCCAGCAGCGCTTCCAGCCCTCTCCGAGCCTGTACCACAGCTACTCCCAAATCTTGGGGAGCATCCTGCCGAGGGGGCTCTGAGCTCTCTGGAAGCACCGAGGAGCTGCTGGCAGCTCCAAGGCGCCCTGGCCCCGCTGTGAAATGGCGCCTGCTCCCATCTTGGCATCACCGGGAGCGACGCCGGAGCAGCCGCGCGTGGAGCAGAGCGGCCGCGCTCCCGCTGGAGCCTCTCCAGAACCTAAAGGTTTCAAGGGCACAGGCAAAGCCTTCTTGGAATGGATAAATGGTAATTGATGTTGCAGCTGCAACCTCAGCCAGAGCTCTTGGGATTTCAAATGTACTACAGACCTAAAGCATTTATGGCCAGAATATGATAATTAAATTATATGTTCTAAACTTTTATATTTATTACAGTGCTCTAGTAAAGCAGCCAAAATGTCTTACCTTCAAGGGTAGAATTCATTTCTATATGAATCAGTTTAGGCATACTTTTCCAAGGCTTTGTGCTGCTTTTTAAATTTCATTGTGCACTCTTCCTTCCATAAATAAAGAGGCAGCAAAAAAAGAGACCCAGACAGAAGCCAGTACCTCTATACTTGAATACAAACTTTACATAAAAATATGGAATCAAATTTATCCTGGGCCATATGGGTTGTTTATGCTCTGCTGGATGACAAAATAGCCAGTTGATCTAGCTGTATTTACAGCCTGTGGAGCACCTCAAACCTGCCTTTCACAGACTGGGTCTCATGGACACATTGCAGGCACATGGACACGCTCGGTGCTCACACACTGAGGTGAGCCAGGACCAGCACTGCCAGAATAAAGCACTGTACAATAATGTGAAAAAGTCTGAGTAGAATTAGGTTTGTGGTTTTTATTAGTGCATCCCAAGAAATGTCTCAGCCTGGAGAAAAGGAGGCTCGGGGGGGCCTTCTGATTGTACAACTCCCTGACAGGAGGGGACAGCCAGGTGGGATTTGGCATCTGCTCACAGGGAACAGGGACAGGATGGGAGGAAATGGCCTGAAGCTGTGCCAAGGAAGGGTCAGTTTGGACACCAGAGGAATTTCTCCATGGAAAGGGTGGAGTCCCCATCCCTGGAGGTGTCTAAGGTAGGACTGGAGGTGGCACTAGGTGCTCTGGGCTGGGGACAACCTGGGGATCAGGCACAGATTGGACTCAATAACATTAAAAGTCTTTTCCAACTTCTGTGGATTCTGGGGCTCTGTTTCAGGTCTCAGCAGCCTCAGAGCTCCTTTACCTGTCTTTGAAGCAGGTTTTTAGTTTTCTGAACCTTGCAAACTAACCAAGAGCCAAGATACTACCCAAAAATGTATTGTCTTAACACTCACTCTTTAACACACCAGTTCCATGGGCCAGCACTTGGAATTCAACAGCAGCAGAACTGCACTGAGATACTCTGCAGTGATCACAAGAGATCCATGAGCTCAGAGCAGCCACAGCATTTTGGCTCTTCCTCCAGAGTCAGCATATATCAGACATGACCCCTTATTCCAGCACACATTAATGCTGTACCAGAGGAACTGAACTTAAAATATTAAACAGGACTTGTTCCATTAATGACCTCAGTGTGAGCTGTGTCCAGTGCTCGTGTCAATCACAGGACTCCATGCAGGTTGCCAGAATGATGCTGCTAGGAAAGGAGAGAGACATCTGGAAAGCTGATTCTAACATACATGGAAAAATACTAATGATACAGAAAGAAAGGCAGTAAAAGATTAAACTAAACTGCAGTGGAATCAAAAAATCCCAGAATGGTCTGGATTGGAAAGGATCTCCAAGACCCCCAGCCACAGGCAGGGACACCTTCCCCTGTCCCAGGCTCCAAGCCCCAATGTCCAACCTGGCCTTGGGCACTGTCAGGGATCCAGGGGCAACCACAGCTGCTCTGGGTACCTGTGCCAGGGCCTGCCCACCCTCAATATCCCATCTAACCCTGCTCTCTTGTCCTGTCACTCCTTGTTCAAAGTCCTCCTCTCCAGCTCTTTTGGAGCCCCTTTAGGCCCTGGAAGGGGTTTCAAGGTCCCTTGGAACCTTCTCTTCTCCAGGCTGAAAAGCCTCAAAGCTGCAGTATAGTCCTTCCACAGTCAAATAATCATCAAGACAGAAATAAATTTAGACTTCTAATTAGGAAGTTAATTTCCTCTATTCTGAAAAAAAACACTTAAAATAAAATCAAGACTCTCCTGTTGCCAGTGGAACATCTAACATGGATCTGGAGTTGTATCAATGTGGACACACAGGCTTATTCACCAGTTCATGCTTTTAGCTGCACTGCAGAGCTAATTCCTGCTTTACGACAACAAAAATCAGAAGAAATATTTAAAAAAAAACCAAAAAAACAACAAACTAAAAGTAATGTACCTCAAACAGAGTAGAATTAACACCTTAACTCTGAGCAGGAAGAAGAAGAGGAGAAGCAAAGATGAAGAGAGGGCAAGAGAAGCAGAAAGGAATGTTTTATCCTTCATTCCTCCTCCAGCCCTTCCAGGCAGCTCTGTTCAGAGGGGAGTGATACTGAAGGAACTGAGGCTGTTGAATTCCTCTGTGCACAAACCCTGTTTCCCTGTTTCCCACTGCTCCACAGGGAGCCCTGCACCACGGGCCCTCCCCCTGCACGGGCTTTCTCAATGGGAGGCACGCATTTACACGTGCAGCACTTCATTATGGAATATTAACCAACATGTTGCACCCTGGGCTCTGCTTCAGTGCAAATCTATGGAGAAGAGGGACGGGGACCCGTGCCAACTTTAGGTTTTGGCCTCGATCCATTTGGTGCAGGGCCAGGATGACTTGGTTGACTGTTGAGTCATCGGTTGGTTCAATTGACATTATTTTACATTTGACTGGTTATTGTTCTTTAAACTTTGAACAGGAGTCCAGAAGCTCAAAAAACACCAGTGGACCAAAAAGAAAGCGGCCAAAACAGAGTTTAAACAAGGCACGTAAACAAGAAAAATACTCTCCTTAAATGACATTTGCTTTTAGCAGAAATTGCTAAAAAATCAAAATCTACCTCGTGGTTTAAAACATGTCTTTTATATTCCAAATATCTGTAGGAAGGAAAGCAAACTTTCTGCCCCAAAATAAATCAACTGGCGAATAAGAACTGTATTTTTAACAGCAGCATATTCCTGAAATTTTTGATGGTCAATGGGCACACTGGTCATTTGCTTCAGCCAATGCTTAACCTACAATTGAAAATGGAAAGATTTAACCTCCAAAAGTTACTGCTTCGGTACTGTTTGGCAGAAGAGATGCCCATAAACTGTACTGTTTTGTTTCCTCATGGATGTGACATGAAATGAACTCATTACACAGATAATTTGGATTTACCAACAGGAATTCATACTGAAGGGTCTTCCCTATTATTTTCAAACTGTTTACTAAACTCACTGCGTTTCCACTCCAATTTCAGGTGTGTGTTCAGTACGTTTTGATCCCCTGAGAGGGAAATTCACTGTTACAGCCACTCATTTTCATCAGCAGCTAAAGAAATGAGCCAAGGAGGAGCTTGAGCTGGCTTTAATGAGAAGTGCAGTGGAAAGGGAGACTGGGCTTTGCTACAATAAACCCGCCAGGATGGAATCAGCTCTCGTGACGGCTTCCAAGAGCATGAAAAACAAACAAAACCCAATAAAACCATCATATCCTGGGTACTTTGCTGGAAGACAAAAATACTTGTGATGATTTTGAGATCTTAGTCACAAGGATGACGACTGCAGGCTGCTGTCAGCACCACGGGCCCGGGCTGAGGTGCAGCGCCAACTTGTGTGGATTATGTTCCCCATTTAGTCATGAGCACTAACGTCACTTGAAAGGGTTGAGATTCTTTCTTACCATCTTACAGAGGGAACAGGAATTCTTGCAGGAAAGACAAAGAGCAAATTCAAAATTCTTGGTGACTTAAAAATCAGATAGCTGCTGACGGACGAGCACAGTGACGGCTCAGGGCCCTGAGGGAGAGGCTGAGGCCTCCCCCCAAACCCTACAAAAAGCTTTTCTTTCCTGTTTTGCATTTAGCTCTTGGTGAGTTTTATCTTTCATGTCCAGATTCATGCCTCTACGTAACAGAGCTTAAAACTGAGCAATTCTGTTTCAAAAGCATTTCCCAAACTCTTACAACCACTTTTAGCACCCTTCAGAACACAATTTCACTTCACTTTAACTGGCCTCTGACACGGTGGAAGCAAAAAACAAATACGAAACCACTCTTCCCCGCATGAACAGGAAGAAAAGCACGTCGTAGGTTTGTTTATTGACACAAAATCAGCCACAGAAACTTGTGTCATATTCTCAGAAGGCCAAGCAAGGAGTAGCACCCCAGCTACTGTACACCCTGTATGACGTGTGTATTGTATGTAATTTCCAAGGCATTTTTAAGTCAACTTTATTGAATTATCCAGTAGAGAGCTGTAATTACTTTTGTCAACACTGTTAAGCAATTACAGATACAATTTCTGCTATAACATGCATACACAGTAGGTTATTACCTGCTTTTATTTCCACTTGGCAACCATGTCACACACTCAAGACTATAAAGATGTTTCACCACATCCCTCCTGCCCACACCCGGGCTTTACAGGCAATTCTCACCTTGGGGGTTTGGGTTCCTTTATGGTGTGATTTTTTTCCCCCATGATACTTTTAGCTCTTGCCTTCTTTCTCTCTCCTGGGCTTCTGGTATTATTTTATCCACTTTCCTCTGTCCTCTCCCCTCCCTGTCAGCTGAAGGAAGCTCTATTCCTTCCTCACTGAACCTCACACTGTTTCCTGGCCACATTGTTCATCTCTGCCTCTTTGTGTATTTTCTCTTCCTGAGCAGCACTGGGAACCCCTCCCAATTAAACTCCATCTGTAAACTTCATTAATGGGCTGTTTACCTCTCTCACACAACCACCATGACAGGGACGGACAGACAGACCCTGAGCCCTCCATGCCATCCCTCTCCTTCGAGAGCACCTCCTGTGTCTTTGGGGATGAACTTACTGCAAGTGTCCAACAGCAGCAATTCCAACATTCTTTCTGAAAAGCATTAAAATTTTTCCTGCTGGGAAACTCTTTTTTTTTTTTCCGTGAATTAGAATATGTCACCACTGCTCAGATCAAACATTTTAACTATGGTCATTACTCAAGATTTACTCAATGGGGTATATATTGCATTCACAGCTGCAACAGGTTTTGAAGTCATCTAAAGACTTCCAGTCAGAGAGCTACAGTATTCCTTATGGAAAAATTACTGGATGTTTACTACTGAAATATGGGAAAAGCAGAATTCATTGAACAGTGGGCTTGGAAGGTGAGCTCACTCTCCTCAGTACCTGAAGAAAACAGGTGTTTAATTCAGTTTTAAGACTATATATTAGTCCCTAAGTCCTCATCTCCTTACATAAACATAATTACACAGGAGGTGAGGTGTACAGCATCAGTTTCCCATATTATTGATGAAATAAAATAATATAAAAATACCACAAAATGCTATTTGACCTGCAGCTAGGAAAGGTTTCAAAGCTATAGGCACCTGAAAAGAGCATATCAGAGACAAAAATCTGACAAAGCTAGATGCAGGATAGGTTAGGAAAAAATGCAAGTTCCTCAGCTAATTCCTTCAACCTGTCAATCCAACAATCCCACCTTTTATTAAGATAAAGCAAAGGAGAAATAAAAGATTCATTTCAATCAGACATTACTGAGAAGACCTCACTGGGGTACAACTTCATTTACCTCAGTCTCAGCTTTATAATCAGCTTTTTCAGCAGCAAGTACCAGAGACACAAACCAAAGCAGCACTGAACCTCCCAGGGTGCAGACCCCATACAGGTACAATCACACACACCAAACAAGCTTTTAACTCCAAATAACAGGGGATGCTGACATACAGAAAGCCTTACATTTTCAAATGAAAAGCACATGGAGGTGCTTTTATCTAAAACACAACATCCTGGTTTAAACAAGCATTTCTGTATTGCTTTAACAGTACAATAACTTCAACTGCTGATGCATCTTTAAGAGACACTGATCCAATGGCTCAGCAAACTCCAGTGCTGGGATGAGGTTCCCTCAAACAAAAGCTTTCCTACCTTGGAAAGCTTCTCTCAGATTTGTGGGGCTTTAGAGAAATTGACCCCGAAACAAACAATCTTTAGGAAACAGCCAAGTGGTTAATCTTTCCTTCTTTTTAACAGTGGCCACAGCGAAGCAGAAGCAGCACGTGAGACTCCAGACACGTCAGCACAGCCAGGGCTCCAAAAGCAGAGGCTGGGACCAGCCTGGCTCCCCAGCACAGTGATCCCAGCCAGGCTCTGAACAGCCCCCAGAAACTGCAGCTACCCCAGGAGTATTTTTAAGGTGCAATAAATACACTTATGACCAAAGCCTTGCTGTATTTCCAGGCTAAAATCTGTCCACAATGCCTTGACTGCTCTTATGTCACTTACATGTCTGAGAAGCATTAAACAAAGGTCACGCTGACAAACACGTCTGCAACAGGAACAAACCCAGCTCTGACTGCACACTTAACTCTTTGTGTGGACAGGGCTCTGCTTAAACCCTCAGACAAAGCCTTGTTGGGACAGGGATTCACCTGGCACACGTTTGTGGCTGCATGGCCAGCAGGACCCAGGAGCTCTTGGTTTTACAGAGTCATCCCCCTGCCCCTCCCAGGGGAAAAGGAGCTCCTGGTTTTTATGGAATCATCCTACCACACATGGGGCTGCTCCTTTCCACCCTGCCTAGGGAAGCTTCCACCATGCAAACTACTCATGGCAAGGTAATAAAGGATCTGGCTCAGAGACAAACCAGGTTAAAAGTTAAGACAATATCTGGATTATGCAGGATGGATACAGTCATAACATTTCAGTGTCTCAATGACTAATCTGTAAAGTGTAGTTGAGACTATCAATAAACAAACCACCACCACAGAAAATGAAAAATAAAAGAACTAACACATCCTAATTTATTTTTTTTTTTTTTTTTTTTTTTTTTTTTTTTTTTTAAATCTAGGGTCAAATTTTCCCCCCAAATTAATTTCATCACACTTCAGGAACCAAAAGAGGTACTAGATTTAGAAGTATGGCTGTAATGAACACTTACCTGGCAATACAGAGAAACACTGAACAGCAAAGAACAATCCAAGCCTGTTTCTCCTCCCCACTGTCTCATGGAGAAAACTGAAGTATGGATAATTGTGCTTTTAAATTTGAGTCCTCAGCACATCTGAATTTAGATGAGATTAACCAACGCCTGAATATAAATTATCATCAAATTGACAGGAAGGAATGTCTTAAGTTTTGTATTTCCTTATTCATGACACTGAACATTCCATCATTATCTACAGCTTTTCCTACCTGTAATACAGATCTTCCTCTTACCCCTATTCTGTATGTGGAACCAATAGCTGGTTCTGCAAGAAAAACCCAGGAAGCACCGTGAGAGAAATACAGTAAATGACAACATGACAAGGGCAGACCCACCAACTTCCATTACTGCTGCTGCTTCTCAGAATTTTAGAAGATGTGATGCTTCAGAAAGCATGGAGAAGTCACAACTTAACCCCATCTTCCCCTGCAACAATCCATAAGGAAATACCAGATCCAGGTAAAAGGCTGCAGCTCCTCACCTCGGTTGGAGCCAGTGCTGGAGATAAGCAGGTTGGCCTTTCCAAGGAGACAATGATAAATGTTTCCCTGATTCCGTATTCCTGCAACTTCAATCACAAATCCTGCAGCATCTGGCACTTCTCCTTCAGCTTCACTTAAGGGCTGACAATTAAGACAATCTGTCTCTTCTCAAAAATCTGTTCTGGGCTGAGCAATGTATGTGCAGAAGAGCTAAAGAACAAAGCAGCACTTCTGATTTCAGCCAGGGAGAGAGAATGGGCTTAAACAGTTGCACAAAGGAAAGAAAAAGAAAACATTATTCCTCCCAGCTCCTGGATTCTTCAGCCTGGGGTAATGTATAGATGGGTTTGGAAGGAGCTGCCCAGGCAGGTTTGGAGTGCCCATCCATGGAGGGGGCACTCAGTGTTCTGGGATGGGGCACAGTTTGGACTCCGTGGTGCTGGGGGTCTTTTCCCACCTCAGTGACTGAGATTCTGTGATCTGCATGACCTTTCCACAGAAACCTCAAAAGCTTCCTTCCAAATTGCCCAAGCTCCGGTATCTGAGGAGCTCTCTCCCTAATTTTAATATTTAGGCCAGGAAAGCAATTTAATTGGAGGATAAAAGTTTTAATTTTTGTATTTGAAAGGAAATTACCAACTACATCACACGATTGGGCTGAGCCTCAAACCATGATCTGGTGGTCCTTTTAAGCTTTGTAAGAAAAACTTGAAATATTTATGGACTTTGATGAAGCAAGGAACAAATTCCATGGCTCGATGCTAACAGCAGGTGTCAAATCCCAGCTCCACAATGCAGCCCAGTGCTCCTGGAGTGCAGGAGGTTAAGGACCAGCCCTGGAGGGGTATGAGGACCTGTGGCTGTGTTCACCTGCACAGCCCTACATGCATGGGCAGGTATTTTCCTGATATTCCGTGTACTGAGGGAATGTAACGTGTTCAGATGCCTGAAGCCCTGCAGGGACTGCACGTGGCAGAGGACTCATTTCAGTCTAACTGCAGGCAGAAATGTGCTCCCAAGACATGGAATAAACCCATGGTTACTGCTCTCCTGCTCAGTACCAGCCGCTTCCTTCCCCCAGCCAGAGCCACCCAAGAGTGCTGCAAAGTCAGAAATAACCAAATTCATTCCTCCCAGACTCACTTTTTCTGCTCGACATTTTTTTTAATAACACCACCAAGTAAAAAACAGTTTTATAAATATCACAGGGACTGTCATTTACAGAAAGCAAGGCTTTGAGAAGATCAGAGAAACCACCAAGTAGTCTCAATGTGATGATGGAGACGGGAAATGGACTTGATAGGCTTTAAAGTGCTCAAATGGAAAATTAATAAGGAAGAAAACCATTCAAAATACTCAGAACCAGTTTCCACTAAGTATTACTGCTTTCAAAACCAGCCTTTAAATTCGGTCCTGAATTACAATATGAAAAGAAAGTTTTCACACACTTTTTAAAGGCAAGCTCCCCCACACCTTTGGTGTGTAAAATAAGCATTTTTGCATTAAGCATTTGACATTTATTGGAGGCAGCTGGAAAAGAAGGTGGCTCCTATCATCAGCCTTCACTCTCCTGCAAGCCTCTGCTATTTTGATTTCCCAAGATACAGAATGTTGGATCTCTCAGGCTTTCTGCAGCCTCTCAAGAAGCTCAGAAGACACAGCCATATGTTCCAAGGCAGACTTTCCCCCTCAGCACTGCACCACAAGCAGGGGCGACTGCGGGTGTGCGGAGGCAGCTCTGGCACCCCAAGGAGGCAAAACCAGCCCAGAGGTTGCCAGAAATGCAACTGCTATTGCAAAACAGCATTATGTGGACAGGGACAACAGATCAGAGGAAGAGATAAAGTTAAGATGGAAATAGGGTTCTGTAGAGTAAGTAAATTAACCCCAAGACCACCTGCACTGCTGTTACAATCCCATTGCCAAGGCACCCTCTGATTTCTTTCTGACCTCAAACCAGAGCCAAGAGGAGAGATGATATCTAAGACTTCTGTGTAAGAAACAATTGCTGTGAAGTTCCCTGCAAAACAGATTTACTCCAACATCCAATGATAATTCCTTGGTATATGTAACACTGGTGAAAGGATGCCATCAAAATCACAGGATCATTTAAACTGGAGAAGACCTCCAAGGTCATTGATCCAATCCCCACCTTGTCCCCAGCCTGGAGCTCTGAGTGCCACCCCCAGCCCTTGCTGGGACACCTCCAGGGATGGGGATCCACACCTCCCTGGGCAGCCCCCTCCAAACCTGCCCATACATTATCCCAGGCTGAAGAACCCATGAGCTGGAGGGAATAATACACACATTGTGTTGGTGTCCATGAAAAAATCCTCCTCTGGTCAAAGAAGGAGCCACAACCATGAGCCTTGATTTACATGCTGAGGCTTTCCCAGCAGAAGTATTTTGGTTTGGAGTTTCTGAGCACATTTTGAGGGGAGAAGGAAAGGGATGCAGGAAAGGAAGCAAATTTCCTGGCAGATCTTTAGTATAACCAGCAAAAAGATCAATTACAGACATGCATTCAGTTTAATTATTCTCCAGCTTACAGCATAGGCATTTTTAACTCCACATTACAGAAAACTGATCACTCAAATATTGGAATCAAACTAGTCACAGTGGTGCAAACCACCAGGGTACTGTGGCCAGGTACATCCCAGGGTGCTTCAGGTCATGTTCTGAGCTGCCTTCCCCACTCTGGAGTTGAAAACATGCAGAAAACACCCTTGTGAAAAGGGATTTTCCAAGCAGAGGAAGCTCAGTGTCAGGGACACAGCCTGTGGTCAGGGCACTGCCCCTCGAGGGCTCTGTGTGCTCCAACACCTCCCTGGGGACAGGCACAGCTGCCACAGACAATGCAGGCCTCAGCCAGGGAGAGAAAATCAGTGTGAAATTCCCCCACAAAGAAAGGAGAAAAAAAAGATGAATTTCAAGCCCAGCCCAGCATCTGCACAACTGTTTCTTGAGGGCTTCTACGCAAACTCAAAAGCTTCTTCCCAAACTGCCTGAGCCCCACTATCTGAGGAGTTCTCCCCCTAATTTCAATATTTAGGCCAGGAAAGCAATTTAATTGGAGAAAAAAAACTTTTATTTTTTTGTATTTGAAAGGAAAGGAAATGACCAAGCAAACAGGCATTCTTCTGGGGCTGAAAGCAAGTCCCAAGCTGCCTGCTGCCAGGGCCAGCTGGCCAGCAGCCCATGTACAGTACGTGTTTACTTGTTGTCTAACCACTGATAACTCCAGAGTGCATCCATGAATCCAAAAAACAACCAAGTTTTCTGGTCAGAGAGGAAGGAAGAACAAAGCAGATGACAATAAAAATTCTCACTGCTGATGGCTACTACACTCACTTCTGAATATATACAGTGAATAAAGAATCCAGCATCCAATTAAAGCTCTGATGTACCAAACTGGCAAGAGCATTTAGATACAAGCAGGAATTATATTATTAGAGAGAAGTAATGCTGCTATGTACATGCCCCCATGTGAAACTCCAGCTTTCAGGATTCTGTGCTCCTCAAGCAAGCTCAAGTGCAGAGCACATCAAACCCGAAGCAGACACACAACACAGATGTTTGCTTTCTTCCAAGAGCTCTCAGGTATTTAAGACTTTTAATCTTGTGATACAAGTGAGAAACCCTGCTGATGGGGCTGGCAAATATTCCCAAAGCCAAGTCCTATAGTGTAAACAGAACATTGTCATGGTACCTTCACTGCTCACGATGTCTGGGAGTCACAGTCCTGGTGTCCAGGTGCCAGCCTCAGCAGCCATGGGCCAGGGGAGCTGGAGCCTTGGCTTTGGGAAGTGCCTCTGACCCTCATGAACAGGGAGAAGTGGCTTTTCCAAGCACTTTCTCTTCCTTTGTAGTCATATAAACCATGAAGCTTTGGGCCTGAGCCCGTTGCTGACCCCAGCACTGCAGGATCAGCTGCTGCCAAACACCCGGAGGCTGCTTGGCCCTGGGAGCTCCCTGGACAGCAGGACATGTCAACATGCTGCATGCAGGGGCTGTGCTGCATGCAGGGGCTGTGCTGCATGCAGGGGCTGTGCTGCATGCAGGGGCTCTGCCAGCAGCATCCCCATGCTGGCAGGCTGAGCCAGCACCAATCCTGGTGTTTGATCCACACACGGACCCTGGGATGCCATCAAAATCACCTTCTCCCTGTCCCTGCACCCTGCAGGGCTCCGTGGGGGTGCAGGGACAGGGAGAAGGGGCCTGATCCCTCCTGCCTGCAGCAGCAGGTGCTGCTGGGCTGCAGATGCAGCTGCACGTGATGCTGCCAGCCCCAGCTAATCCTGCTCTGTGATTCCAGCAGCACAGGCTGCAGCAGAGCTGATAAGGAGCTGGCAGGGGACAGCGGCTCAGTTCTCCCCTGCCTTTACGTGGACAGTTACAAAATCCATGGCTTGTTAAGACTGGCTCCTCGACCATCTCTCACAGCCAGACACTCTAATCTTGTGCCACAGGCTGGGACTGACCAACAGCCTCCAAACCTGTGACTCAAAGTGTTTGTCTCACATTTGCATGTCTACCCTGAGACAAAACCGGCATGCTACTTCTCTAAAAATATTAAACATCAAATACAGACATTCTCTATGTGCCTTCTAATCTAAGTAAGTACAAGTTTCATAACAGAAAATTTAAAATGTTACTTGCATACAGTAAGTGGTATAAGCACAGCTGGTGATTTAACAGAAAAAGGCATCACTAGGGTGAAGGGGCAGTTTTCATTGGCCAAAAGGCTTCACCAAGAGAATTCCACATGCCTGTCCTGTCAAATGCAAACCCAGACACTGCTTATTTATCAAAGGCAATTGCACAAACCAGACTGACTGGTCTGCAAACTGAAATTTGGACTGGCAAAAGGTTACTTAGATGGAGACAAAAGGCATTTTCCTTTTTTACATGGGCCTGGGGAAAGGCTTTAGAATGACAGAGCAAGGGTTAGATGAGATTTTGGGTGAGGCCCTGGCACAGGGTGCCCAAAGCAGCTGTGGCTGCTCCATCCCTGGCAGTGCCCAAAGCCAGACTGGACAGGGCTTGGAGCAGCCTGGGACAGTGGGAGGTGGCCCTGCCATGGCAGGGGTGGCACTGGAGGGGCTGTAAGGTCCTTTCCAATCCCAGCCATTCTATGATCGTATCTTCACCGTGCCAGCAATAATAAAAAAAAAGAGAAAGTACAAGCTTCACCAACTGAGGGATCCAAAATAAAAGGTGAATATGTCAGTGCTGGAGTGCTACAAAATTATAATCAAGTATTTGACTCCAATGTTTGAGATGAAGGATGGCAATAGACACAGCCACTCCCCAAACAGCAGCAGATTGATGAGCAGGATGCTGCAAAGGCATTAATAAAGGCAGGTGACAACTCAGACACCTGCAAAAAGAGGAAAGTAATAACGCTCTGCAGTTCTTCTGTGAACAGAAAATAACAGCAACAAACCAACAGGTTTGGTCTGAACACATCCAGAGAGTCCAAAGCAATTCAAGTGCTCAGGCCAAGAGACAGAGAAGGAGTGTCTCAGGTAGTCCAGGGCAGTGAGAACAATGAACAGCTCTTCCTTGAGAAATTGCCCCAGTGTGCAGTGACACAGCGCTGCTCTTCCACTTCTGTGCACAAACTGTGGCATCCTACAGCAAGGACACTGCCTGAAGAGTGACTTAAACCAAAGAAATACGGCTTTTGAAATGATCTGAAAGCCCTGCCTGAATGAGCTCCAGAAATAAGAGCAAAGCAACGTTGCCTGGAGCTGAGCAGCAGCCATGGAGGATGGAGCCATTAGCTGCTCCCGGCCTGGTCTCACAGGCACAAAAAGGTCTTCAAAATACAGGCTGGAGAAGCCAATAATTGTCATTTTAACACAACATCTCCCAGCGCAGTGTCTCATCATCAGCTTGTTTGTATTACTGTTAATTTTCACATGTTGTGTGAGGCTAAGTCCAAGCAATTAATGCTCTGCAGTATGTGCACGATGACTTTCTAGTGGAAAGAATTAGAAACCCCTTCAGGGCAGAAATACGCCAAGGATTCCCAATGCCATTCCCCGCTCCGGCATCGAGAACAGCTTTATTCACTAAAACTACAATTCTGGGAAAACTGTTAGAGATTCATCATCACCCTGGGAAATGTACAGCAGTAACACAATGTACTGCACACACGGAGTGTCTGAGGAGGGATCTGAGCCCACGGATCGGCCCTGCCCCTGCAGACCCCAACCCCAGCCTCGTCCAAACGCACCCAAACCACAGCCAGCTCCTCCCCAGCAGCCCCATTTCTCACCTTGGAACCCCCTGGGATGGAAATGCACCTTCCAAATGAGGAGTCTGGAGTACCACAGCACATTGTTAACACAGCAACGACAAACATAATCACCTTCCCGGGGAAAGAATGATTAGAGAGAGGAGAGCACCGAGTTCTATCCTTGGCAGTTAGAAAATAAAGAAAAATAAATTACTGGAATGGCTAGAACGTGGTCAAGTTCTCATTTTTCTTGAGCAATTAAAGTTCTTTCTTGCTGTGTTTGTAGAAAATACCTCGAAAGATTACATTTAAGTTACAAATTTGTATTAATTCTACTAAATTGATATTTATTCTATTTACTACAATCTCCTTGCAGTTAAACTAGAGAAAAAAATTGATTTTTGCCAGACTGGGGTCTAGCTGCTTTTGGCAGCAGCACAGGAGGGAAAAGAACATTCCTGAGTGCTGGTACAGCAATCCAAATGTGTGGGGACGACAGGGACAGCCAGGGAAACTACTGACAGTAATGTGTGACAGAGTAACCCATCTTTGTAATAGAAGATTTTAATTTCCTAGATGTCTCTGGAACGATGACTACAGCGTGAAAGAAGTGAAGGATGGTTTTCAAGCCCTTAGGAATTTCTCCAGGCAGCATCTGGAAGAGCCTGTTTCCTATGATCACCCTGATTTATTTGAAATTTTAAAGACAAAGTGAAGAATGGAATTTAACACATGGGGTGAGGGAATACACACACATGTGAATATGCCAGTATCAAAAACAAGGAAAGAAAAAAGTGTTGTGCAGGAAGACATCACCATAACCACCCTGGATTTGCCGCTGTCCCCCCTGCATTCTGGCTGTTTATCTGGTGGCATCTGGGGACAATTTCTCAAGCACTGGAGCCAAAGCCATCCACAGAAGTTCTCTGGTAGCCAGCCAGGAACTCCTCGAGCCCACTCAGGAGCAGGCAGCAGGGAAGGATGGGCAGTGCTGGGATGGGAGCACAGCAGGGCTCACCCAGCACAGCCACAGCTCCTCCTCCATCCTCCCTGGTGACAAACACCCTCATCCACCTGCACTCTGAGCTCAGGGTGGCCCAAGATGATCAGTGACAACCCACAACCCCTTCCCGAGTCCCAGCTGCCAGCTCTGAGCTCCATCCTGTGCAAGCAATGCACAGATAATATTCCCAAGGCTCACAGCCTCACATTTCCCAGCTGGAGCTCCCTCTCTGCTCAGCTCTGAGCTCACAGAGCTTTCCAGCCTGGCACTCAGCACCCAAAATAGCTCAGGCTCAGCTAACCCAGAAACCTCTGTGCACGCACCCTCCCCAGCCCAGCGCTGACCCCAGGAACCAGCAGAGACTCCTGAGCCTCAGCAGCCACCCCCAGATCCTGCCCCACGCCTGCCCAGCTCTCCAGCCCACAAAGGAACTGCTCTTCCAGTTCCACGACAGCCTGGGAGGGTCTGTTGGGTTCTGTCTTTTGAAATGGCCTCTGGCAAGGAAGCGTGTCAAAGTCTTAAAGGAAGGAGAAAAAGCAATTCCAATCTATTCAGCTTGACTGGATTTCCAGCTCAACACCAACCCAGAGGAGCCCAGGACACTGGATGAGTGGATGTTTTCCTTCCAGGAGCAAGGACAGCTCTTTCGCAAGAGCCTCCTCGTGCTCGGTGACCTTACAGGTTTACAGCCTCTCCCTCTGCCAAGGGCCAGAGCTGGGCTCCCAACACACACTGCTCGAGGTCCCAGGCAAATCCAGGTCCTCCAGGAGCCCTGTCATGGTGCTGGCTCCTTGGAGACAACATCTTTGAGGGCTGGCAGCTCCTCCAGGTCTGCTGAAAAGCCACCCTGGCCCGGGGGATCACTGGCACTGCAGTGATCTCTCCCTGGAGATACCATGGAGCTCTCCCTGCCCAGGCTGAAGGGGCCCAGACCATGCCCCAGCAGCCCCACCGGGCTCCAGCCATCCCTTCCCACCCACCTCCCACCCTGGCTGGGCTTGCAGAGCTGCCCACCAGGTTGGATATTTTCCATAAAATCTGGAATTGCAAGTTTTGCCATTTCCACGAAGTTTAGGGCTTCCCTCATCACCCTGTTTCATTTTGAAACGAGGACACTTTTAAGACGTTCACGCCTTGAAACACTGCATGCAGGAAGCCAGTGCTGGTAGCACTTATGAATACTTGGAAAGATTCAGAGAGCTGAATGCTGCATTTCCTTTAAAGCTCTTCCTCGGTTCCGAGGCTGGGGTCAGCCAGGAATAGAAACCCAGTCACTTCCTCCTCCCCACTGCTATGCCGCCGCTCAGCCGGGCTTTGATCTGCAACACGGAGCAAGCTCAGGCGCTAAAATAAGTGGACTTCCAAACCTCCAGATTGTTATTTAATAAAATATCAGATGTCCCAACCTTTAACGTGTTAAGAGAGTCTTTAAAGATTTATCTTTAAAGTGATAAAATAAGTCCAAGCTCATTTGTCAAACCAGTTGCTCTGGTTGGAAAGTAGCTGTCAAGTATCTCGATGAGTCAGGATGTTGTCGTGCAGGCATCCTGATATTAACTGCTCCCTTCAAGAAGAGCTGCAAAAGGAATGCTCTGCTACTCATAATACAGAATTCCAAGCACTCGGGTTCTTACAACACTTACATTTTAGATGAGGGAGTTTCAGCACTAGATTTTTTTATCAAATCATGCACAGAACTTGCAAATCACCTGGCACCGCATGAGAACAGACTTGTCTTCTCCAGCTATGGAAACCAAGTCAGCACAGAACTCGTTAGATGGGTTTTGTTAAAAAAGAAGGTGTCAGGGAAGCTTCCTTTTCAGTTCAGAAAATGGCAGATGTGTGGGGCTTAGCAGAAACACGTGTCCAGGAAGGACAGAATTCATGAGGCAACGTGAAAATGAAACCGAGGGAACTCACACCGCAGCAGGACTCGGACCCAACACCACAGAGCTTCCCCCACAGTCACAGTGGCCAAGGGACCTCTCTAAAGCCTGGGCTGGGACAAAGTAGGTCAGAGAAAAAGCCTTTGCTGAAATATGGATTAAAGCAGCAGTGCTATTCCAGCTGGGAGAGCCTATCTGTGATCCAGGGTCAGGGCTACACTTCTGCTGCCTCAAAGAACAGCGTAAATTTCACCTTCAGTTCTCTTCTAAACCTGAAGCCTATCAGGGTTGTCTGGTCAAAGCAAATATCCCCAAAAGAATTACAAGTCTTCCTTTCCCCCCAAACAGGATTACATCATTTACTAATCAAAAGGCAAAGATCTAGGATCATCCTCTATAAACTAACTTTAATTGATGTCTGGAAATCCCAGCAAGGTACTTGGACATGGCACTCGGAGCTCTGGGCTGGAGATGAGGAGGGGTTGGGCACAGCTTGGACTCGATGGTCCAGGAGGGCTTTTCCAACCAAAATGGTTCTGTTTGGAAATGACTTTTTAATAAAATCCAGGTCTGGGAACCCCAAAGGCCACTCCAATGCCATTGCTGAGGTCACTGCCAGTGACCAATCCTTACCAACAGGTAGTAGATCCCTCAGTATGCTATTTTTTCAATAAACATGTATTATCTTACTAAAATTAAGATGCAAAGTGAAATTAAAATCCATACATCTTCAGCATCCAAAAACTATTCCGCATACAAAGTTTAAGATTTCTAATTTTTAAACTGTTTTAAAAGTCTGTTTTCAGATATAAGTTTTTCTCATACTGACTTATATTCTAATCTAGTCCATGTTTTAAGAGAACCAAGATGCAGAGTCCTTTATTAAAAAAAAAAAAAAAAAGTCTAATTATACCTACCCTCATATGGGGACAGCACAATTGATTTGGGAGCAATTCATATGGAACACAAGATTAACAGAAATTCAACAGGCAAAATAAACCATCAAAGGCCCCGGCAGCAAAAGTAACCCACAGAAAAAAAAATACAAGAGAAAAAAACAACAGCCTGGTAGCAGGAAACTGAAATCCACATGCAAACTGAAATCCACATGAAGCTGTCAAGTCTGCCAGTTCTTCTCTTTATTTAGTTTTGGGTTTTGTTTTTGAAGTTAACAAGCCTGGACTGCATTCTTGTACAACAAATCCACACATGTGCATGCAGAACGTGCACGTTTTCAGCATGGATTTATTCAAAACCTTTGCTGATGGCTTTAGGAAGTTATTGCTTCAGAAAGGTAACAGAAACTCTTAGGGGGAAAAAAATAAGCAAGAGAAAAAAAAATGAGTACACAGCAATGGAGAGCATGCCTGTGGATAGGTGGGTTGGTTTAAAATACTGCATTCCGAATTTACAGCACCTGACCAACTGAAAAGCTACCAAAATCATTAACAAAAGGCAGAGTTTAATACATCACAGCTGTATTCTCACCCCCCCCCCCCCCCTTTGTTAAGTGATGGGGGAGATGCCCCAGCCCTTTCCTGGCAGCACATCCCTGGGAGCATTGCCCTGCTGCACAGCCAGGCTGCCAGCTCTCCTCCCGAGGCTCGGGATGAGGGACAAACACAGCTCAGCACAGCTCCCCGAGCCCAGCAGCTGCAGCTCCCTGCCCACCCTGACGGGCTCCTGCATCTTCCAGTGCCCACCCAGAGACTCCTGCAGCTCCCAGTGCCCACCCAGCACCCCCAGGGGCTCCTGCAGCTCCCAGTGCCCACCCAGAGGCTCCTGCAGCTCCCAGTGCCCACCCAGCACCCCCAGGGGCTCCTGCTCTCCTGGCCATGCCCCACAGCCCGGTGGCACCACGGTGTCTGGCAGCACAGCCCTGGCCATGCTGTGCCCTCCCTGACCCTGTCACTACATCCCTACACACCACCAACACCTTGGAGCAGGTTCTCCAAGCCGTGATGGAGAAAATAAATCACATCAGCTGCTCTTTTCTGTCAGATTCCAGACTCCTGGCTCAGGGCAGCGTGGATCTGCTGGAGCTTGGCAATAAAAATCCCTGAGAACCCCCAAACCTCACAGTGGTGCTCTCCAAGCAGGCTGTGAGGGCAGGGGAAGGGAAGGAGACACCATGCAGGCTTTGCAGAGCTGCCAAGGGGCTGAAGCCCCAAGCAAGGCCAGGTGCACACACACCACAAGCAGCCACCCAACGTCCAGCTGGGAAGGCACAGATCCATGGAAGCCGTCCCCTGTCATACCCAACCCACACAGCTGGAAAGGAGCTGTGTAATGGCTGGAGGATTCTCATCCAAGAAAAGACCAAAACCTCATTTTCTAAAAACTTCCCAGAATTTCTAACCCCAGCTATGCTGTTTTCACATCCCTCTCAGCAGTGAGACACAGCCAAGACACTGCCCACTGTGAGCAGAGGTCACCCATCTTCCAGCCCTCCTCCCCATGAGGAATGCCAGCAGGAACAGGCATTCAAACATGCAGGGACACACACCCCAAACCCCTGCCTGCAAAGGTTCTAATAGGAAAAGCCTCGAGCCCCTGTTGCACTCAGAAATTCACCACAAGGAATATTCTGGGTAAGGACAATGACAGGACCTTTCCCAGGTTTCTTGGAAAAATGAAAACCAAGCCAGGGAGCTGTGAAATCACTTCCATTATTTGCTTCTTGAATAGATGACAGACTTTACTGATACTTCATGATTTGCTCCTCCTTGGCTCTACAGCACATTTCTGAGTTTCCCAGGTGGTATTTTGAGGCAAACTATGTATTTCTGCCCTCATTACTTTATAAAAAGTCCCATCCTGAGCAATACTTGCTAACTTTAAACTCAGCTACACAAATAAAAGCAATGAGAAATAAGAAGTATCTGAATAAAGCAACACAAGAGTAAATGGCGCCCTGCTGCTCACAAGTTTCATATTAAATCTTGTGTGACCGTGGTGCAGAAATTTGATGATCTCCAGCTGTTTTCTGACACACAGTAACTGTACAAACATATTACAAATAGTATGAAGAATGTATTACTGTAAAATCCAATATGAAACTCGTTTTCTTTACTAAATTACAGTAGCAGTGAACTGAATTCAAGAAAGACATGATCATTATTTTAGAACTCCTTCCCCAACAGTACTTTTGCCTTTGCAATCTCACAAAAACTGAGATATTTGATCGAAAAGGGGGAGTTGTGTATGATACTGCATTCCCACAGCCAATTATCAGCAGTCTGTGGGATATTAATTTCCAAAATACATCAGGATTGTAATTTTCTAGGAAGGTTTAGTGTGGCCTGGGAGCTCCACAGGTAGAGCTGGAATGTGGAGGTTTAATGGTGACCCCTTGGCAGTGGCTGGATTAAAAAGGCAGTGGGTTGGTACAGAAACATTCTCCACACACCATGTCAAGATGACTTCTGAAGAGCACAATTTCCTCCAAAAATCCACACAATTGTGGTGATTATTGATTTAAGGCACCAGGATTATAGAACTCTACATGATATCCTGGGTAAGTAACAGCGTGTCCTGGAGCCTGGACTCGCCTCTCACACATGAGCAGGGAGAAAACCTGACCTCATCTCCATCCCCTGCTATCCAAAGCCCAGTTCCAGGCTTGGCTCCCTGAGCCAGAGGAGCTGCAGCTGCTCCTCCTGCCCCTCAGACACCTCTGGGACACGGAGGTGACACAGTCAGCGGGAAGGAGAGGGAGGAAAATCCTCTGTCAGGGTGTTTTATAACTCTATTTCAAGCAATACAGGTATGGCCCGAGCACAGGGAGATGCTGCTTCATCCAGGGGTGGAATCCCAGCAGCAAACACCCGATTTGTGGGAGCTGAGACAGGCCAGGACATGGGGGACACAGGCACACCACCTCTGGAGTGAAGGTAAGGTGAGGAGGAAACCCCCAGGAGAGACACAGTGTGCTGAGCTGTCCTCCCAGCCCGACCCTGCACTTCTGGGGACACAGTCACTGCTCAGAGCTGGGGACAGCCCACAGCTGCTGCTCCTCCTGCCCATGGCCAGAGCCTCCAGGCTGCCCCTCAGGCACCCCAAGTGCTCCCACCCACGGATGGAGCTGGCTCTGTGCAGGTGACCCTCTGCTGACACCCCCCTGCAGGTGACCAGCAACGCCACGGCCACAACTGGTCACACCCTCGCATACGGACAGAGAAATTCCGTCGATTTTGTGTTTCCTTTTTTCCCACAGATAGCCAGAAAGAGCTGCTCTGGAGTCAGAG
Organism: Aegithalos caudatus; assembly: GCA_013389925.1. Classification (NCBI taxonomy): domain Eukaryota; kingdom Metazoa; phylum Chordata; class Aves; order Passeriformes; family Aegithalidae; genus Aegithalos; species Aegithalos caudatus. Next base: position 218,923 of record WEIU01004880.1, on the reverse strand, counting down.
CCAAGACAATGAGATGAAATTATTCTTTTTTTGCGTGTGTCATCTATTCCAGCTGTACTGGTTCACTCCTGTCCCAGGGGGATGAGGCCATCCACAGACAGCATCTGACCAGTATTTCCAGAACCCAGCAGTGAGAACAGGATTAACTCCTGGTCTGCAAGGGCCTTGGCTATTTAAGCAAAGGCTGTGTTATAAAAAGGCATCAATGGATCTCACTCTACAGTGGCTGTTACAAATGGTTATCAATGGATCTCATACTGCAGTGAATCAGCCAGAAAATCCCTGGGATGAGAACAATAATCTGTACATGCAACAGTACCACACATTAATTCTTCAGTAAATAAGATTAACATCTGTGTATACTTGAGACTCTGGGAGACAAAGGCTGGGAAACCAAAGAGAGCTTAACCCAAACTGCTGGGTCTGGGTGCACAGCACTCAGCACATCCAAGTGTTCTTCCCAGAAACCACCTTGGTGCACACACACTTGTTCTGTGCTCCTGAGCTCCATGCTGATCTCTTCACAAAAGCATTTCCAAGTTAATTTCTCTACACCAGAGGTGACACTCGCAGTTATTTCAACAGCACAAACCCAAGGTAGCTCTAACTACAGCTCTACAAAGCTTTTCCCACTGCTCGTAACTTGGACTGCAAACAGGATTTTACTGGGATGTTGTTCTCCTCCAGATGATGCCATGGGGAGCATCCACAGGATGCATCTGTGACACTACAGCAGCACCTTGGGGTGTGCCAGCAGCTCAGGCAGGCTCCAGCTACCCCAAAAATGAATGCTACCCCAAAGCAATACCTTTGGGAGGAGGGAAGTTACCACCACGCTCAGCAGTGGTTATAAAACCAGACCCAGGAAGACAGGAGGACTTGGGAACCTTTTAAAGTGCAGAAATAATTCCAGTTTGCAGCTACATATACACACAGAATATACACCACTTGTTCATTTCCAGAACGAGCAGCAAAAATCAAAGGAAGAAGGGAAATTTGCTTCCCCCAAGACAAATTGCTCTCACTGTAAAAGTAATCTTTAGCATGGTAAATATACAATGTAGGAGTTGGATAATACCTGTATTTCACATTTCTGGGAAGATTCGTGAGTAGAACTAATTCCTTAAGGACTTATTCCACAGCTTTGCCTTCACTGACAACACGCAGGAGAGTACAAGAAGTTTAACCATGGAGATGAATTTTAAAAAATGGTATGGACAACAAAAATAAAGTTTTTTTATAGCCAGAATTAAGTTTAAAATAGAGATCATTGTAGGGAGAAATAAATTTGCAGAAGTTAACCATTTGGACTGGACTTACAACAACCTCCTTGGATATGAGCTCGATGGAAGGATCAGCCAAAACTGGGAAAAGTGCATCACATCTTACATGACCTCTCACTTATCTAGTTACCTTTTCACAGCACCTTAGAGCACGTTCTGCAGGACATTCCTGATTCATCCCTTTCTGCCAAAACAACTGGATCTTTTTGCCATGTACTTGCAGAGTCAAACCCCCAAGTACAGTATTACATTAAGCTGACAAATCACAACACAGACTACTGGAACCCGGAGCACTCCAAATACCACGCCTGGGTTTTATATCAAAACAGAATTATTAAAAAAGCCCCGATTCCGGATGTCCCATACATTACACACTGCTGAGTCAGGAGCACTTCAAGCACTGCCTCCAGCCCTGCCAAGCCACCGGCCTTGGCCAGCAGCCGAGGGAAACAAAGCGGGAAGACAAACGGACAACTGACCTTTACCACTGCTGGCAAACAATCCCTTTTCTTCCCTTCCTTCTCACACAGCACCTGAGCCCAAGAGGAATCCCAGTTAAAGAGTTAAGGGTAGAAGGGGAACATTTGGCAGCAAGGCTTTGGACTGTGACCGACCCGCGAAACTTCTCCTCCTTCCAGGCTCTCCTCCTCTTTAATGGCTTCTCTCAGCTCTTGCCCTTTCTTAAACTTCCTTAATGATCCTTATCCCCCACAAGCTTAAGTACTAGGAATGATTTCAATTGTAATAAGAGCAGCCCTAACAGTGCCAGTGGGGCCCAGTTTCTGTGAATTCTGGCTGTAGGAGCAAACCCTGCATCGTTGGGCTGCTTCTCGGCATCCTTCACTCCCCCCACAACAAGCCACATCTCCAGGAAGTCAGAGCAATAGGAGTTGAGCAAAGGATTTAATGCACATACCATGCAAGAGCCCTACGAGTGTGTGTTGCTAAAACCATTTCCTTGAGATGGAACGGTTTTCCCTGGGTTTGTGTAATAAATCACAGAACATCCCATCGGAGACAGAGCCAGCAAAGCCTCCAACTCTTCAGTGAAGCATTGCAGCTCGATTTGCTCCTCTTCCAGCTGCTGTCTCACTGCCATGAAGGACAATCTAAGGTAAACTGTCTGCTAGCCTCCTTTTTCCTCCCTTTTATTCCGTCCACCTTCTCCATTCACTGCGCTCAGTGGGAGGGGAGACCCCGGAGCCATCCCAGACAAAGCTGTCCTGCTGCTCAGGATCTGGAGATTGAGGAGCTGCAGCTCAGTGTTAGAGCACCTCAGATCAGCACAAACACCAGCTGGCTCTTCCACCAGCAACGGCTTATTGATTATTGCCAATTCATTCCCATTAATCAAATTCCTGAAGTTTGCATTCTGCTTGTTAACTTCTGGATCCCTCCTGCAGCTCAGTGCAATTGATTGGTTTCCTTGGGCCTGATTATCACTTGTCTCATTAAAGCTGGCATGCTGGGCTACCTGGAGGAGCAGAACCACTCAGAAATGGCATGACATCAATTCCAGCCTGAGTGGATAGAAAGGGACATTCCAGGTTTCCCATTAAACAGGCAGATTAAATACAACCTGAACACCAGGGCTGAACTGCAGCTTTTCTTCCCCTATGTTCAGTCTACAATTAACACATTATTAGTAGACAAATAATTCTACAAACACCAAGAAGTATTTCCTCCTGGAACCTGAAGCTCCTCAAAATCCCAGCCTCCACCTCTCATATTTAGTACCTAAAAAAAAACCAAAACAGAGCACGGGAACCTGGCAAGAGAGTCCTTCCTTTGTTTCTAAAACAAATGCCAATTTTGTTAAGTCTTCTGCAAGAAAAACAAACAAATCTACAATACATCACCTTAATGTAACCCAGTTTAGACCAAATATCTCTGGCAAGGCTCAAGAAGAAAGAAAATTCCTGCTTCAATCCCAGGGTTCATTAATACCTCAAACACAGTAAAAGGAAGATGGAATTGCCTGAATGTTATAGAATAAAAACAATAAAGCAAACCCAAACAATGCTGTTTTTAGAACTGGACTTTGTAGCTGAAGTATATAAAAATCCTTGGGAAGTAAGAACAGCTTCCACAAAGCTGTGAATAACCCATTTTTATGCAAAGCTCAACTAGGAGCCACCTCGAAATTCTTTACACATTCCATAAAGAAAAAAAAATCCATTATCTTACAGCAAAAAGGAAGCAATAAAATATAAGATGACCTTGCAGGAAGCAGGACCGTCAGTGCTGGAGCCCCAGCGTGGATAACCCCGGGCACTGGAGCAGGCAGTGGTGCCGGGATGCTCCGGGACGCTCCCTGCGCCGCCCGGGCACTGCCAGCCCGGCCCCAACGCTGTCCCAAACTGCTCCAGACAGCACCAGAACATCTCCCCCTGCCTGCCCGCTCCCTGCAGGGGCAGCTGTGCCAGGCTCACAGCCCAAAGGAGCTCCCCATCCCTGCAGGCACCTCCGTGGTACCCACCCCGAGTGCGCGGGGCTCTGCCTGCACAGCCCTGCACCCCCCAGCCCGGGCTGCACCTCCTCGGAGTTATCCTCCAAAGTGACATTTCCATTATCTCCGGGGAATCTGCTTATTTAAACTGCCCCTGAAATCCTCCTCCACGATGCAGAAACTCTTCTTGCTTTGACACAGAGTTTATGATTATCGTTAAAGATATAGAGAGAGCAGAGGAAATAAACTCCCCAAAAAATCCCCGTGAAACAAAATGAACACAACATGGAATTAAACTAATTATGCAGAAGATTAGCACAGAGCATTGCTACTCTGTCAAAAGAAATGGTAAGACACACTCAATATTCATGTAACAAGGTGGTACCTAGCCACAGATTTTGATATTCTTTTCTGGATCTCTTACATTACAAATTGCTTTAAACACTTCAAAGAAAAAATACAAAAACATTTAAAACAGGAATCAAAATCTATGAAAGAAAATGAGAACAAAAGCAAGCTAAAAGTTGTCTTCCTGAAACGAAGAAGAAATCCTCACTCACTTCATTCCAACCATGGGAAAATGGAGCAAATACCGCGCAGGGAGAGCCCCGGGACTGGCGGGAACACCCTGGGGATCCAAGTGTCAGCAGAGCAACAAAACCCAGAATATTAAACCAGCTCCTTCATCAACAGCCTGCAAATACCGGGTTTCTGTAGAGGCACTTGCAGGGCCATTCTCTAACAGATTTTTAAAAATCCCCCTCCTCCTTGGAGGCCACACGCTGCTCGTGCAAGGAGCTGTTAAACACAGAGCAGCTGGTGGAGACACAACGCGCTGTCCTCCTGGAATGGGAACATTTCCTGAGGCACAGCCGAGCACAGCTGCCCCAGAGCTGCCCCAGAGCTGCCCCAGCCATGCTGCTCCTCCTGCAGCGCTTCCCTGCAACAGCTGCACCGCTGCATTACTTGAGGAAACACAACCACCAAGGCACTGACCACAGGTAGGAACCATCTCCCCACACCCTCCAGCAGCCCTCCTGCTGCTCTATTCAGGAGTTAAATTCCAGGTGTGTTTAAGTCTGACTGCAAATATTCTTATCTCTTCAAAGGCAGTTATTGAACAAGCTGCTGAGTATTTCCCACTCGGAATCTTCTTGTCCATGTAAGGTAAATGCAATACCGAGCACAGAGAAAACTCAAGTTCAGCTTAAATGTAATTCTAGAAATTTACCCAGCAACCAAGTTATTTTTGTGCATAACATTTAAGTAATGCTAGGAAGGAAAAAAAGCCCACAGTGATTGATCCTCTAACCCCTGGGAACGAAGGAGCTTTTGTATACACTTAAATACTTCCTTCCATACTGCCTGTGTATGGATCCTGCCACCACATGCTCGATTTTCCCTCTAGGCCGTACCTTGGAAGTTTTATTTTTATTTGTTTACTTTTTAGAGCATGCCAGCTCCCCTCTACTTTTCTTCCCTTTAATACCAATAATTGAATAGTTGCTTAAAGCCTCTGTTGTACTGTGGGATAAACATTCCCCAGTGATGTCTAATCAGCCATACATAACAAATGGAAAAGGGAAAAAAAAAAGAAACAAAGCCCGAGCAACAAACCAGCATGCATGGAGCTGTGCTAAACATACTTGTAGCGTTTTAATCAAGAGCAACAAAAACTAATTACCTTGAATAGCCATTAGAGAAAGCAGGTCTGCCAGAGAGGTTGAGCGTTCCCAGCGGAGCCAGTGCCTCGTCCCCCGATCCCTGGCACCTATTCCAATTTTCTGACCCGGCAGGAAGAGATGGAATGATATTAAAAATTGGTTTCTGATCCTGCTGCTGAGAGAGAGACGCAGTATTTAAATCATAGTGGTACATCTGTCCCCCAGAGGTGCTGACTCCGTGGATGGAGATGGCCGAGACTTTCGTACCCAGCAGGTTCGACCCGGAGAAGTTGGCCTGGCAGTAGAGCGGGCCCATGTTTTCCTGCTTGATGCCGGGAGTACACAGTTCAATGAAGTCTTCCTTTTCTGTTTTCACTTGAGGCATTGGCATTTTGGAACTGGGTAAAAGGTCACCACGGTCATTAATTTTAGGTTTAGTGTCAGATAAAAGGGGAGGCTTGCAGTCTTCGCCGAGACTTCCTTCCAGGAGAAAGGCGTCGTCCGCGGATATGGGGGAGAGCAAGCCGCCCTCATCCAGCAACGGGTCCAGCCGCCACGGGCTCCCGTTGGGCTCCTTGCCCGGCGACACCGGCGGCAATTCCAAATCCTGGAGGATATCCAGGGTGCTTTGGTCTTCAGAGAACAACTTCAAGTTGCCGCCATTCGAGCCCACCTGGCTTTGGACGGCAGCTCCCGACTCGGCAGGGACGCTGCGCCCGGCCATGCCTGGGAAATCCGGCTCGAGCGGCACCTCAGAAGACGCGGTTCCCTTGGCGTCCTCGGCCAGGCTCGAGGACTTGTTCAAGCTCGCAATGCTTTCCTCCAGGAGCCTGAAGTCCGTTTCTCCAGAGGAGATGCCGATTTGGCCCTGGTGCGAAAATCCAAGGTCGTTTCCCATCACTTTTGCGTCTGTTTCACCCATGTACAGTCCCATCGAGAGCGACACTGCCTTGGAAAGGTCTGGCTGAGGCACATTGTTTCCGAATCCTTTCGGAAAGTCAGCCAAAGCAGGTTGCTGACTGGAATCTGACTGAGAAGATGCAGGGAGAGGGGATGTAGACACAGGGGCTTGGACAGTAGCTCCACCCCTGAAGGGTGGATGGAAGTCCATCACGATCCCTCCTTTGGTACTGATGAGTGCATTTTTCCTGGTTTCGTCTTGATCCGACGGGTTAAGCAATTCTTTGGAATCCATTACTTTACCATTAACTATAAAAAGATGAGAAGCAGTCAAGAGTCAGCACAGCAAGGGCACATTAATAACAGCTTTAAAATAAAAAGTCTAAGTCCTTTGCCTGGTGAACCTGGCTGAGCAGCTCTGAGAGCGAAGGCACGGCACACCGCGCTCTGGGCTGACACGTGCCACGTCTCTCAAACACACCGCGCTTGTTTTCAGGGGGTTTGGGGTTTTGTTTTCTGCCTAGTGAAGAGGAACCGTGTATTTTAAAGCTTTGCCAAACGCAGATGAAGGGGGGATGAGTCTGCCTGCACACAACTCAAGCTACAGCACATGACATCTCTGCACGCACTCTCCAGCCCAAGGAACTGAAGAATTGTTAAAGGACCTGGTTTACAAATTTTGCCAGGTAAATTTTCCTGGTATTTCACTACACCTTGAGCAGGGGAAAAGGACATTTGGCACCTTTCCCAGTCAGCTCTCCCCTTGCAGAGCAGGTCCGGAGCTCCCAGAGGTGGCACCTCCGTGGTTTGGCATTCCCCACGACTCACCTCCCCACCACAAAACACAGCATTTGACACCTTTGCACGGGATCAGTCTTAAAATCCAACCCACCCACCTCGCAGTAAACCCCACATAATTCTTTAAATACACCTCGTTTAAAAAAAACAATCTAGTTAAAAATAAAGCAGGATTTTTATTAGCTTCCAGCACTCTACCCGTTCACGGCTACTCTGCAAACAACACCCGACGCTGAAAACAAACCTCGTAAGTTTCAGACGTTTATATTTACTACATGTCTTTTTCTTTCAGCGGAGAGCATAAACGTTTGGAGAAACACCGTAAATTCTTCGGCAAACTTCCCGACACGGTGTCCGGCCTTTTCCCGGGCAGCGCCCAGCCCGCAGTGCCGCAGTCCGGGGGGCAGTGCCCCACTGCCAGCCTGTGCCCTCCCCGCCGGGCACGGGGCA
>WEIU01004880.1:197018-210179 GCA_013389925.1 Aegithalos caudatus | reverse complement strand
AACGGTGCGACCTGTTGGCCGAGCCGGGAAAGTGCAGCCGGGCCCGGCCCCGAGCGGGCAGGGCAGGGCAGAACGGGGCAGAGCGGACCGGGCACAGCGGACAGGGCACAGCAGGGCAGGGGGAGATGCTGCCGCTCCGCCCTGGCGGGGTACGGCTGGAGCCCGTGTCCAGCTCCAGGCTCTGCTCTACAGGCGAGACAAAGAGCTGCTGGAGAGGGGCCAGCGGAGGCCACGAAGAGGTNATGGGCTCCTCTCCCTGGGCTCAGCTCCCTGCAAGGACCTGAGGAGACTCTGGGAGCTGGGCTGGGTCAGAAGATGGAGAGGGGATCTCATCCATCCATACAAACATCCCCCAGGGCTGGCACAGGATGGGGCCAGACCCTGTTCAGTGATGCCAGAGACAGGACAAGCAGCAATAAACTCAAACAACGAGTTCCACCTTAACATGAAGAACTTCCCTCCATGGAGGGTGGCAGGCCCTGGAACAGCTGCCCAGGAAGGGGCTGGAGTTTCCCTCTCTGGAAACATCCCAAACCCACCTGGACACATTCCTGTGTCACCTTCAGGTGACCCTGCCTTGGCAGAGGGTTGGACAAAATGAAGAGATTTTACAGCACNCTGCCGCTCCGCCCTGGCGGGGTACGGCTGGAGCCCGTGTCCAGCTCCAGGCTCTGCTCTACAGGCGAGACAAAGAGCTGCTGGAGAGGGTCCAGCGGAGGCCACGAAGATGTTGAGGGGTCTGGAGCATCTTTCTGATGGAGAGGGGACTGTGGGAGCTGGGCTGGGTCAGAATATGGAGAGGGGATCTCATCCATCCATACAAACATCCCCCAGGGCTGGCACAGGATGGGGGCAGACCCTGTTCAGTGATGCCAGAGACAGGACAAGCAGCAATAAACTCAAACAACGAGTTCCACCTTAACATGAAGAACTTCCCTCCATGGAGGGTGGCAGGCCCTGGAACAGCTGCGCAGGAAGGGGCTGGAGTTTCCCTCTCTGGAAACATCCCAAACCCACCTGGACACATTCCTGTGTCACCTTCAGGTGACCCTGCCTTGGCAGAGGGTTGGACAAAATGAAGAGATTNTATTTTTCTCCTTTTTTTTTTTTTTTTTTTTTTTTTTTTTTTTTTTTTTTTTTTTTTTTTCCCGGCCACATTGACTTTTGGAAGCTGTTATTTTACTTTTAAAATGCAAAGCACATGCACACAATGTTACATTAACGTTATTTTTTTCCCCCACAAGTTATGAAAAATGGTTCTAAAAAAATTGTAGCTCTTCCCCATTTTTGAAAGATATGTTTAAAGCAGCCCTCAAAACTTTCTTGTGGTGCGTTTTGAATGATGCAATGGATTTACAGTTCTCAGGAAATGCTTCTTCCCATGTGAGGGAACCGGAATAGCAGAAGTCAGTGTTCACACTGTGAAACCTCTGTCACCAGTGCAGGGCTGTTGCAGAGGTCCTGGCTGTTCAATAAAGACAACAATGTCCCTCAAAGTATGAAATCCAAAATTGCTGCTGGGACCACACCTGGGAAATTTACACTGTTGCTCTGTGAATGTTCTGTTGCAGAAACTGTCTTGCATTTGGGAACCCCTCTTAGCCCTGCAGTTTAGGGAACTCAAATATTAGGGTACATATGGGAGAACATCAACCTGGAGGAGAGCTGTAGCTCCTTCTGTAGTTTGGGGAAGCTGGAATAACAAAGCTGTTTATTTCTAAGACATTAAGATGAGAACATCTGTTTATAAACACCCGTTCAGATGCCTAATTACAGCTGGGTTTCTGCAGTAATGGGTAGGACACTCCTTCTCTAATGAATAATTCTTTATCTTGATGTCATCCTTGATCCTAAAGAACCCAATTTTAGATTATTACACAGAATTTTACTGTACCCTGTGGGGGTGGGCAGGCCCTGCCACAGGATGCCCAGAGAAGCTGTGGATGCCCCTGGCAGTGCCCAAAGCCAGGCTGGATATTGGGGCTGGAGCAGCCTGGGACAGTGGGAGGTGTCCCTGCCATGGCAGGGGTGGCACTGAGGTGACTTTTAAGGTCCCTTCGGAGCCGTGCTGTGGTTCTGTGAGTTCATTCAGCAGCCGCAGCCCGGGCACAGCGCTGCCCCTCTCCCGAGGCTGTCTCTTTCCCCTCGGTGCTGGCTCCCCAGGGCTGTTTCTTTCCCCTCGGTGCTGGCACCTCAGGGATGTTTCTTTCCCCTCGGTGCTGGCTCCCCACGGATGTTTATTTCTTTGCCCTCGGTGCTGGCTCCCCAGGGCTGTCTCTTTCCCCTCGGTGCTGGCTCCCCAGGGCTGTCTCTTTCCCCTCGGTTCTGGCTTCCCAGGGCTGTCTCTTTCCCCTCGGTTCTGGCTCCCCAGGACTGTCTCTTTCCCCGCGGTTCTGGCTCCCCAGGGGTATTTATTTCTTTCCCCTCGGTTCTGGCTCCCCAGGGGTGTTTATTTCTTTCCCCTCGGTGCTGGCTCCCCAGGGGTGTTTATTTCTTTCCCCTCGGTGCTGGCTGCAGCAGTCCCAATGCCAGCTCCTTTGGTGACACTCCCTCTCTGTCCCCGCAGCTCAGCCCGGCGCTGCAGCCACTCCGGATTCTGCCCCTGAGAACTGTTCCCCGTAAAAGGTTTTCTGTTGAATGGAGCAGATTTAAAATGCCAGATGTTTTCTGCCTCTATAAAACTGGTTAAGGATGTGGCGGGTTGTCCCTTCTCCGGGCGCTCCTCGGCCGGGAGGAGCCGCAGTGTCCCGCGGGCAATGACCGGGGATGCTCGTGTGCCCGAGGCTCCCCTGCTGCTGCTCAAACCTTTCCCACACGGCTGTCCTCTGGGGATAAACGAGCCAGCAAAACACCTCCCCTGGTTCTCCTTCAGAAGTCTTCCCTAGGACACTCTTACACTGTAAAAATAAACGTGATGTAAAAGTTGACAAGCTGTGTGTTCTGATTGTTTTGCAGCATTAACGTGTACCCAATACTGAACAACTTCAAATGTGTTATGTGATGATGGTCACAGTTAAATACAACTCATCTTTGCTGGTTTATACAGATGCATCAAGTAAGTCTTTAATAAACTTGTGATTTTTTTTTTTCAAGTAAATGCAGGTCAGGTGGGAGCCCTGAGCCCCAGAAATTTTGGGGAGCCACAGGGAGAGTGGTGCCAATTGTCACACTACAGACTTCAAAAATCTGTAAATGGCTGCACATTCCTATGCCACAATGTAAGAATACTGCAGAGATAATGAGCCTCGACCTTAACAAACACTAAATATAGACTTTAAAATATAGAAGTGGAGAATATTATTAAATCATTAAAACATAATTATGGCTCTTACTGAGGAGATCGGGCAATTCATGGAAGCAGGAGCCACTTTGAGCTTTGTGTAGAGCGTTCCAAAGGTCAGAAAGAACATCTGAAGCACCGAAAGGAATTCCTGTGGCTGCCAGATGCTGACATAAATCTGCCTGAGGTCAGCACAGACAATGGGGGCACCTGGAGATAAGCAGATCCTGTCACATCTACTGAAGGGAGCGTGCAGAGCGTGGGGCACAGGAAGCATCTCGGTGTGGAGTCACACGGGGGAAGATCAGAGTTTGCTCTCGTGGAATAAAGGCTCTGTGGAGTCCACACATAACAACTCATAAAGTCCTTAAGCCTGCTTGGAAGTACTTCCAAAAGTAAGGGTTGAGTTGCCTTTTCCCGTGAGATGCCAGCTCTGTAGCTGTGCCCCAGACAGCTCATGTAAAGCAGAGTTTTAATGGAAGAACTGCTCCTCCCTCTGCAATCTGCTCCCTCCCAAAAGGGCACTGACAGGCCCAGTGTCTAAAGCTCTTCCCAAGGCCAAATCTTTTAAGATCTTGGTTGCCTTGTAAGGAGTTGCGTTTTGTTTCCTATCAGCTTGAGAGTAATTCTGTTTAATTCTTGAACATACATCAAAGTCCCTCAGCCAGTGTCTGCAGCCTGTCAATAGCTTTGCAGGGAAGCCAGAATGGGATAAGGATGTTCCCCAGCCGTGGCTCCCACAGCTCAGGAGCTGCTGCTTTAGCAGCAGGACATCACAGCATCCTCCACGTGTTTGCCAGGGGAGGCTCCTGGCTCTGAGCTCACTCCAATGTGCTTTTGCCATTAGCTGTGGTCAGACACAGACTGAGGCACCAAGGGGCTGGGCCATGCCCTCCTGCCTCCTCCTTGCAGTAATGACTCCTGATATTTTTTCTATTTTTACCATGTTTTTTTCCTGTATTTCCCATCATAGCCCTTGCCTGGTTTTGTCTATTTTGTACTTTGATTTCAACCCAGGTCCTTCACTTCTACAGGAACCACTCTGTAGTTCTTCCTCTGTGCCATTCTCCTCAGCTCCTTCCTCTGCATGTATTGCTCTGCTTCATCCTGAACCCCTTTGTTCCCTCCCTTAAAGGATCATGGAATGGCCTGGGTTGGAAGGGACCTTGAAGCTCAACCCATTCCTGTGGGATCTGTCACAAAGGGCTGAGACTCCAAGGTGCTGGACAGGCAGACAGTGAAATGCAGTGGTCAGAAGTGGAGCGGGGAAAGGGAGAGGAATTAATTGGGTTAATTGACGAGGAGGAGGAGGAGCACTTTGTGACAGGCATGGGGTGAAGTCATGTGCAAGTACACACAAACAACTTTGTTGTTTTGAAGCTTTGCAGAAACATCTGGCAACAACATGCAAGGAAGAGGAAACCTTTGGTTTATGCATCAAGACCTCTCTATGAAAAAAGAAAACTTGAACTAATTACAGGATGCCTGCAAGAAGAGAACCACCTTTCATTGCAGCCCTATTTTTTCCTGCAGCACAATGCCTGCTGAAATCCAGTGGGCAGTGGCACAGAGGTTTTGGTGGAGCCTGGGCTCTGTGGCATTGCCAAGGCAGCCCCTCCAGGGGCAGGAGGGTTGTAGGGGCTCCTGTGTCACTGAGACCCCATGGCAGCCTGGGGGTCACCTTGGCTCAGCTGTCCTTGGGGACAGGGAGAAGTTACCTGTGCAGGTGAGTCAGTGAAGGCCTGACCTGGCTCAGCAGTTCCTGGGACAGCTCCATGAATTGTGCAAGGAGCCAGGCAGGTGGAAAGGATGCGGAGCAGCGCTGGGAGTTGCTTGGTTTGTTTTGGAATGTTGTGCTGCTGCTGCTGCTGCAAAGGGGCAAATTAACCCCAGTGCCATGCAGTGCTGCTCCAGTGCTGGAACCAGACTGAGCACAGCTGTGGATCCCCAGGGCCTCTGGAGCTGCATTCCCTGACTCCAGCATGGCAGGAGTGCAGCACACAGCAGGCTGACACCTATTCTGTTCTAAAGCAAGCCCTGCTCCCCCATACTGGCAATTTCAAACCATGCTCTATAAATCCAGGGCTTGTCAGCAATAAAGCAGAGTTTTGTGCAGCTGGGCTCACTAATGAAACAAATTCAGCTGTGACACAGGCAGAGTTTTCAGCTCAGACTCAGGAGTGAAATATGTGAGTAAAGGTATGAACAAAACAAAAATGTTACCACTAAAAGCATGTTTTATGAAATGCCACGTGCCTTTTGAAACATCTGCCTTTACAGCAAGAGATCTGGTACCTCTTTAAACTGAAACCATAATTCCAAACTCTGTCATGTTTAGTACCCTGAATGGGTCCTAAATTAGAGCCTGAGGCAATCCCAGGGGCCAAGGGGAAGGATTCTTGGACTTGCAGTATGAGCACCATATGAAGAAAGGATTTTTTAACCTTTTCCTAAATATCACATACCCAAAATTGGAGAATTCAGAGGGAGTTAGGTAAGGAGCTGGGACATAAAAATTAAAATGCTTTTTCTGAAGACAAGAAGGGAATATGGTAGAAAATAACTTGATGCAAGGTCTTGATCTTTTAATTTCTTATGAAAAAGTGCTTAATTGTCCTTATCCTTTGGACTCCATCCTCTTTACTCCCTGTGTTTTGTTGTTCCAGTATTTACATGGATATAACTTTCAAAGGACTGCTGTTTCAAACAGGCTCTTTCTGTGATTTATTTGGGAGATCTTATAAAAAACCAGAAGAGCTACCAAGGTATTTCTTCCGTGGGATTGTGCTTGGCATCAGACCGACATCACAGAAATTGGTGCTGAAAAGAGAAAACAAATAAAAATAAAATCATATTGTTTTATCTTATTTAAAGATGAGTTTAGAGACAGCCTAAACATTCTGGTAACATAAAGCTCTCCAGAACAGGTGGTTATTTTGCCACCTGAGAGTTTCTGCATTGCCAGCAGCATTGAAACCCAGATTTGTGAGTGGCTCTGAAACACTTGAGTGTAAATAAGCAGCAGCTCTGGCAGAAACAGCCTCACTTCAAATATTTGGAGGAGCAGGGCTTCTCCCAGTTTTTGTTCAGAAATAGCCTGGAGCCAACCCACTGCAGCCCCTGCTCTCCCCTGCAGCCCTGCCCTGCCTGGGGCTGTGTTCCAGATCCCCAGGACGTGGGAGCAGTGGGGCATGTGCCCCATGTCACACTGGTGTCACACTGGTGTCACCCCTGGTGTCACACCTAGTGCCATACCTGGTGTCACACCTGGTGTCACAGAGCTCCCCAGGGGCACATGCACCGTGACAGGAGCCTCAGCCCTGGCCCCAGCCCCATGGAATCAAGCAGGACTGTGTGCTCCCCAAAGCTGCTCTTTTCTCTAATCCTATTCCTTGATCTTCTCTACACTTTTTATTCTAGGGCATACTTGCTGAGAGGGGTGACCAAAAGTAGACACAGTACACAAGAAAGACACCCAAAGTTCTTTTCTCTCCCTTCCTCATCATTCTGGACATTCCAGCTGATTTTCCTGACAGCCAGCAGGCAGTTTGTTTCAGAAGAACTCTGTATCTGCAGTGGCAATACCCAATTTACAGCTTGTCATGGCACATAGTCATTTGTTTTTCTTGCTTTCCCTTGTGTGCATTATAGTCTCCTGTGCATTATAAATTCAGCCTGGCATTTGATACCTGCTCACTCTCATGTCAGGCACTGGTCAGGTACTTCTGCAGCTCTTTGCAGTTAAATTTTGGGTTTATTGCTTTGAATGCTGTATTTTCAGCAGCCAGCTTTGTCACTTCCTGCCACCTCCTGCCACCTCCTCTCCTTTTCCAAGTCATTTATGAGTATTTGGAATGGCAGAGATCTCTGTGGGACTCCACTTAGCTGTGAAATGACCTATTCCTTCCTACATTTCGCTTCTACATTTTAACCACTTTTTGACCCTTGAAAGGATCCTCTTTCTTTCCCTGGGCAGCTCAATTTGTCTGATATGAAAGCTGTCTGGAAGGGGCAAGAAAGCAGAGAAGGAGCCTGCCCTTTTATTAACCCCCCAGCAAAGACAGATGAGGGGCCCAGTTCTGCTGTGGGTGTCAGCACAAGGAAATCAGAGATTCCTGCTGAGAGGAACAAGAGCCTGACTCACCCTGCAGACAGAAACCCTCAGCTGCAGCAGCCAGGAGGAACCAGGGCTTTTGCCCAGGCACAGACCGACCCACAGGATTTAAACTCCTCAGTTTGCAGACTTCTCCCCAAGAGGAGAACATGAGCGAGGTTAATTGGCTCAGAGGCACTGATGAGGCTGCAGGTTTGGGCTCTCCTGTATCAACGCAAAACTTCCTAAAAAAAAATGCTTCTCCTGTGAAACAAGTCTTCTCTGGTTTTTCAGGTATGGTGTGGAACTCCTGGTTAATTTGCAGGTAAGACCAGCCACACCCCTGCTGTCACAGCCCAAGGGGCTGTGTGATGGCAGAAGTCCTGCAGCTGGGATGATTTATGGGGTTTAGCAGAGATGAAGAGAAATCGAGCCTCAGCACTCGCTGGGGATTATTACAAAAGTTTCTCACGTTTCTCAGGAGCTGAAGCTCCCTGGGTGCTCTGAGCATTCCAGCATTGCTGCACATTTGTCTGCAAGAGAGGGTCTGACATCCTACAGGGGTTTGTGGAGTGTTAGCATCCCTGCCATGGACCTGCATCCACAAGCAAAGCCTCTTCAGGGCATTCTGAGTGCTCACAGTGCATTTCTTTTTGGGAAAGCTGGAGGAAATATTTGGAGAATTGGAGAATCCCAGACAGGTTTGGGCTGGGAGGGCCAGTAAAGATGATTTTTGATCCAATCCCATGCTGTGGACAAGGACACCTGCACCTTAAATGAGCAGTGTGAGAGGATGCTCCCAAGGAATGGGTGGAACTGAGAAATATTTACTAATAAACCAATAAATACTAATTTGAAATAACTCAGTCATCATCAGAGAGGAAGGAAAAAGCAGATTACGAACAGTAACTTTTATACAGACTTGTGAGGAACTACAGGAGTCCTCGGAGGCTGTTACAGTGCCCCAAAAGGCTCCTCTGTGCTTACACGAAAGGTCAGTGTTTGACTCCTTCCATTAGTGCTTAACAAGGAACAGGACCCGAAACAACTGCAAAAGGCAAATAAAAGCTTTACAGCGTGGTCTCCTTGCCAAAACTCTGCTATGCCTGCAGCCCCCAGAGGGCTGAGAGAGAGGCAGGAAAATTGGAGGCCAGATGAGAGCAAATTCCATGGCACTCCTGCACTCGGAGCTGCGGGGGCTCGGGGCTTCTGCCTGCTCCTCCCAAAGTGCTGCAGCAGCTCCCACCGGGGGCTTGAGCTGCTTTATTAAGGGATTTCTACAAAGTGAAACTGCCTGGGAGCATCTGTTCTGCTCAGCAGAACGAAAGTGAAACTGCACCGGTTATTTCTGTCCTCCCCTCAGCCCCTGGCATGAGCAGCCCTGGCCCTGGTGGGAGTGCTCAGCCCTGGCCATGCCGGGGGTGTTGGGCTCACCAGGGGCAGCCCCAGAGGGACTGGTGGCTGTTTTCATTGACAGTCCTCTCTAAAAACTGACAGAGAAAGCAGGAGACCACAGCTCTGCAGAGGGGATGTTCCCTGTGCCCACTCCTCCAGTGTCCTGCTGCCAGCTGAGCCCAGGCTCAAATGATGGGGACATTTTGGAGGAGATGAAGAAAATGCCTTGAGCTGCCTTCTCTTTCTCCTGCACTGCCACTGCCAGGCAGGATGCTCCCTCAAGATCAGAATCAGAGAATTCCAGAATGGTTTGGGTTGGAGGATTTCAAAGCCCATCCTGTCCCACCCTTGCCATGGCAGGGACACCTCCCATTGTCCCAAGGTGTCCCAAGCCCTGTCCAGCCTGGCCTGGGCCACTCCAGGGACGTGGCATCCACTCACAGCACTCACCCAGGCCAGCCCTCAAGAGCTCAGCTTTCAGACAACATTCCCAGTGAGTTATGGAGCAGAATCCTCGTTATTCTGAGGGGGAGGGAGAGCGGGGGAGAGCCAGGGTGTCCCTGGGCAGGGACAGGGATGCATTGACTGGAAAAGCAGCGTGCTCAGTGCCTCCCAGTGCATCACACACCTTTGGCATTTGGGAAACAGCTGGTAACAATGGTCAGGGGAACAGTAACATGGATCAATGTACAAATTCAATTAGGAAGAGAAAATGAAAATATTATGTGGATTACTAAGCTAACCTGATATTTTAGCCTTGAGTTTAGAATTTGTTTGGTTTAGAGGACAAGTTCTAATCAGATTAAAAGGAGGTTTCAAAAAAATTACTAACAGATGCGAATGAAATAGATAATGATTTTCATTCCTGATTATGTGACCAAGGTTATAGATGGGAGGAGGGAGTTTAATGGAAATAATGTGGCTGTTGTGTGTGCTTAAGTGTGCTTACACTTTTCTGATAAAGATTAACTCTTTGCAGTTCCTCTCATTTAGCAAGTGCCCCGTGATCCATTCCCGACTGACCTGAACCCAGGAGTGAAAATTGACAGCCTCAGTTTCTGCCTGCTGTCCTCAGGGTGTAATCAGTGTCTGAACAATGTGATTCCTGCTGTGAAAGGCCAGAACACCCTCCTAGAGCGAAGCAGTGTCAGGGTTATCCTTCACTATGAGAGGATGTTACATCTTCAGCCCAGTCCCTGAGGCTTCCAGCTCACAGGCTCAGGGCAGACACAGCCCCAGGACCTGCCCTCCACAGCCAAAGCTTTCCTGATGGACTTAAACTGCTACAGCCCAGAGCAGAAAAATTAAAGGAATCACCTCTAGAAGCAGGGACAGCCAAGTGCACAAAGCCCTGAGGGAATCTGGGAGCTGTCACTTCAGGGGGAGCTGAATTTCTGGAACTGTTTCGTTCTGCACACAGAAGATATGAATCTGTGGCTTGTTGCATTTCCCTGATAAGCACAACATGTGGAGGGACTCCATCACTGTCCTTCTGTCATTCCTCCCACATCCAAAAGGAGAAAAAAGTGATGGTAGAACCTCTCCATAGCCCCTGAGATGGCTGAGGAGCCGTGGTGGAGGAGAGTGGTGAGTGCTGAGGGTGAGAGCATCACTGTGGAGCAGCCAGGACACCTCAGCCAGCATTCCAGGTCATTGTGTTCCAAGCAATTTCCTGGGAGCAGCACTGCTGCTGCTTGGCCTGGCTTGGAGAAGCCTCCAAAGGGCACCAGGGTGTGTCCTGTGTCCCCTGTCAGGGAGCACAGCCCTGCATGGAGGGGACAGCTCCGACCCCTGCATCACTGCTCGATCCATTCCTGGGATTTGGCACACCCTGCACTTCTCAGATCTTCCATAATTCTTGAAATTTCTCAGTTTCAAGGAGGAGTTTTGGTAAATAAGTCAAATCTTGTCTTTAGAACCTGTTCAAGCTAACAGCCTGAGGGGTAAGTGATTTCAGCCCTCCCTTCCCCTCCCGTGTCACATTTACTTGGTTGTGTTTCACATCTTTAAGCTTTGGAGTGAAGAGAGAACAGAGACAAATATGTTGTTTGTTTTCCCAATGCCAGATGGATGGATTCAATTTTCAGATTCCTTAAACTGCCAACACTGCAAAATTGTAAAGAAAAAAAAAACCCAAAATCATTTGTTTTAAAGGTCTGTTGTGGTTTCTATAAACTGCATAGAAATTTTTTTGGCATTTATAACAGAATTGATGCCACATGCACATTCTATCACTCACATACTTCAGTGAAAAGTTTAAATAAGGTAAAAATGAGTCCATATAGTGCTTCTTTTTTTCCTACAGTCTTCCTTTAACCACAGAGCTGCAGGTAAAACTCCTCCCACCCTGCCTTGGGTGTGAATGGCACACCTGGGCTGTCCACAGCCCCACCTGTCAGGGCCTTGGCCCTGTCCCCTGGGGTTACCCATGGAGCTGGTGGCCTTGTGGCACCCCCTGCCCACCCTGCTGATACCCTGAAAGAACTCAGGAAGCAGAAAAACTGCATGGAAGAGTTATTTCCAAATGTGTATTATTCCCAAACAGGCTCTGTAGCCTGAAGAGCATTTGGAGAAGGAGTTCTCTCTAGCAGTCTACTGAAGTCTTGTGTGAATCACTAAACTATCACAACAATCTGGAATAATTGGCAGTTTTCCACTCAAACCCCCTATTTTATTCTGCTTCTGTCTGCTGGGTCTGAAGAGAGCTGTTTTTGTACAACATCCAGAATTCCAGGAAAACCTGCCGTTCCCATTACACAGCCATTTCTCTGCTTCCAGAAACAATCTGTCACTACCCAGAGCCTTTCCAATCGTTCTGCTGGGCTGACACTTGTGCCTGTCAAATGGGGAATGTTTGTACCCTCTGAGATGTTCCCAGCTCCTGGATGAGG
Organism: Aegithalos caudatus; assembly: GCA_013389925.1. Lineage (NCBI taxonomy): Eukaryota > Metazoa > Chordata > Aves > Passeriformes > Aegithalidae > Aegithalos > Aegithalos caudatus. The sequence goes on along the minus strand of WEIU01004880.1, from coordinate 198,520 downwards.
TCAAACTCCTCCCATGGCCTGGCAGAGCTCGCCCAGTCCCTGCCCACATCCCACATCCCCCATCCCACATCCCCATCCCAATTCCCCATCCCAATTCCCCATCCCAATTTCCCATCCCAATTCCCCATTCCACATTTCCCATCCCACATTCCCCATCCACTGGAGCCATCCAGGCCATGGTAAAGGTGGAAATCCTGCAGCTGCATCCAGGCCCGGGAGGAGAGACAGCCCCGGGAGGGATAGCTCCGGGAGGAAGGATAGCCCAGGGAGAAGGGGTAGCCAGAGTTCAGGGCAGCCAGGGAGGAGGGATAGCCCCGGGAGAAGGGATAGCCCCGGGGGGAAGGATAGCCCCGGGAGACGAGGGGCAGCCCCGGGAGGAATTCAGGGCAGCTCCGGGGCCAGGGGGCAGCGCTGCCTTCCCCCGCTGTGCAGGCTCGGAGCCGCAGAATCGCGGAATATCCTGAGCTGGAAGGGCCCCGCAAGCACTCTGGAAGTGCAGCTCCTGGCCCTGCACAGGAAAACCCCANACAGCCCCGGGAGGGATAGCTCCGGGAGGAAGGATAGCCCAGGGAGAAGGGGTAGCCAGAGTTCAGGGCAGCCAGGGAGGAGGGATAGCCCCGGGAGGAGGGATAGCCCCGGGGGGAAGGATAGCCCCGGGAGACGAGGGGCAGCCCCGGGAGGAATTCAGGGCAGCTCCGGGGCCAGGGGGCAGCCCTGCCTTCCCCCGCTGTGCAGGCTCGGAGCCGCAGAATCGCGGAATATCCTGAGCTGGAAGGGCCCCGCAAGCACTCTGGAAGTGCAGCTCCTGGCCCTGCACAGGAAAACCCCAGGAATGCCCCGGTGCCTTTTCGGCAGGCGGAGAATCCCGGGAGCAGCAGAGCGGAGTTCAGCGGGGCTGGGGGGAGCGGGGCTGCGCTCCCTGCGCTCACAGACCCCGAACACAGCAACACCCGTGGGCATTGACCTCATTGCCTCAGCACCTGTGGGGAGATGTGGGCACTGCTCCGGCCACGAGGACGCGGCTCTCACGGAGCTTTGCCNGCCCCCGAGGTGCCCGCAGGTGCCCCCCGAGGTACCCGGAGGTTCCCGGAGATGTCCGCAGGTTCCCCCCGAGGTTCCCCCCGAGGAGCCCGCAGGTGCCCGCAGGTGCCCCCCGAGGTACCCGGAGGTTCCCGGAGATGTCCGCAGGTTCCCCCCGAGGTTCCCCCCGAGGAGCCCGCAGGTGCCCGCAGGTGCCCCCCGAGGTGCCCGCAGGTGCCCGCCGCACCTTTGGACCCCGCCGGGCCCCGTGCCCCGCGGGCAGCCTGCCTCTTCTCCGGGCGTTCCAGTTCTCCCGGTTAGATACAGGAAATGTCCCTGACAGGGGCTGCTCAGAAGGGTTTGCATCCCCACCCAAACTGCTGGTGTTTAGAAAAAGTCAAAAAACTTCCACCAAAACAAACAAACAAACAAACAAACAGTCACCAAACCAAACCAAACCACAAAAGCCAAAAGAAAGAAAG
>WEIU01004880.1:107658-196864 GCA_013389925.1 Aegithalos caudatus | reverse complement strand
CCCCCCCAAAAAAACCAACCTCCCCCCAAATCTCCGGAGAGCAGAGGACAGAAACCAAAGGGCTGAGGCAGGGGCACAGGGGGAAGGACGTCCCGGGGTGCCCCCAGCCCCAGACAGGGCTGCAGGCAGAGCTGGCACTGACCAGGATGAGCTCCTGCACTGCCCGGGATGAGCTTCTGCACTGCCCAGGATGAGCTCCTGCATTGCCCGGGATGAGCTCCTGGCACTGCCCAGGATGAGCTCCTGGCACTGCCCGGGATGAGCTCCTGCACTGCCTGGGATGAGCTCCTGGCACTGCCCGGGCAGGGGCACAGCAGGAGCGATGCTCTGGGCATTTCCTGCCGCCTCTCACACACCGTGGTGACAAAAATACCTCACAAATAACCTGCAGAACATTTTGTCCATCAGCCCTGGAACAGAAAAATACCCAGGAAAGGATCTGATCTTTTCTCCTTCTCTCTGGAGTTGCTGAGAATGATCGAGTGCAAGCATAGTGCTTTGTGCTGGTGCTCCCAACACCACGGGGATCCTGGGGGGAGTGGCTGTGGGATGGCACCTCTGTCCCCATGCCATCCCTGTCCCGATGACATCCCTGTCCTGATACCATCCTTGTCCTCCTGATGCCATCCCTGTCCCAATGCCATCCCTGTCCTGATGCCATCCCTGTCCCAATGCCATCCCTATCCTCCTCCCATCCCTGTCCTGATGCCATCCCTGTCCCAATGCCATCCGTGTCCCCTTCCCATCCCTGTCCCAATGCCATCCCTGTCCTGATGCCATCCTGTCCCTAAGGCTGGTGCCTTCAGGGCAGGTACAGCCAGGTGTGGTGGCCCTGGCTGCCCTTTGTGAGCTCTGTGCTGGGACTCTGCTCTCCCTCAAGTTGGCAGAAGGTGGAGGTGCCAGCCCCGGGCAGCACCAGCTGCAGGGACACGCCTGTCCCTGGATGGGGGTGACACAACAGCGTGGGAAGTACAATGTTGACCATTTAAAGTGTATTTTAGCATATTTTTTCTGGAACAAATAATCTCTGGAGCATTAGGAAGTTGCTAAACGGGACTGTGCTAGGGAGAAATAATTGCCTTGCCATCAAAGCGAATGCAGATGTATGAATAACAGTATTTATATAATTTCTGGGATCATATAAATAGAGTCGCTGTGCAGAGATGGAGCCCGTGAATCACTCATTTGCTTTATGAGACTGAATAAGCTTTGACTCCATCAGTGTTATCAGCTCTGAAGAAACAAACCTGATGCTATAACCACGGATCCTTTTACTGGAATTATTCTTTCCAAGTTATCTCTAAAGCAAAATACATTATTTCAAATTATGCCCAAAATTAAACATTTCCTACTAGGTTAAACATAACACAGCAGATGCTTCCAAGCACAGCCATGGCTTCCATTCCTTAGGAAGCTTTACCTGTGCTTGAGGTCAGTGGAACTCTGAATTAGGTGGAATTAATCGTTAAACAAAAATATTATTTCAAAAGTGTGCCACCACAGTTTGTCAGGAAGGTGCATCCCTAGAGGAATGTTATTTCCAGCTGCCAGCACAGCTCACGCTGCCCCTGAGCTGGGAGAAGCAGCCAAAAAAAGGGCATTGAAAAAAACCCCAAACAAGACAAATTTCTGCACACTGGCCTGGATCTGTGTTTGCTTTTTGGCTGTATGAAAAACCACACTTGGGTGTGAGTGCAAACAACCCTCCCGTGGTGTCAGTGCAGAACATTCCCAGAGGGAAAGCCCTTGGAAGGGTCAGGGCCCTGGAGCACTCCTGGTTTCCTCCCCCAGCACACAGGTGAAACACAAACACCTGGAGCAGGGTTTGCTTCCAGTGCCCCGAACCTGAGAGGCCAAGGCTGAGGTGTTCCCAAGGGAACTGCTCCCACTGCCTCAGGGAATGCTGTACCTGCAGCTGAGAGCCAGGGTCTGCACCAGGACCAGCAGGAGAAGCTGGGGCAAGCCAAGGATGGAGGGAACACCTGAGAGTAGGAGAGCTCCAGAGATTTCACAGAACTGGGTCCCCTGAGCCCTGCCAGGCTTGGGAGCTGCCCTTTGCTGGGTGAGCTGGAATCCTCACTGTGGGTTAGCCCACATCCCAAGGGATGTGCTCAGGTGGGAGCCCCCAGTCCCACTGCTCCCCAGGCCTCTGAGGACCACGCTGTGTTCTGGGGAAGGAAATGAAGAAATTCCCCTGGATTTCAGGGCAAGCTCTGACCCTGCTCCTGGTGCTCCCTGGGCCCTCTCCCATCCTGGGGCACAGAAAGCTCCCTTTTGGTTCTCCCACAACTCTTTCCATGGAGCAGGAAGAGATCCCAGGCCCAAAGCCCATCCCCAAAACCCATCCCAATCCCATTCCCAAAGCCCATCCTCAATGTCCATCCCCAAAGCCCAGCCCTAATCCCACCCCCAAAGCCCAGCCCCGGTCAGTGCCCTGTGAGGCTGGAGCAGCTCCTGCCCTGTCCCTGAGGCTCAGCCCGAGGTCCCCAGGGGTCACAGGTTTCTGTGCCCCTTTCCTGGCAGCTGGGGACAGCGCAGAGCTCCAGGGGCTGGGAAGGGGAACTTCCATCAGCGCAGGAAGAGCGGCTGCAAACCGAGCACTGCTCCAGGCACTGCCCTGGGCTCTGCTCCCGGCACTTCCCAACCTGCCTGCGGATTTGTGACACCTGCACAGGTCCCAAACATCCTGGAATGTGGCTCCAGCCGTGACAGGGCACAGGGATGGATGTTCCCCCTCTGCTTTCCTGCTGGCAGGGAAATTACTGCACCAAAAAAGCACTGCCAGAGCTGTTTCAGCATTGCCCTCACTCCCTCTCCCACCCCAGCCCTCACGGGGCTCCCTGCCCACCACAGCCCTGTGCAGGCAAAGCCCCTGGCATAGTTTTAAATCCCAAGATAATCTTAAATTGTTTTCTTAATTAGGGCTTGGAATTTTTTTAAAATTATTTCTGGCTGCCTGGGATTCTTGTTCATTAAAAGGAAAAAAAAAAAAAAGAATCTTTAAATCTGCAGTGACTTACAGTACAATTTTATTGACTTCATATTTGAGGTATATTACCTGACTCCAACAAGGCTGCAGAGGGAATTACAAGTCAGGCCAGAACATATTTCCAGCTAAGACAAGCATAAAAACTTTTTAAAATCCATAGTTCAATACCAAATGCATCATTTAAAAAGAACTGCAATAATTAGCCAAGAGGGGAAAAAGCCACGGAGCCATAGGTGGAAAACAAACGTCAGAGCCCGTGTCCTTGGAGGGGCCAGCAGTGCTGGAGTTCTGCAGGAGCACCAGGCAGAATGTCAGGGCTCAGCAAGCAACCGTTCAGTAAATATTCATGTATGGATGGACTCAAACATGATTAGATCCATGTGTGGAGTCGCTGAGGATGAACAGACTGTGCTCAGGGCAGGGTCCCCTCCTGAGGTTCCCGTGTCACAGCCCAGCCTGGACAGTGCCACCCCTGCAGGGCTCCACCACTGGGGTTTGTGTCCCCACATGTGAGCTGGGACACCACAGAGTCACCTGGGACACAGCTGGGCCTTTCCTGCCTGAGGAATGGGCAGCTTCCCCCACCCCCAGCAGCTCCAAGGCACAGCAGCACCAGCTGCTGTGATTTGGGATCACCGTGCCCAGCAGCAGGCACAGTTTGCATATTTTCCTTTTTTCTTTTTTTTTTTTTTTTTTTTTTTTTTCTCTCCCCAAAAAGCATTTGGTTGTGTTCAACGTGCATTGCAAACAAATTTCAGCCTTAGGGTTTTCCAAAAAATGACATTCTTGTGTTGCAGCCAGCCCTGCTCCCTTCTGCAAATACAGTATTTTGATAACACAGTGAGGGCTGAGCAACAAATTGGCCAAGAAATGAAACTGATTTTAAAATCCCCTTTCTGAAGAGATACCCTTTGGGAAACTCTTTATGTTCTCCTTGAACTTGAAGAAATGAGTTGAGTTTTTTATCACTTTTATAACTTTAGACAAGCAGAGAGAAAAACCAGTGTTTTATGAAGGCAGAACTGCTCCCTTCAGAGTTCCTTCACCAGCCTTCCTTCAGAGGGGGAACTGAGACTTTGCAGCTCTTTGGGCAACTGAAATGTAACTGCAGATCATTGGATAAAGATTTAAATAAATCTTTAAAAAATCTTTAAAATATCTTTAAAAATATAAATAAAAGTAGTTTGTGCTTTGCCCTGCTCTGCAAGAAATTGGCTGCAGGTCCTAGAGATGGAGGCAGGGACTGAGGTGAGGTGGAGCCACACAGGTGGGGGCACAGCAGGGTGTGGGGAAATCCTGGGGAGAAATGGGCTGGCAGGGGGAATTCCCAGACACAGAAGTGGGAAATAGCTCTGAGCAGAAAGACAGGGCTGTGATGAGCACTTGTTTATTTCTTTGGTGGCTCCTGTGTCCCCACATCCCCAGGGAGTGCCCGTGCCCCCAGGTTTGGAGGTGATGCTTTCCCTGTTCCTCAGGGATCTCTGAGCACACAAGGTGGGAACTGGCACAGGCTGCAGGGACAGATGCTCTCCCTGAAGGAAAACTCCCAAAATAACACAGAGAAAAGCCCACCTGAGGTTTGGAAGGTCAGATCAGTGGGAACAGCTCTGCAGAACCCCCAGGAACCTGCCCCAGAAACTGGAGGCAACCCAAATTCCAGCCCTGGTTATCTGGAATGCAGGATGAGTTATAGGAACTATAAAACCAAATGATTTATGGTCCATAAAGGCCAGTGATGCTCAGTTCTGCCTCCCCACATTTGACTATACATGGTGGGGATCAGAGGGGCTGCAGACCTGGAAGGAGGATGGGATTAGGAGAGCAAAGGAGCCTTTGGAGCCGAGAGCTCGACAGGGATGACACACTCCAGACTCCCGTGCCCCATCCCAGCAGAGGTGCCAAGCTCCTGGCAGCAGCTCCAGGGGCTGCAGGGCCCAGCACAGCAGATGAATCCTTCTGGAAGATGTACAGTACAGCTCTCACTGCTGCCAAGGGCTGAGGTCATCTTGGAAGGAATCTTATTTATTCAGGAAATATTTCTGGAAATATTTACATGTCAAGACTACATGTTTAAATTCCTTGACAAAGCAAGCTCTGGGCCACTTGCAGAATTTCTGAAGAGCTTTGCAAGTATTTCTGTAGGTTTTTCTGCAGACAAAAGGCTTTACTGCATCACCACTCTGGTGGAGGCAACAATCCCTTTTTCTAACTAAGGAAAAGTAGTTCTGTGTCGGAGACTCCATTCTGAGCAGGAGGCTGCAATTTTTATTCTGTCACTTCCTATGACAGGGCTCAGGATGATGCATCAGAGCCTGGTTCCAGTGCAGAGCAGTAATTACAGTGAAATTCCTGCCCAGGACAGGGAACCCAGCCTGCCAGGGCCCCCACATCCATCTGAGGAAGCCCTGGGAAGCTCCACTTGCTCCAGGCATGGTTAATATTTTGAGTTCTTGACAGAGCCAGGCAGTAGGATGGGAGAAGTTATTCTGTCTTCTTTAAATACACATATATATAAATAAAATCAAGCCATTTCCAGCTCTGGAAGACCATTACCAGCACGAAATGCTTCAGAGTGCACTCCTGCTCTGGAGCACAGTGAAGCCCTGTGAGGTTGGTCTGCCCAGGAGGATGGCTTTTTGCTTCCCTTGCCCACTGCAGGGGACAGGAGATGGGCACAGGTGAGAGGGGAGCAGCCAGGAGTGACTTCAGCAGTGCCTGCAGGGGCCCAGCCTGGAGGTGACAAGTGGGAAAGAGAGAGGAGCACACCTGGAGTTACCCAGCCCAGAAGAGCAGGCAGGGCTGAGAGGAGCCCAGGCTGCACAGAGGGGATGTGCCAGCTCCTGCCCACCCTGCTCCCCTCAGGGACATCCCCTCTTTTCTGCTAAATACCAACAATGAAGTTATTTGAAGCCAGGAAATGAAGACAGACCGTACTGACAACTGTGTGTGTTGGTTCTAGTTTGCCAACCTGCTGCAGTATCTACTCTACTCTCCCTCAACTATTGCCTAATTCATGAGGTCGAGGTGAAATTCCCAGAAGCACAGAGGAATTGTGGCACAGCACCATCTCATAACAGACTCAGCAGTGTTGTTCCTGGAGTTACACACAGTATTCCTAAAGTTACAGCCAGATCTATATCCTGCCTGAGGCATTAAAATATCAGGCTAATTAAATACCAGACAGAAGACACTGCAAGGGAGGTGAGATTATTCATGGAGCTTCAGGCAACACCACCTCATCTGGTTAATGATAAAATCACATCCCTGTGAGAAAGGAGCACAGCAACAGCTCTGCAGGCAGGAGAGCCTTGGACTCAGCCTCCCTCAGCCTCACCCAGCACAAACCCACCTCAGGCAGACTCAAATTTATACAAAGTATTCACAGGAACCACTGCTTTGGAAGAAACCCCAAACCACAACAAGCACAGCACCAAAGTAACTCCCATGTTCTGTAACACCAGCATGGTTTTGCTCTGCCCAGTAATTCTCAGGGATTCCTATGAATTCCAAACCATTCCCACCTGAGGGGCTGCACCACAGGGAGGATTTTCCCCTCAAGCTCCCTTTGGAGACTGCAAAGAGCACCAGGCAATTCCTCTCTGTAAAAGTAAAAGAAGATAAATCTATGTGAGGAAACAGAGCAGGGCTGGCCTGTGGAGCAGCCTGTCCTGGATGGATGCAGGGTGCCAAATGTGCCACCTCACACTGCCCTGGAAACTTCTGACCATGGCCTGGATGCTCATCAGCATTATTTACGGGATACATATGAAGATAAACACAACAATATATTCTTGAAAGAATATAATTCTGATGAGACTGGGGGGATGCTGAGATACAGGAGCCCTGGGATTAACAGCCTGAGCTAATATTGCCATTGTCATCACATTAAGAGGCTCTCGGGAGGCCAGAATATTGATATAACCGTGGTGTGAAATCAAAATCTTGTCATTTATAAAGGGGAAAAAAATGTCCCTGGCATGCAGACAGCTGGTTAGGCTTGAGTGTAGCACATACAAACCACAGCGTTAGAAAAGCCCCAGGAGAGGCTGAGATTCTGCAAGTACAATAAAATACTCAATATACCCAAATGGAAAAAGTTCATCTTTACCACACTCCTCAATCAGTTATTTACATAATTTCAGGGCTGTTATCCTGTTTTTCCTTTGCTATTCCTTCTTCCTTATCAGCACAGTTTGTGGTAATTGAGCTGCAGGCAGGAGCTGGGTGTGAAGCCAAGCTGGACAGGGAGGGGCAGCTCTAGGGTTTGTGCACACAGAGCTCAGCTCCCCGGGATCCCTGAGCCAGGACCGGGTCGGGAACGCTTTCCCTGCCCTCCAAACACAGCCAGCCGAGCCCTGAGGGCAGTGCTGCAGCGCTGCCTGCTCCTCTGCAGGCACGGGACATCAGCAGAGCTGCTTCACACAAACGCTCACCTGAGCAGCAGCTTGTTCACCTGAGCAGCACATCCCTCACCTGAGCAGCAGCTTGTTCACCTGAGCAGCACATCCCTCACCTGAGCAGCAGATCCCTCACCTGAGCAGCAGATCCCTCACCTGAGCATCAGCTTGTTCACCTGAACATCACCTCACTCACCTGAGCAGCAGCTTGTTCACCTGAGCATCACCTCACTTACCTGTGCTACCTCCTTCAACTCCACTCCCCCAGTGCCACCTCCATCTCCACCCTGCCACCTCCACCAGGACCATCTGGGAATTGCTCCTTGCAGTCACAGCTCCTCCACCCCCAGCCACTCCCGTTTCACAGGGCAAGACATAAACCTGGGCCCTGAGGGGCTTTTTGCTTTAGCCAGCCAGGTTTCTGTTGCCCATGGAAGGCAGAAGGCCAAATGTCTTTTAGCATCATTACAGGGGATGCAGGAAAATGCAGCAACTTGGATCCTCCTGGAAATGCCCCTCCTCAACCACTGAATGAAAATAGGAGGAACTTGAATAGAAATGCTAAATGATACCTGTACCCATTACATTTCCCCAGTCCTAATTATAATATAGATGTGAAATCTGGATACTTAACTTAGAAAATGTGCATCTATAATGAATAGAGCTGACAAGTAAATGAAGAAAGTAAATTAAGAGCTCGTTTCTTCATGACTTGAAGGCAAAATGAGCAAATAGGTATTTCACCTGCTGAAATGTAGTGCAACCTAAAGTGTAATTATTATATTATTACATTATTATTGTATTATATTGCCCAGAGCAGCTGTGGCTGCCCCTGGATCCCTGGCAGTGCCCAAGGCCAGGTTGGACATTGGGGCTGGAGCAGCCTGGGACAGTGGGAGGTGTCCCTGCCATGGCAGGGGGGCACTGGGTGGGCTTTGAGGTCCCTCCCCACCCAAACCATCCTGTGACTGTTATTCTATTCTAGTTGCCAACATCCTGGGTGACATTAGCATTATATGAACTATTTGTATTGTCTCCTCTTGGAAAGGAAAAACTCTGATTTTTCCATAGGGAGGGACCCATGGACCTGGGAATACCAAGGTCTATGGATGGAATAAGGTGCTCCAGCTACTCCAGTGCACTCTCACAGAAACACGTGGTGGGAAGTGGAAATGCAAACACCGTGTGCTCTTATTGAGGTTGGAATTGATGTATTTGGGAAAGGGACCAATGTAAATTATTTTTCATAACAGTGGGCCTTTATATAGTGTTGGACTCTTTAAAAACCTGCCCACTGTGTACAGGCAGTGAGGGAAATGTCAGGCCATGTTTATGAACAGTCAAGGTTGAGTTGATTTTTGTCAAACCCTGCAGTAATGGTTTCTAATTCTGACATGCAGGAGCTCAGATCTACTGCCCCAAATGAAGTGTCTTTAAATCCAGGTGTGAGTTCTCTCTGCACCCTTGGGGTGGGGAGGGCTCACCATGCCCATGCCAGGCCTAAAGACACTGGACAGAATGCTAAAAGTTTTAGTGGAGTTCCTGGTTTGGATACAGGTCCAGGCTGCCCAGAGGAGCTGTGGATCCCCATCCCTGGAAGTGTCCAAAGTGGGAGAGGGGCAGCCAGAAGCACCTGCTGGGATGGGTGTCAGCTCTGCAGGGAGCTCCAACCCTCTAGCCCTAAATCCATCCCTGCATCCATCCATCCATCATCCATCCATCCCTCATCCATCCACCGTCCATCCATCCACCATTCATCCACATCCATCCATCCATCATTCATCCCTCACCCACCATCCCTCCATCCATCCATCATCCATCCATCCATCATCCACCATCCACCCATCAATCCCTCCATCCCTCCTTCCATCCATCCATCCATCATCAATCATGCATCATCCCTCCGCCATCCATCCATCGTCCCTCCCTCCCTCTGGGCCCTGATCCCTGCACTGTGGTGGGGATGGACATGGGCAGTGGGAGAAGCCCCCAGCAATGGAACCCAAGTGAGCAGAGGATGCTCAGTGCTTGTCCCCATCTGAAGTTTGTTATTGCTGTTCATGGTGTTACAATTTGGTGAAATGTGGTTTTTGTGAGCAGGGTTTGGTGTGCCCTGGTTGCACTGGACACAGCCAGGGTGAACGTTCTGGTCTCTGCAGGCCCAGGCCGGGCCCCAGCCCTTGGCCTCCAGCAAACCCTGGCACAGACAGCCCAGGAGAGGAGAAATCAGCATTCAACATTTCATGCATCAGAAGATGATTAATTTTCTCCCAAGTAATTAATGAAATGAGATAATTTTCCACCTCCTGATCTGGCGTCCAGCAAGATCAGCAAAAAGCCTCACGCTGACTTCCGAGGACTTTGCACGGTGTCATTTCATGGTTCAGTTCAGCAGGATGATACATTCCTGTTGGGAAAGGGAGGTGGTGGGCTTTGCTAGGAACAAGATCATTTTTCAGAAAGAAGGATGTTTACCTACATTTTCTCTGCTGCTACGGCAACTGAAAGAAAGCGTTGTTGTTTTGGTTTTAATTAAAGTTTTTAGCATTCATCTCAGCCACCATATTGGCTTTTTAATCTATGAATAAATATTAAAAAACACATATATTTTATACTCCCTGCTCTGCATTTATTCATTGCAATTCACAGGATTCTTTCCAGCACTCTGAGTTACACATTTTCAGCAGCATCCTGCCACANAAAAAAAAAAAAAAAAAAAAAAAAAAAAAAAAAAAAAAAAAAAAAAAAAAAAAAAAAAAAAAAAAAAAAAAAAAAAAAAAGTAGGGCAGAAAAACCACCAGATTAACCCACAATGTCCCAAAATGAGCTGTGCTCTGCTCCCAACGGCCTGGGTGGGTTCTGTTCCTATCTATAGCCAGGAGGTTTCAACATTTCCCAAACATCCTGCAAACATTCAACCTCTGCCCTCCCCCAGGGCTGCCAAGCACCTTTTTGCTGTTTTCAGACTATGGGGATCACTCCANTGGTCAGATCCCAAACAGGCTGGAGGAACTTGCTGGGTTCGAGACATTTTCCAAAAGCTCCTCAGCCATTTGGCCTCTCTCCTGAGCTCCCCTAAGAACAGGATCCCCCCAAACTTCCCAAGGGCTGGTTGGGCACAGGGCTGCACCAAGGCACCCCAAATTCTCAGCCTGAGATACCTGAATATTCTCAGAGCTGCCTGTGAATGACCAGGTGCAGATGGATCGAGGTTCCAGGAGGTTGAGTTCCCAAGGAAGATGTTTTCCCTGTGAGAAGTTGCCAGGCTGGAGGTGCCAGTGCTGCCCCATGTGCCACCTCAGCAGGTGAGGACACTGGCAATGCCAGCCTGGCCCGGGGGCTGGGGAGGGCACACGGGGAGTGTGAATGAGCTGAGAAGAATGGAATGGCCTCACGTGCAGAGGTTAATTAAACCAGCCAAGCTCACCGGCAGGCTTGCCACGGCTCTTTTCCCTTTAAATACCCTGCACGCTGAGGGAAACGTCCCTCCCCTCCCTGCACACACACAAATAAATAAATAAATGGAGTGAATCAAGTCGACCATAATTCCAATTAGTCCCAGCTGTTATTTCTCCATCCTTTATGGCCCTGTCTGCAGCGCCTGGCAATCGGTTACACATGGCCTCGTGCAAGGAGACATGAAATAATTGCTTCAATCTGAGGCAAGAGTAACTAATTTTGTTCATGTTTTATTCAGAGTGACAGGGACATTACTGCAATAATTCCTGCCTTGCTCCATCTTCTCGAGGATGGTGGATAAAGAGGCATTTTCAGCCACACAAAGGGGGATGAGCCACATCTCCAGCTCCACCTTGCCCTGCTCCCTGGTTATTTTTAACAACATTCCCAAATCACACGGTAACGATGCTGCTTTTCATAGCAAAGCTTCATTTTGGCTGGGAGGATGAGGAGAGCTCTTCCTGAGCCAACGTGACCTGCTACTGATTTAGCAGAAAGAGATGATGCCACTGGAAAGAAATGATTCTTTACTATTTCTTCTTTTTCTCCTAAGGACAGAAAGAATGACTTTGGTAAGTCAGTCAGCAGTAAAATTAGGAAATGACTGTAGGAAAGTCTGTTGGGAGAGGACACCTTTAGATGCCAACAAATTTATTTATTGGCTGTTTATGGCTGTGCATATTGCAGCCTAACTTTAAAAAGTGTGTATTGTGATTTACTGACCTGGCAATGCATTTAAAAAGAAAGGTGGTTTGAATTGTCACTGGTAAATAAAGGAGAGAAAGAATAGAAGCAGGGGTAAAAATAAAAGAGAAATAAAAAGGACCAAGACATGAAAGATGACAATGGGTGGACTTAGACATGTACCTGTGTGTCAGCTTTTTAATGGAAAGGAAAATGATAAAAATCTTAAATAAGTTTCCTTGTATAAGCTTCAAAGATGCCCTAATTTGAAATCTCTAGAACTGGTCAAATGTTGAGATTTTTTCCTTTTCCCCTCCCATATACTCATTATCAGGCATTAGGAGCAAAAGACAGAAAGAAAGACCATAATTATGGTTTTGATTCTAAAACATAACAGGGACACAGTAAAATCTTGTCCAGGAAGGGTGACAAGGAAACCCAAGGGTGTCCCAGGCTGGGGTGGTTCCTGGGCTGGTGCTTCCCAGCTCTCCACGAGCACTCTGGAGATGAGAAAGAGCCCAACAGAAGGAGTTTCCAGCTAATCAGCCTGAACATTTACTAATATGTAGATAATAAATTAGTAAATAGATTAGTAAATGTGCTGGTGAATGAATTAGTAAATAGATCAGCAAATGTGTTGGTGTACAGGGCCCAGGAAATCTGCCAGTGCGTGGGGCTGGTGGCTCAGAGCTCACCCAGCTGAGCAAAACCAGAGGGCAGAGTCCATTCCCCACACATCAGGGGGATGAAGAAGTCAATAAGGCATTAGAAAGCAGCTAAAAAACAACCCATTCTTTCCAAAAGCAGCAGCTGGGTGGGCAGAAGCATGTCAGGGCCTGCACACCAGGGTCAGGTGCTGCTTTCCAGTGGTTCCTGCTGACTAATTACAGCCCCTGCAGTTACCACAGGGCTGCTATGATTCCTCAGCACAGAAACATCTTGTTCACTCCTTGCTGAAATGTTTATTTACTTATCACATCTCTTTCAATAGCTGAGCAAGAAGGAGGCTGAGGGTGACCCACTTTTTGTCCCCTGAACAGTCAGAGGGTCCTTCAGCAGGGAAAGGCAGGAGGCTGCTGCCAGAGAACCCCTGGGCTGGAAAAGCTCCTTCTCATCCACAGAGCTTGCTCAGGATTAGCTCGGTGCTCAAAGTTCACCAGGAGTTCTGGGTGGGAAAAGTGGGAGCTGCAGGCCTGAGGGTGTGAGGGACAGACCACCCAGCTGGGAAAGCTTCCCACAGGTTCTTCTCTGCTGGGTCACAGGGCTTTCACTGCAATTTCAGGGCTGAAGTAATAGGTTAAAATGATACACTGTAGTAAAACCAAAATAAATTCCTGTATTGCACGAATCTTGGCAGTAGAGCTGAGCAGAGTCTTGTCAGCTAAGGAAACGCTGCCATGAAACTCCTGATAAAATCTCCTGAGCTGGCCATCCCCAGCTGTGTGTCAGGATGGAGAGCAGAGCTGCACCTTGGAGAGCAGAGCTGCACTCTGGAGAGCAGAGCTGCACCCTGGAGAGCAGAGCTGCACCTTGCTGCCAGCCCATCCCAGCTGGATGCTGTGTCCTGGTCAGAGCCACGGCCCCAGGGCAAAGCCCTGCTCTGCTGTGGCCTCTCCCTGGGGCAGATCCAGCTCCTGTAGTTGCTGGGAGTTCTCTCTCCCTGTTGAACATCTTTGGGATCTCACAGGGAATTAAACCATGTGCTCAGGCACCTTGTATTTAAGTAATTTCTCTCCTTTCCATTCTCAGAATTAAGCAGAGTATTTGGGGCTTCCAGGCAGGTCCCAGGCAGCCTGCTGTCTCTCCCAAGCCATCCATCCCTGATCCCAAGCCCCAGCCCAGCACCGTACCCCTCTAATTCCCCTCTCACCACCTCTGCTCCCCCAGAGCAGCCCCCACCCACCCGAGCTCTCACTGCTGCTCCAACCCAGCCCAAGCACTGAGTTCAGCCCCAGATCTGTTTTCTGTCTGTCTGTCCCTCCTGGGGCCAGCCCATGCTCTGTGCTCCCAGCCCTGCTCCCAAGCCCCTTTGGCTCCAGCCCCAAAGGGGAGCTGGTGCTGGTGTGGAGTGCAGTGTTGCAGGAGGGGCTGTGGAACCCCCAGCACCATCCCAGCTCCTCAGCAGGGCATGTGCAGCACTCTCCTGCTCCCTGACCTGGCATGGACCTCCCAAGTGTCCAGCAAAGGAGCCTCTGACCCCCCAGGCAGCCCTGCAGAGGGATGGGGCCCCTCTGCCGTGCCCACCATGGCCTGGGCTGGGGCAGGGATGGGAGAGGAATGAGGGGTTTCTCCCCAAAGGTACAACTGAAGGCTTTTCTCTCCTGCTCAGTGTACCAGGGCTGTGTGCCTGGCCCCTGGCTGTTAAATCTCCGTGGCAGTGTTGGAGGAGGGCACGTCCTGCTCTGAGCTGTGTCCCCTCCCATGGTGCTGTGCCACTCTGCCCTTTGCCCACAGGATTATTGAGTGATGTTTGCACCCATGTGCTGGCACTGCCCAGCTCACCTTATCTCCTGTCAGCTGCTGAGAACATCCTTACAGCTTTGTCAGGTAAGACCTTATTCCTTTAAAAAATAAATTAGCAAAGCCATCTGGAGTATCTTTTTCAAACCAACATGAACTCCTCCAGCTGTTGGGTGACCTCATCCTTTATTAATTTCTGTAGACTCGCATTTACCATTGAGATCAACTCTACAAGTGTATAATTTCCTGATTTCTTTCCAGCTCTTTATTAAAGATTGGGGTTAGAGATTCTCCCCCCGAGTCCCTCGATAACCCTGCTCTCTCCCAGGAGTTGTTAAGGAGCAGGTGATGCAGCACAGGTTCCTCTAGAGCAGCAATAATTGTTCTGCTTCAGGAGCGACCGTGCCTTATATACTGCCTTTTCCTGAAATTGTTTTTCTTCCTCCCCTTATTGCTAAGGAAGATATTGGCACCAAAATGTGATTTGAGAGCTCATGTTCCCTCATTTTCCCCGTACCTGAGCCAGGGCAGATGCGGCGCTGGCGGTGGCACCGCTGACATCTGTGTAACCCAATCCTGCCTCATAAACAGGAAGCAGAAGTGACAGCAGCAATTTCCATCGGTGCTTTTCTTCTGCTGGAGCCATTACTTGGGACAGGATGTATAAATCACGGCGTGTCTGATGTGGCCAGCTCCAAGTCTGAGCAGTGCTGAGCCCCAGCCCTGGCCTGGCTGTTTGCCCCGAGGAGCTGGAGCTGGGCTGGGGGAGGGACAGGGAGGGGACATTGCCAAAGGCCACACCGTGGTCTGGGCTCTCTCACCTACCTGGGGCTTTCTGCAGCAGCAGCAGGATGCACACACTCCCAGTGCAGGTCTGGGTTCCACAGCCAGCTCCCATCTTCCTGACAAATGCTGACATTTCACTGCCCTGCAGAGGTGGGAGAGGCAAAGCCACCTCATCCCCTAAGGCCACACCACAGTCCAGGGTGGGAGGTGGCTGAGACAGCAGCAATAAGGGCTGGGGGACAGTGACAGTGCTGGGTGGGCAGAGGGAGGGGGAGGATGGCACTGGGGGCACTGGAAACTGGCAAATGGCTTTGATTCCATTGCATTTAAACACCTGCAACTTTGAAGGAGCCTTTTTTCTTTTTGTCAGCTCCATATTCCCAGTGCATCATAGAAAATTTTAGGAGGACATCATCCTGCTCCTCTGAAAGGCAGGGTCTGCAACCCCCATCTCAGAGCAGGATGGGGATGGGGGGATAGGGGAATATGGGGATGTGGGAACATGGGGATATGGGGATGTGGGAACATGAGGATATGGGGATGTGGGATGTAGGAACATGGGGGTGTGATCCTGGCTCCCCCAGGCAGCCCAGGACACACCTGAGGCCCCAGCAGCACCTGTGTCCCCACTCAGGGACGATGGATAAGGGGCAGAGTTTGTCCAGGCCTTCCTGGACACACGGAGGTGGTGTTGAACACAAATACAAAAGGGTGATTTATAAATATTTGCATCCTATAATTGTCTTTAGCAGAGATCAGCTGGGCTGAGCCGCAGCGGGGCCGTTTGTCCGGAGGAACAGCCGAGCTGTTCACAGGTTTCATTTCCACCACTCAAGCACTTAATGGGCAATCCCTCAGTCTGATCACACTCCTGCTTCCAAATGGCACTCCACGAGGGAGCACCTCCAGTCCAACATGTTCCTCCAGCCTGGCGTGTGGGAAATGACTTCCAGGCATGCGAAGGTTGCTGGGATGAGTGTGAATGCCAGGGCCGGTGCTCCTGAGCGATGGCAAGCACCGTGGATGGCTCTTTGTGGGGAAGAGCAAGCAAGCAGCTGGAAAACAATGTGGGCTCAGCTGCTCATCTGCCAGCTCCTGGTGGGAGCAGGGGAGGGGGTCAGAGCTCGTCGTGTCTGCGTGGTTTTCTGTCCCATAACACAGGAGAGAGCTGCATCCTGCCTCGTGTTTAATTCTGAGTTTAACAAATCCATTCCAAGCCGTAGCTGAGGCCACTCTGAGGGGGGAGCAGGGAAAGCAGCGTTGCAGGACTTTCCCCTGGCTAGGAAGGGACGAACCTCTGAGACTGTCCTGAAGACATAAAGACACTTATGGACATGAGCAAATATTTAAATTTGCTTCTCTAGCTGTTCTCTCTCTGTTGGGAGGGGCTTTTCCAAAATTTCAACCCCTTCGTAGTGGGATGCACATGGAGAGAAGCAAAAGGCTGTGAAAGAGGTGAAGACAAGGGGATGACACAAACCCATGGGACTGTGCTTGCATTTAGATCCCAAAACCGGAGGAGCTTCAACACAAACCACTGGCCCTGAGAGAGTTTGGGTGCAGATGCTGTGGCTGACATCAGACCAAGGCTGTGGGATGGAGATGCTGCAGAGTTTGCCCAGTTCCCAGTGGTGGTTCCTGCAGTGCTCACCCTGCACTGACCCACGGCTGCACCACCAGGTGAGAAAACCCAGAAGACTTAGGGGATGAAAGAGCTGTGGTAATTAAGATCTTCCCTCTATTTATACTAAAATCAGCACTGTGGAAAGAGGCCATAAATAATACAAGATATGGTAAGAAAACAAGAGAAAAGACTCCACTCTTCAGTCAGAGAATGAACAAAATTTGCTTCTTTCAATAAGGAAGAGGAAAAAAATGGAGCTTATCCTAAGAAAGGCTGAGAATGCCCTCACTCCTCCTGTGTTGAGGGTCACCACCAACACATTAGGGAGCATTTCATGGGTCCAGGGCTTCCCAGCTGAGGGGTGAAGCTGCTCCCAGGGCAGCCAGTCGTGTTCTGGCCTCTCCAGCACAGCTAGGACTGCTCTGCTCTGCTCTGCAAGGCTTTGGCTTGGACAGAGAACCTGCTGTTGATGTGACTGTGGAAGCACCATGTGGGGTCGAGTTAAAATACCAAGGGAAAATTGAAGGATTTTAATAATGCCTATTTTTATTTCTACTAGATGCCAACCATCTGAGCTAATAGAATGTAATTGGAAGACTCAATTTAGTAATTTTCTTTATTATTATGTCTTGATGTACTTCTGTCAACTCCAAAATACTCATTACATGTAATTAGGAGGAAGATTAGAGTGCCGTTAAGATGTGGAATAATGATGCAGCTCAACAAGGGCCAGTGGAAAAAACAACCCGCTCAGGAAAATATCTCCAAAGTGCTGAGCAGAGGAGGGCATTTAAAAAACTGATAAAGCTGAGAGCTGGTGCCAAATAATGAAGATGAGACTTTGAAGTGGGACAGAGTTGATCCAGTGAATCAAAGCAGTTATGACTCTGCCTCCCTCTCAAGTGAATCCCTGATGTTTATTTGGATGGCTGAAGTAACATTAATAAGATAATTCCCTAAGAACCACCCTCTGTGTCTTTTTCATAAACTCCCACCCCAAACAGCATAATTAATTTTGCTGTTGTACAGATGAATAATAATAAAAAATCCATCCTTTGGGAGGTAGGTGGTAATTTCTATCTGATGGAAATTGAGATTAGACACAGCACATAAAACTTTTTGATAATTTATTCACCAGAAATTGCCATATTATACCTATCAGAGAGCTGGTGATATGAAACTTAACAAGCTGATATTTCACTCTGATTTCCTTGAGCATGATCCAATTTATTAAATCAAAATTCTAGATTAGCTTTAATACGAAAGCAGATTTTTATATTCCAGACTAATGTATGCCAGGATGCACGAGGCTGATAATGGGGGCACTGACAGGAGTTAAGCTTTGTGTGGCACCCAGAGACAGGTCCAGAATGAAAAGAAGAAATTTCCCCAAATTTCTGAATATTCCTGTGGAACTGGGGGATAAAAGATGAGAAAAGAGAGCAGGGCTGTGTCTGCAACAGAGGCCAGAGCAGCACACCATGAGGCATTACCGTGGGGGAAGCTATTTCTGGTTCTATCATCAACTCCCCATATGACAGCAGAGGAATTATTTCAGGACAGAATCGCTTTTCCAATGGATGCAGAATAAATAGAACAAGAGCTGTTTGAGGAGCCCTTGCTGCTTCCTGTGCCTCCCTCTCCAGTGCCTCACTGCACCTGGGGTCCCACTGGCCCAGCAGTGCACCAGTGGCCACCGTGATGGCTCTGGTGGCCACCAGCAAGGGGTGCCAAGGGTCCTACCCAGTGGGTGCCAGTGGCCACTCCTGACACGTGCCAGTGGCCACCCCTGACAGGTGCCAGTGGCCACCCCTGACAGGTGACAATGGCCACCTCTGACAGGTGACAATGGCCACCTCTGACAGGTGCCAGTGGCCACCCCTGACAGGTGACAATGGCCACCTCTGACAGGTGCCAGTGGCCACCTCTGACAGGTGACAATGGCCACCTCTGACAGGTGCCAGTGGCCCCTGACAGGTGACAATGCACCCCCAGAGGATGGGGCTGCCCACCATGGCTCCCTGCCCCTCACAGGCTCTGCACAGCTCTTGCCTCTCTATTTTGTCTCTCTTGCTTTGCTGGTTTGGATGATTCCCTGAGGCCCCTGGCTTTGCTTGTGCCCCTCACTAGAGCAGGAGCAGGGCTGGGAGGAGAAGGGAGAGTGGCTGGAGCAGGCATGGGTCTGCCAGGGCTGGGATGAGGAGGGAGAGTGGCTGGAGCAGGGACGGGAGGAGGGTTCTGGTGCCCGGCCTGTGCTGGGGGTGCTGGGGGTACCCCACGGGCAGGATTGCAGAGCTGGGGGCGAGGAGCTGCAGGAGCACAGAACCATCTCAGACCATCCCCAAAAACAAAGTTCAGAGTGCTGAGCCCTGACGGTTCCCAGCGCTTGGGAAGGAGGCAGAGGAGGTTTCCTCGGCACAGTTCCATTCCCGAATGTCCCACACAGGTGTGCACAGGTGTCAGAGCCCAGCGCTGCTCCTCCCGCACGCTGCACCAGCCCACGGGCAGAAACACGGCTCAGTGGCCATGGGACCGCGATTGTCCCTGTGTCCCCTCTCCCGAGTGCCAGCAGCAGCAGAGGGTCCCTGCTCCCTGCCCGCAGCTGCCGGGCAGCACAGGGCACAGAGCTGCTGGGGACACGAATTCCCGGTGCCCAGCCCTTTGTGGTGCCCCCCAGAGCTGGTAAAGCCCCGAATGGCAGCGGGAGCAGCAGCAGCCCCCGGAGCCAGCGCTGCCCCGAGCCCGGCCGTGGCAGTGCCAGCGCCGGGGACGGGGACCGGGCGCTGTGGGATGGCTCCTGCTGCAGCCCAATCAATCCCCTCCGCTTGTTTATAAGTATCTGTGACTCACAGACGTTTTTCCTGCTCCTTAATTGCCAGTTTCCTGAGAAACCATCGCAGGCAGCCAATCGGCTGCACGGCTCTGACTTGGAGACTGGAGACAACTGGGAAAAATAAATCCAGCGTTATTGGTAAATTGAACGGCGCTTTCCTAAGTACAGCACGTATTTATAAACAACACATCTGCAGGAACCGAGAGCCCCCTGCCTCTGCTGGGGGAGGTCTCTGAAGCTCTGATCCCAGCAGCAGCGCCCGCTCCCCCCCGTGCCACCCTCTGCGGTGTCCCCTGCCCGGGGGTGGCTTTGTCCCCTGCTCCCCCTCCCTGCTCCCCTTCCCCTCCCAGGGCTCCGCGAGGCTTGCCCGGGGTGCTGGGGGGGCACACCTGGGCACAGCAGGCAGGGAGAGGCACAGCTGCCTGTTCGGGCAGCATCCCGCTGTCCCTGTGTCCCTGTGTCCCTCTGCCCCTCTGTCCCCCTGTCCCCCTGTCCCTCTGTCCCTCTGTCCCTCTCTTCCTCTCTTCCTCTGCCCCTCTGCCCCTCTGTTCTTCTGTCCCCCTGTCCCCTCTGTCCCTCTGTCCCGCCGGCTCTCCCTCAATCCCGATTTGAGTGCTGTATCTCCCCGACCATTCTGCCTCCCTGCGAGTCCGTACAGATCGGTGCAGCAATTTTAATAAACAAACTGAAATCCTCGGAGAAGCCACAATACAGTACTGGTAATGCTATTCAGCGTTATTATAAAAGTGATGCACGAGATCTAAATAAGAGAAGAAATCTCGGCACTCAGTATTAGTCACTGCTCAATCACAGCTCGATTCAAAGCCATTCACTGGTACAAAGAAATCAGTCTGTGAAGTCCCCCAGCACAGCCTGCACCTTCCTTTATGCCTTTAGTGCATGGTGATGCTTGGGAAAGCTCAGAAGTCTTTTTTAGTAATCAAAAAGAGCCATTCTGATAGTTGGTACAAGGCTAGGAAACACAGAGCTGGTTAATTTTGGGGGAGTTCACAGGGAACTGGGGGAAAGGATATAAAAAATCAAATGGAATAAAGCTGGGGCTGAGCTGGAGGAGCTGTGTGACACACTCGTGACTCAGGCACAGGGCAGCACAGGCCTGGGCACTTGGATTTGTGTCCATGGCCCATGGCAGAGCCCTGGGGGCTCCAGCTGTCCCCTGTGAGCACCGTGGGCAGGGGAATCCTCAGGGGAATCCTCTGTGGGCACAGGAATCCTCTGTGGGCACAGAAATCCTCTGTGGGCAGGGGAATCCTCAGGGGAATCCTCTGTGGGCACAGGAATCCTCAGGGCAATCCTCCGTGGGCAGGGAATCCCCTGTGGCCAGGTAATCCTCTGTGGGCACAAGAATCCTCTGTGGGCACAGGAATCCTCTGTGGGCAGGGAATCCTCTCCTCCCTCCAGCACTGGAACCAGACCCAGACAGAACTTTCCCAACGTGCTGGTGCTGCTGGCACGGCTGGGAAACTGAGGCAGCAGCCCAGGGGGTGCTGAGGAGCAGGAGCTCTGTCTCCCTGCTCTCAGGGTGCTGGGCAGAGCTGCGTGTTGGTGGGGAGTGACCACCAAGTGCCAGACAGTCCCTGCCAGGCCCATGCCCACAGAGCCCAGGGTGACACCCAGGGCTGGGGATCTGGGGCACCCAGTCTCCCTCCCTGGAGCTGCAAGTCCCTCTCTCATCTGTCTAAAATTCACATCTCTGCTTCAAACGCTCAGAACCTGTGTGCTTTGAGCACAGAGCAGGCAAAGTCTATTTGAAATAATTCCAGCAAGGGGTCTTGGAAATGAGGAGCTCGGTTTCTTTCTTCCCCTGCAGCAAATCCATAATTTTTCTGCAGGGTGACACTTAATCTTTGTGTTTGCCCTCAGAGCCAGAGCTCCCACTGTAGTCCTGATCAAGATCAAACTAATTTCAGCTGGCCAACATTCACCATTTGACATTCCACCTGTTTGAAGCAAAATTGGAACTGGTATTTATGATGAAGATTAGCTCATGGCCATTAAGTGCTCTGGGCTGAAGATGGATATTTGCTGTCAAAGTGGTGGTGATGATTTATCTCAGAAAAAAGTTCCCTCAGCTCTCTGAAGTGACTGCCACAAAGCTCTTCTGGCACAAGAAACCCGGGAATGTTCCTGAGCTGCATTTTTGCAAAGCTGAGGAACTGACCCCGAAATGCTTTTGCAAAGACAAGAAGGGAGATCTGGCTCCTTCCCTTCCTCAGCCTGGGCTGTCTGAATCACTTGGTACTGGAGCAGCTTCAAACAGATGGCAGAAAAAAAGACAGGGAAATAAACTTTTCTACAGTCTTTGTTGGTCAAAGAAGATGGGGATTAAACCAGTTCTGACAGCTGCAAAAAATTCAAACCAGGTCCTGAGGTCTGTGTTTAAGTCTTGCCCTGTGAGTGATGGCATCCAGTCCAGTGCTTCCAGAACCTTCTGTGCCACAGCCCAGTGCTTCCAGAACCTTCTGTGCCACAGCCCAGTACTTCCAGAACCTTCTGTGCCACAGCCCAGTGCTTCCAGAACCTTCTGTGAGACAGCCCAGCTCTTCCAGAACCTTCTGTGAGACAGCCCAGCTCTTCCAGAACCTTCTGTGAGATAGCCCAGCTCTTCCAGAACCTTCTGTGAGACAGCCCAGCTCTACTAGAACCTTCTGTGCCACAGCCCAGTGCTTCCAGAACCTTCCCTCTGCCACGAACAGGGGTGGGAAGGCTGAGCTGGGTCTGAGTGAGGCTGGAGAGGGATGTGCCCAGCTCAGCCCCTGCCCCCGGCCCCCCTCTCTGTATCCAGATCAAACCATGTGAAAAAGGAGTGGATGGATCTCTCCAGACTTTTAAAAAGCAGCTCACTTCAAGTGTCTGCCCACATCCCAGCCTGTCAACAGGGCAGATTCCAGTGGGAGCAGGACACCATGGGAACAGGGTATTGATCACATCCTTCAGATCATCTGAGCCAGAGATTTCCAAGAGAGGGACTGTTCCCTTCTTTCCCACGGCAGCGTTTTTGAAAATCTACTACATTTTTCTTTCTAAATAAACCAGCCCAAACTGCCTCCAGAGGGTTTTGCCATCCTTACATTTACTCCAGCAGAGTAATCTTCTAGGAAGATAAAATACCAGAGCAACTCAGGGAAGTGCTGAGCAGACAGGCACAAACCTAAAGATGGATATCCAAGTTCAAGCCTTTCAAGCCCAGAAAATAAATCAAGATGACAACAGTCCCAAAACATCAGAAACCCTCAGACTTATGAAAGCCAGAATATTGTAAGTTAATACATTTCCAGCTCAGATGTCTGGAACCATGAGCTGTGTTTGATGTTGCACACAGGCTGCTGGTGCCTCCAGCCCCGTGCCGGGGGGGACACAGGCAGGTGGGCGAGCAGGAGCTGTGGGGTGGTGGTCAGGGGGGCTGCTGTGCCCATGTCAGCTCTGGCAGGAGCCCACTTCTGCCCCAGGGTTGTGCCCTGGGTAATGGAGAACCTCTCCTCAGCAAGGGCTGCCCACCCTGGAGGCAGGAGGGCTCTGGGACCCTGCTGGAGGATGATGCACAGACCTAAACACACACCTCTGTTCCTGGAAAATTCTCTTGCAGAGGATATTAAAACTGTCTCTTCCAATTCAGTTCAGGGACTCTCTAACCAGTGTGTCAATAAGGGCACATAATAATAATCAGATGTTTCAGCTTGGCCCAGATCAGTGAGCTCCTGGAGAGCAGCCAGGCTGCTCTCATTCACAGAGGTCAGATGCCAGCTCGGAATGAGGAGCCGTGGTAAAAGCCAAATCTCTTCAGTTTTATCTAGAAGTTAAAATTAGGAACCAAACCAAAATACATGTTCTTGGGCAAGGTCATGTTGATTTAGTTTAGGTTTGGTTACAGAGGTTGGAATAAAACGCATGAAGACATTTACTGAACACAAACTCTATTCAATCATGTCAGGGAAGAACCCCCTGGAGCCCCATTTTCCTGACACCTTTCCCAAGTCCCCAGATCTGTGCCACCCCCCTGGGCCAGCCCAGCCACCAGGGCCACCTGTGCCCATGCCTTGGCTCACCTGAGCCCTTCATCTGTCAAGTCCAAGTGCCCAAAATTACAGCTGGTCCACAAGAGCCTGGAGGCAAAATCTCCACGTAGAGCAGTTTGATGTTTGCAGCCAAATCACAGCCACTGACACTTTAGCTGCAGAGCTGAGAATTCATGATGTAATTGGGGTTTTTTATTCCCTTCTGATTTCTCCAGGCCCTGCACAGAGGGACGTGTGACTTCCCTGAGGGCCAGCCTTGCCAGGCCATCATTCCTCATGCAATTCCCCTGCTGTCCCTCATGTCACCTTTATTAGCACTGAGCACAGGCAGGCAAAGGCTCCCAAGCACCAGGGGCTGAGAACTGGCAGGAAACTGAGGAGGATTCAGGGAATGATGTTCTGAAAGGAGAAGAAACCCCATTAATAAAATCATGGATTTTTCCAGGTGCCTAAGCTGGAGGCACAGAATAATCAGAAGGTCATACAGGGGCAATCAGTAAAAGTGCACCAAAATTTGTGTTAATCTCATCATTTGATTGCTTCTCTATTTAGACTTACACTAAATATAAACAACCAAATGGAAGAGAGCCCTTCTGAAATTCCAGCCTCAGTATAAATTCACCATCAGTCACTAAAGCAACCAGAGCAGTGCAGGTGCCCCAGCCACTCTGAACTCTGCTTTACACCTCCTACAGATGGGCAGAGTGCTGGGTTATATTCAGAATAAATGCTCAATGAGCAGCAATTTCCATAATTTTGCCTCTATTCCATTATCACACCACTGCTCCCCACTGCTCAATAGCATTTCCTTAGGCCTTTCACAGGGTACTCTGTTTAAATTACCTTTAAAAAGCTATTTCTTTGCACACTTCTCACATCATTTTATATCAGCCTGGCTTGTGCAGATGGAAGAGGAGGTAATTTAATACTGGCATCAAAGGGTGGGCAAGAGCTGTGGGTGTTGTGACTTTGCTGATGGCAGAGGGTTGCAAACACAGCGTGTGACAGGGGTCTGCTCAAAGCTGAGACTAATCACTCAGCCAAGTTCAGCTAATTGCATTGATTAACTCTGCATCGACGAGCCAGTTACTGGGGAATTGTTTGTGTCTCTCTCCTGAAGCATCCCTTGCGTTTGGGAGACAGTGACAAGTACTCAGAGCCAAACAAAGCTGTTTGCATTTCACTTTTACCCAGGCTTGATCCAGTGCTGGGCGTCCAGGCAACAACTGTAAAAAGCAATTTTAATGTTGAATTTTAACTGCCATAAAGATTCTGGTACAGTGTTTCAATTTGGTTGTTGTAGCAAACACAATTATTTAGAGGATGCACATCAATGTTATTTATGACTCTTTAACTGAACCCTGAAGGACCTGGTTCAGTTCTTCTGTTACTTTTGCAGAGGGAACCTCCAAGCTCTGACATGACAAACACTGACATGAAATCCGTGTGGAGTCTGCCTGTACACTGAAATTACAGCTTGCAACAAAAACTGTCTTGGATTTGAGGACTGGGGAGAGCAGCAGTTTGAAATAATCGTCCATCACACAGGAAAACATTCAGCTGTAAAGCTGGAGTAGAAACCTTCAGGCATGGAGCAGCATAAACACATTGGCTGGGGTCCACCATTAAGATTGTCAGAGTAAATATTAAAGAGAGTTTTGTATTCAGCTAAAATATCTGTTTACAGAGCTCTTCTGCTGAAGCCGCATATTGTACAACCAAATGAGAGCTCCAAACCCATTTCTGTTCTAATAACTTTATAAATTCTGCTATATATTTTATGGAATTTGAATGTATGAGTGGCTGGC
Organism: Aegithalos caudatus; assembly: GCA_013389925.1. Classification (NCBI taxonomy): domain Eukaryota; kingdom Metazoa; phylum Chordata; class Aves; order Passeriformes; family Aegithalidae; genus Aegithalos; species Aegithalos caudatus. Next base: position 171,787 of record WEIU01004880.1, on the reverse strand, counting down.
CCAGAACTCCTTCTGTAGGAGATTATTGGGAGAAAACATTACCATATGTCAGGAGAATGGCAAGATCCCATGGATACTGGAGAGGATCTCAGCTCAGCCCAGCTCTGTGTTTATACTGTGGCAATATTTCCATACTTCATATATTGGTACCTCTGCTTGTATAAACAACATTATGGCCATGCTTGTCAAAGACACTTAGAGGATTCCAATGAAAATAAAAGTGAATTTCTGCTTCCATATTTTCACAAAGTCCTGCTCCTGCTGGCACAGCTCTGCTGGTGAGAGAGCCCGTGCCTGCACCCTGTCCCAGGCTGGCAGTGCTGGGCAGAGCCTGGCACAGAGCCCTGCCCCAGGGGTTCCCTGGGTGTCCATGGCACAGGCTGAGCCTGCAGCACTCACTCCAGGCTCTCCATGGGGAGCACTGGGGACCTGGCTGTGCCCTCTGGCTGTGCCTGAGTCCCCAGAGCTCTGCAATCCATGGGCACTGATGGGGTGCTCTGCAATCCATGGGCACTGATGGGGGGAATTGATGGGGTCCTTCTCCTCCTCTGGACTCCCTGTGTTCTCCCCCAGTGCTTCAGGCAATGCTAGCCCTGCCCTGCCATGGGGAGAGTATCTCTGTCCTCCTGCCCTCTTTCCTGAGGCTTGGGAGGGGCACAGGGAGCTGCTGACATGGAGGGGAAGGTGACCCATGGGCTGCCTGGCCCAAACTGCTGCAGAGACAGCTCAGTGCTCACAGAGAGCGATTTCCCATGCACAGAGCACAGCTTTCCTTTGCTCAGCACTTTTCATGGCACTTGTTGGACCACACCAAGCCATGCAGCTGCACATCATTCCAAATCCATTTGCAATTACACTTTCTTGCACTGTGGAATTGCAAAGCCCAGTAAGAAATGGCTTAACCAGAGTTTTGTCTCCTAAAGGAACCTAAAGGAGGTGTTTTCCCAGCTGCCCCAAAACACACCTGAGCACCACTGGCCAGTGGTGTTTAGGACACAGACAACTGGCTCAGGGTTTGCTGTCAACAACAACAAAAAAAATTGAAACAACTAAAGGTTAATAGTTTCACAAGGGAAGCTCTGTCCTGTAATTGCACAGCTCATGCTATGCCACACAAGAACAGATAGAAGTATTTCTTTGGGAATAAATCTATTTAAGAACACTGAACATTGTCTGGACAAGCAGAACAGCTTTTCCTGAGAAACAAATACTGTTCAGTGTCAAAAATAACAAGGAAGTAACTTGTGAAGTAATTTTTCAGCAAAGATATAAAAAATGTATTTGCTAATAAAATAGGATGGGAAAGCAAACCCCAGAAGTGCCAGTTCAGACTCTTGAGGAAAAAAACACCTAAAGGTTCCCCAGACCATCCTGGGGGACTCAGACAACTCTTCCTTCCAGCAAAGGCAGATGGAAATTCTGAGGAACTGCTTTACTTTGTAAGAAAAACAAACAGTTTCTCATTCTGGTAACCAAGGCCTGAACTTAGATTGTATTGGTTTCCATTGGGCTCATTTGGGATTGATAAGCCCAATTAAGAATGCTAATTAGTATCTGATTCTTTTTAATTAAGTAAAAAGTAGAGGCTGGGAGAAGCTGATGGGGTGAATTTGCCCTTTCTGTGTGAATGGCAGCAGCTCCCTGAGGAGGGAGCGTGGCCAGGGCTGCTCCATGTGCAGGGCAGGGAGGGGAAGGAGCAGCCCCATCCTCATCACCCTGAGCTGGCCCAGAGCAGGGGGAGCAGGCAGCTCCTGCTCCAGGCTGCCCTGCAGCCCTGCCCCTGGGTGATTTCAGTCCTGAGCTGTGCTGAGGGCTGGGCACTGCTCCCTGTGGCTCCAGAAATGTCTGAGGCAGGAGCCAGGCAGGCTCAGAGCTCTCCTCCTGTGGCCATAATCCCTGTTTCAGAGCCAGCCTTTTCTCCTGCTTAGCATTCATCACTGGGCCAAAATTCTTCACTTGAGGATCAGACCCACAGTGAATCCCTTCCATGGCCCTTCAACAAAGCAACAATTAAAGTGTCTGTGATCTAATTGATTCTCTGAGCAGGGTCTGCTCCAGCCTCAACACCAGCACTTTGGTACAACTGCAGTGAGGCAACAGAAGTGATGTGAGTAGAATTAGCAAAATTCACTCAGGTCTGAATTCTGGGTGTTCTGGGTCTTTTATAAGAGTTTGTGTGCGATGCTTTACTCCTGTTGATGTAAATTGTTCATGTAAGTTGTAGCTTTTTGAATGAGAGAGAATTGAAAATTCAGACCATTAACTTTTCCTCTGAAATTTCAGAATCATTTCTTGGCAAGAATGATTTTTTTCTGTGCCTTGCATTACATTTCAGTGACAGAAACCCAAGAGAAGGTGTCCAGCCACTGCAAAAAAAAAACAAACAAGGGCTGATATTTGGGCACAAATCCCCCACTGTCCTAGGGTCTGGCAAGGCTCCTGAGCCAACACTGACAGAATTTGGAAGGTGAGAGGTGAACAACTTCAGCAGCACAGTTTACAGAACTGTTATGATCAAAGCATTCACCCTCTCCCCTCAGAGCACACGGAAAATGCCAATTAACAGTGCTGGTGTGGTGGCCAGGATCTGGGATGCCCACATCTGGTACTCAGAGCCCACAGAGGCCAGCTAGAGATGCCCAGGAGATGAGGGGATGTGGATCTGTCCCTTCTCACCTGGGACAGGCTCCAGGGGGACAGCAGCTCTGATGGACTCTAAATGCACCCACTGAATAACCACAGACCTCCCCCAGTTCTGGGATTTGTTCCATCCCAACGGCAAAGTCCTTGGAACCTCAGGTGTGACAAAGGTCTGGCAATCCATTGCCAGCTGGAAAATGGATCCAAAGCAGGAGCATCCCCGGCTTGGGGAAGGGAGGAGAGGGGGGAGCCTTGGAGGGAGGGCTGGGACAGGAGAGGACACAGTGGTGCTCAGGAGGCTGTGGGAGGAGCAGGGGGTGACACAATGAAAGGGCACAGGCAGGTGAATGTTTGCTGGTTTGAACAGCCCTGGTGTCTGCTTCCTGTGACTCCGAGGTCACCAAGTGCTTCTCCAGTGTTTCATCCTCCTGCTCTGTGCTGTGGGCAACCAGAGAGAGCCAGGGAGAGCCAGAGGGAACCAGGGAGAGCCAGAGGGAACCAGGGAGAGCCAGAGGGAACCAGGGAGAACGCTGTGCTCGTGTTTCCCTGGCAGCAGCTCTCAGCAGACAGAGGCTGGGACAGCCCAGGCTGAGGGAGCCTGTCCCACCTGGGCTGACAAACAGCAGCAGGGAAATGGCACCTTGCTGTGTTCTGGGTGCTTCTTCTCCATCAGTGCATTTAGAAGAAACTGGAAGTCATGCAGAGAGTAAAATAATGGATTATCTGGAGTTGAAAGGGACCCATAAGGATCATTGAGTCCAGCTCCATGTTCCTTGCAGGACCACCTGTCAGAAAGAGAAATCTGTTTTATCAACTCTTTCCACTCTGCCACAAGCTGGATTTAGCAACACAGAGGTGTTTATCCAACCCCTCCTCATCCCATGGTGTTGGTGTCCCCTCCTGGGACTGCCCGTCAGAACACAGCTCTGAACAGGTGCTGGCACTTCCTTAGGGATGGCACAACATTCCTTGGTGTGTTTTTCCATCCTTTGGCTGCTGGTGCCAGTGAGAAAGAAAGATTTGCTATCAAAACTCCCAGACAGCACAGTCCCATTGTTGGGTGGCCTTTCCATGTGTCCATGGCTCAGGATTCACCTCTCTGTGGTGCCAGGCACAGCAGGGGGGGGGCACAGGCAGGGCAAACCAGCCCGTGGGAGCTGGGTGAGATCCCTCCCATGACCTCCTCAGCCCAGCTCTCCTGATGCACATGGACAGAGCAGTCTGGGGACAGCCCAGAGAATGCCCCAGGCTGTGTCCCTCAGCCCCTCTGGAGCTGCTGGGACTTTTGGACCCTTTTCCATCTCAGCAGATCTCAGGCAGTGCCTCTGCTCTCTGTGTTTTCTATTAAACAGTCAGACCTTCCACAGCTTGTTTCCATTGGCAGTCCCTGTGACTGTCCCAGATTTCTCCCTTTCTCCTCAGTACTGGCACAGGGAACAGCTCATTTTTCACTCCAGCAAAGAGTCCAAACACACTTTACATGGTGCAAAGACCACAGCTTATCCTCAGCTAGGCATTAAAGAAAAGAATGACCAGGGAAGATGATGAACAACCTGTAGCATTCTAAATTGAACCATCCAGGACCTGGCTCCTTCTGAGCATTCTCTTTCTCCAAGATGAGGGAGGAGCTGCCTCACCTGGGTGGTGCTGCACAGGATTTACCCCACAATGGTACAGAAGGGGATCTTTGGTTTAGTGTCTTTGTGTCACCCAAATGAAGACATTAGACAAGATAGGGACTTCTGTTCCTTGGAGCTGTCACCAAGAGAAATGGAATGGCTCTGGAAATAAGGAACAAGTGACTTGCTCCATTTCTTGCAGGAGATTAAATATACGCTATCCAAAAATAGCTGATGTGCATACTTTTCTCTGGAAAATGGAGACAATTCCAAAATCAAAGGTGTCAGCCAGGGATAGAATTGATGCTGCAGAGGCAGCACAGCCAGTCAATGGAGCTGGGAGCAATTTTCATAGCAACCCCCTGGCAAAACATCTCCCACTTTGGATACGATCACAAACCCAAACTCCGCTCAGGCTCATGAAGTTTTCAGCCAAGCTAAGCCATAGAAGAGAGAATTCCTGCAGGATGCTGCCTGCCTAAGCAGTTCTCAGCCCAGGAGTGAGGGAGGAATAGCTCAGCACTTCTCCATGGCCTCCCTTCTGTCCCCTGTAGCCACAAGTGTCCCACAGAGCTGCTGGAGGCTCACAGACCCTGCAGGGGTTGATCCCACTGGGCAGGATGGACCAGGGCTCTCTGGGGGCCCTCCCAGCTGAGGTCAGTCCATGATCCTGTAGGGTCCATTCCTTTCCCTCTCCACTAACCAGTAAATGAGAACAGAAACCTGTCCTTTCATACCTTTTTTGTTCCTGTGGCCCATCCCTCACCCAAAGGCAGGGGCTCAGGGAGCACACAATCATTTCCACAGCTGAGAGCTGAGATGTCACACACATGGAGCATGATGGATTCCAGGAGGGAAATACACAGTGCTGGAATACCAGCACCGAGAAATCCATTACCAGGGTGAGTCAGGAGAAGAGGTTTCAATCCCCTCACATCTGCTTTCATCATTTCTCTCCCCATGTCTGAGTGCCTGAGCTCTGCTGGGATGCCAGAGCCCAATGAGCTCAGCAGAGGCGGGGCCTGAGCTCCTGGGCCATCCCCTGATCATTCCACCTGGGAATGGGGAAAGGGGCACTGAAATGTCCACTCCCCCTTTCCTTTTCTTGTTCAGTTTAAAGAAAAGACAAAGGGATATAAAGATTTTTAGCATGTTGAAGTTGTGTGCAGCTGAAAAGAGGAGTGGCCAAAGCCCAATTCTGAAAACCAGGTAGTGCATGCGAGCAGAGCTATCCACAGGGATCCCCAGCACCTTCCCCAGGCAGGAGCTTGGAGCAGACCCTGCCACAGACCTCTCCTGCTGCTGTTCCCAGCCTCTATGAACAGCTGAGTCTTGCTGGGGAGATGTTCAGAGAGCAAAGGCTCCAGGGGAGGGACCAGCAATGCTCCTGATGCCCCCAGAGCTCAGCTCCTCCAGCCAGGACACAGATGGTCCCGGGGCAGTGGGAAGTGGGAGTCACCTCTGTGCAAATAATAAATTAGAAACAACAGGAGATGTCAGTTCTTTGCTTTTCTCCAAAGATGGGCTCTCCAAGGCTCTGAAGCTGGGGGAGGAGGGGCTGGGGCACTTGAGTGCCAAACCCAAGTTGATTTGGCCAGAAATACTCAATTAAACACCCAAATTAGACCTGGACAGAGCTGCTTCCTCTGCCCAGCCTGTATTATGCAGTGAATACAGAAAACCACAGAATCCCAGAGTGGTTTGGGCTGGAAGGGACCTTGAATCCATCCCATCCCACCCCTGCCATGGGCAGGGACACCTTCCACCATCCCATGCTCCAAGCTCCTCCAGCCTGGCTCTGGCTGGAGACACAGAGCTTCATGGGCAAAAAACACCTCTGGGAGCTTGTACCAGCTCCCAAAGCTGTACCAGCTGTGTTTGGTCCTGGTCCTGCTCCCTGGGGTGGCAGTAACTGGACACAGCTGTTCACTTAAAAAAAAACAAAAAGGAGAAAATGGTTTTGTACAGAACATTTTACAACATTGAGGTGTTTCACAGCCTTTCAGGACTGAGAGCCTGAGGTGGGAAATGAGCTCTCAGGAACTCCTGGCTGCAGGTTCAGTGCCATGGGGTGAGTTCTGCTGGACTCAGTGAAACTATGGAGGGGTGGAGCAAAACTCTTCCACTGTTACTTGGTTATAACCTTTACACACTCTTCCCTCTTTGCCTGGCTGGCCTGGGTCAATGGGTTTCATTTTCTGAAAAGCATCCTTGCCTGAAAAGCTGCCGGGAAATAAAACCCAGTGTGGTTTCATTTGGCTAAAGCTCACCAGGCAAGCTCTGCATGTCCTGAAGCCAAAATTGCTTGTGTGGTTTGCCTAAATATTCTAATTCCAACTTGCAAAGTCACAGGGATTTGGAAAATAACTCCAGCCTTGGCCCACCTCTGTCAGGGAATATGAACTGGGGTATCTGCTGTCAGGGCTGCAGATTTCTGTCACTGCAACGTTTCAGCTTGAATGAAGTAAAATGTCTGAAAGGAATGGCAAATGTGTTTGAGGGATGACACACAGCAGTTGTGACTTGAGGTGGTCTGGTTACACTCACCGTGCCTGAGCATGGGACCTTTGGGTGTGGAGGAGCTGTTTCCACATTGCTGGGTCTCTCTGTGTGCAGTCAGACACACGGGCAGCAGCCCCAGAATTGTGGAACTTCTGCTGGAGGCATCTTCATACACGAGGCTGAAAGGCTCATTCTGAACACATAAATGTGACATCTCTATCTGTATCTATATCTAGCTATCTCCATAGAGCCTGCAGAGGCAAATGTAAAGAGTGACTAATATAACTGCTTTTTTAAATTAGAAAATGAGCAAATTGTACGTTTCATGGAGGTTTTTAAGGTCAAGCACATTATCAGCATTGTGCATCAATTTTGCTGTTAGTCACTTCACTTGAGGAGTTAATAAACCAGCCCTGAGACAACAGCCCAAGGCTGAGCCCCCTCCTCGCTGCTCATTGAGTCATTTTCTGAGTGCTCAGCTCTCCCTTTAACTTAACTTGGACAGTATTTGCTAAAGCCTTCTCTGTTCTAGTTCTTATTTGTGGAACTGAAGGGTTTGGCTCAGCCTGGCTCTGCACGGTGGCTGCAGCTCTTCCTTCCAACCCCATCCTTGGGGTTTGGCTCCTCTGGGAAAACACCAACTCAAGGCCACCTTTTGCAACACAACGAACCCACCAAGCATGAGGAGAAGGAAAAATATTTGAATATTTAAATATTTAGAGAGGTAGAGCTACATTCCCAAGAGGTTCAGACCTTGACATGTGCAAAATCACAAATTGTGTTCAACTATTTGCATGCTCAGTTGAAATGTAGTAAAAAATTCCCCCAGAAAGAGGGGAAGGAACATTTGGTAATACTGATCCATCTAAATTCAACTCTATTTTTTGAGAATTTCTTGGAAGTCGTGCAAAACAAGAAAGAAGAAGTCATCCAGTCCATTCTCTTGCTCCAAGTCAAGATCAATTATAGTTAAATCATGCCTGATAATAGCTGCCAAAATTATTCTTAAAGACTTCCCATGATGGAGTTTCCTTAAGCTCTCCTGGCAGCCCAGGCCCAGCCTCACCATTTTAATCATTAGCAAGGTTTTCCTGATGTCTGGCCTAAACTGCCCTCGCTGCAATGGGATGTTTCATCAGATCTGCTCTCTTGAATAAAGAGCCCGATTATATTAAAAGGGATCTGCACACAAATTAAAGCTTTCATTTGTAGGAAACTGTTCCATTAGGAAAAACGTTCACAGCTGCTCAGTGCAGAACCAAGGAGCTGCACCACTGATGCCAGGACTCAGCTGAGGAACCAGAGTGTGCAGGGAGCCAGGCTGCTGCTTTCTTACAGCTGACACTTGGAAGGAGCCCATGTCACATTCTGGAATGTTCTGGGTTACTGCTTGGACAGACAGGCTTTTAACCTGGCCCCAGCAGAGGGGCTGGGAGAGGAGAGCAGAAGGAGCTGGAATGCCTTGTGCAGGGTCCTGTAAAGCACAGAGCCAGCGGGGCTGGGACACCTCTGGGGACAGCAGAGCCCAGAGGGGACCCCAGCAGCCACAACTGCAGCCAGCAGGCACAGCAGGGGGGTTAAAGGCTTTGGGGACACCCTGCTTCAGCCCGATGGTCCAAACTGCTGGAGAAAAGCAGATAAATACTATCTGAATCAAGATTTGGAACAAATGATAAAATTAATGCTTTAAATACCGTTTTGTGACTCTCAGCCTGCCCCCTCCTTGTTCAGTGCCTTACCAGAGACAGTTGCTCTTGGATTCCTTGGAAATGAATAGAGGCAGCTTTTGTACTTTCAAACCAGTCTAGGAGAAGAAAATTGCAAGAATATTTTCGGGTTAATGAGTCTGAATTACAAAATCCAAGACGAACATGACACTAATCACTAAATCAATGCTGCTCAGAGCACAGTTTCATCCTGCAAGTCTCTTCTTCTTGTTATTGTGACAGCATGCAAAGAAGCATTTGTCAAATAAATGACATTTTTAAAAAAGAACATGGATTTCAGCAAATCATGCAACAATTATTATGTTACCAGTCCCAATGAGAAACACTTGGGGCAAATTATGATGGATTTGGAGATAGCTTGGGGAGGATCTGCTGTTCTCTCCATCAAACTCTGCCCTACTCCCTGGGCTCTTGTTTGTGGCAGATCCCCAGAAACCAGCCCAGAGGATGAGCAGCACCAGAGCAGCAGGTGGCACAGTGGCCAGGCTGAGGAGGACATCTCAGCCCTGAGCAGGGCAGCAGAACCCCTCTGCCTGTGGTGGGACGTGGGGGAGAGGCCACGGAGCAGCTGAGGGGCTGAGGGGGGCAAGGGAACCCTGCAGTGCCACAGGCACAGGTAGGGGGACACAGCACAGCCAGGGTGACACAGCACAGTCAGGGTGACACAGCACAGCCAGGGGACACAGCACAGGCAGGGGGACACAGGCACAGCCAGGGGACACAGCACAGGTAGGGTGACACAGCACAGGCAGGGGGACACAGCACAGCCAGGGGACACAGCACAGGCAGGAGGACACAGCACAGGCAGGGGGACACAGCACAGCCAGGGGGAGTGGGACACAGGTGCCAGGGCAGGGGACACAGGAGCCAGAGTCCCTCAGAGCAGTGGCTGGTCCAGCAAACTCCATCCCCTGCCAGCCCCTGGTGCTCCAAAGCAGCCCGGGTCCCTCCGGGATCCGTGCCCAGCCCGTGCTTCCTCCCCCGGCACAGCCCGGCCCTGGCTGCCATTCTGGAGTGCCATCTGCTGGCACCGGCACCGGCACCGGCACCGGCCCGGCCCGGCTGTCCTGGCACACACAGCTCCCACTCAGCACGAAGAGCTGCCCGAACCCGGGGATGCTGCCCCGAATCCGGGANGGGGAACACAGCACAGCCAGGGGGACACAGCACAGCCAGGAGGACACAGCACAGCCAGGGGACACAGGCATAGCCAGGGGAACACAGCACAGCCAGGGTGAGTGGGACACAGGTGCCAGGGCAGGGGACACAGGAGCCAGAGTCCCTCAGAGCAGTGGCTGGTCCAGCAAACTCCATCCCCTGCCAGCCCCTGGTGCTCCAAAGCAGCCCGGGTCCCTCCGGGATCCGTGCCCAGCCCGTGCTTCCTCCCCCGGCACAGCCCGGCCCTGGCTGCCATTCTGGAGTGCCATCTGCTGGCACCGGCACCGGCACCGGCACCGGCCCGGCCCGGCTGTCCTGGCACACACAGCTCCCACTCAGCACGAAGAGCTGCCCGAACCCGGGGATGCTGCCCCGAACCCGGGGATGCTGCCCCGAATCCGGGAATGCTGTCCCGAATCTGGGGATGCTGCCCCGAATCCGGGGATGCTGTCCGAACCCTTTCCCGGAAAAAGGGAAAAGGGTAGAGGAAAAAGGGAAAAGGGAAAAGGGAAAAGGGAAAAGGGAAAAGGGAAAAGTTTCTCTGGAGCAGCTTAGGAGGCCATGAACTGAAGCTCTCACTCTCTGTGGGATGCCACGAGCTCTGCCCAGCCCCTTCCAGCCATCCTTCACTTTGTCCACGCAGTTCTGCCCCTCTCCGACAGCCCCAGCCCTGCTGGGACCCCTCCTCATCCATCCCCTGTTCCCGGTGGGAGCAGGAGCAGCCCTCAGCCCCTCATCCCCTCCTCATCCCCTGTTCCCGGTGGGAGCAGGAGCAGCCCTCAGCCGCTCCTCATCCCCTCCTCAGCCCGCAGGAGCCTGGAGCAGCACAGAAATGCCCTGGCTGACCCCAGTTCAGTCACAGCTTCAGCCCAGGAAGGCTCTGAGGGAGGGCGATCCTGAGGAGGTTCTGGGGCTCCTCACCCCCTACCCAGCCCCCTGTGCTCCCCCAGCCCCCCAGGCTGTGCCCACAGGAGCCTCTCTGCCCCTGCTCTGGGTTTGCTGCAGAGCTCAGCCAGGCAGAGCCCCCCAAAACACCAGGGCAACATTTAAATATAAACCTGTGGTCTTGGGGAAAAATGGAATAAACCCACGGGTCTGTGTCACCCTCAGGGAGAGCCAGGAGAGGGACAGACAGACAGACAGACAGACAGACAGACACTCTGTGCTGCAGGGGCCCTTCTGCCATGTTCAGACCAGAACACCAAACCTCATCATCCCTTGGCAAGGCTGGAAGCAAAAATCCAAACCCAACAAACGTGGGGTGGCCCAGAGTCCCCAGAGCCATTGGGGAGTTGGGGTTTTCCTTCCCAAGAGCTGAATGTGGCTTTAAAGGCAAATAGGAAACTGTTCTAGGGGATAGAACCACAACATAACTGCTTCAGCTGCTCCACACACTGCTGACATTTCCAAGGACTCTGTATTTTGAAAATATCATTCAATAAGTGGTATTCTCCATAAGTATTTTTTGCATCTTTCCTTCTACCCAGCAAATGTTTTTCTCCAGCACTTTTACCAGGAGAAAAGTGTCTGGTAGTAGAGAAAATTCAGTTTTGCACTTCCAAATGCAAATATTAACACAAGCAGCCTGGCTTCTCTTGCTGCTTTTGGCAACACAACATGAGCTTTTTCAACTACAGGCAGAACTGTCACAGTCTGAATAGCAAATATTAAATAACCACGGAAAAATTCTCAGAATTAACTCAAGGAAATAAAAATAGGGAAAAAATATTATCCTGGTATTACAGGAGGAGGAAAATAGAGTAAATTGGAAAAATTAGAGCTACAGGGATCAAATTCCATAGGTTAATTCTAGAAGACACTTTCCAGACTGTTACATTCCAAAAGGTCCAGCAGTGTAGGTTGGAACAGTTGCTTTCTTTCCCATTGGTTTGGTTTGGTTGGTACTCCCTCTCATTGAGTACATTCTGCTCTTATTCCATACAAGGTGAATGGTTTTTAGTCTTTTCAGTCCCTTTTGTTCTACTCAAATGTGCTTCTGAAGCCGAGCACGTCAATTTATGTACAACAAGCCTTCTGCCTGTATTTTCAGTTTCTAATTACATACAAACAGGGACAAAAAAAATTCCCCCAAGGATGAGCTGAAAAATTATGTTCCTGTGGAGATGCATTGTGATCATCTTTTCTCAGAAACCATCGTTTTCCGTGGCCCACGGGGAAGTTTGGTCTCTCCAAGGGAGAGAGCTGGGTAAAGGAGGGACCTTGGTGGTGCTGGAGCTCCTCTGCCTCCAGAGCAGCACCAGGGCAGCTCAGAGCCCTGCTGTGCCCCAGCCTGGGCTGGCTGTGCCCAGAGTGCCCTGGCTGGGGGGATTTACCCCAGAGTGCCCTGGCTGGGGGGATTTACCCCAGAGTGCCCTGGCTGGGGGGATTTACCCCAGTGTGCCCAGAGTGCCCTGGCTGGGGGGATTTACCCCAGAGTGCCCTGGCTGGGGGGATTTACCCCAGTGTGCCCAGAGTGCCCTGGCTGGGGGGATTTACCCCAGAGTGCCCTAGCTGGGGGGATTCACCCCAGCTGTGCCCTGAGCTGGTGCTGCACACAGGGGCTGTGGGTCCTGCAGCCCCCCTGCCCAGCCCCAGCCCTGAGTCCCTTCCTAGAGTGGGAAAGGCTCCAGATGCACAGAGAGTTTTCCAAAGGAAGCGTTCCCAGGCTGTTTCCCCTGTGCTGCTGCAGCCTCAGCTCCAGCTCAGGGGCATCCTGTGCTCTGAGGAGCCCCAGCAGGACAGGCCAGCCCCTGCATTATTGCATTATTCACCCATCCTTGAGGCTGCTGCTTCCAACATTGGCTGAGAGGGGATCATTGCAGCCCAGAGGTGCAGCAGGAGCTCCCTGGGCAGGGCAGCACCTGCAGGGCCCCATGTCCATCCCTCTGTGCCTCAGGGGATGGCTGGGGAGGGCTCTGGGCAGGGGCAGTCACCTGCAGCCTCAGCAGCCTCGTCCCCAGAGCTCAGCCTGGACTCAGAGCATCCTCTTGGTGTTTTCAGGTCAGGCAAGTGCTGCCCCTGCTCACATGTGTCAGTCAAAATGTCTTGTTTGGTGTGGTCTGGGATGAAATTTTATGGGGGTAAAATTGTTTTCAGAAGGCAGAAGATAATACCTTTTAAACAATAATTCAGATTTTGTTCTGGTGTGATACATTCCATATGCACACTCATGAAATGTATCTACCCATGAATAATCATGGAAGAGCTGCTCCAAGCTGAGGTCTGATGGTGGCTCAGGAACCTCTGTTTCTGTGCTCCCAGCTGCAGTTTCACACACTTAACACTCAGACTTTAATTAACTGTTGATGAGAGCAGCATTCAGTTTCATTCTGACTTTTGCAGCCGTAATAATTTTAACCAGATTCACCCTCAACTCCCCAGGACTCAGCCAGAAGAGGCCAAGGAGGAGCTCCCCCCCTCTCCTCAGCAGGGCCTGGCTGAGGCTGGAGCACTGGTGGAAGTTCACTCAGTGGTCACCTGCCCATCAGATGATTGTAATGGAGCTTAGAAACTTGTCCCCCACCTGGGACAAATATTGTGCTTAGCTTCTGAAAGAATTCAAGTTGGTCCAGAATGCTGAAAACCTGGGAACAAACATTCATAAAGCCATCTAGAAACTCAGATATTTCCCCCCCCTGTGTATATATTTATGATGAAATAAAGACCCTGGAATTTGAAGATTCAATTTGGAGAGTTGGGTTCATGGTCATAGAGGAAGAAACATGCCTTTCTATTGATTGCCACTGTTACTCATCATCCTTTTACTGTTATCAACAAGACAGGAATAGAATGAACAGAGAGCTAAACAATAAGGCAAGGTTCTGCAGCTGCTTAAAGCCAATAAAATAACTTTTATTGACGAGGTTATCAAAATGTCAGATGTGCCAGCTCAGCTGGCATTCTTCTCTGCCTTTTTATTAAAATCTCATAACAAAGTAGAAGAGACAAGCAGGGAGTTCAGCATTCGGAGCCTTTCCTGACCTAATGGTTTAGGATCATCTCTTTTTAAGGACTGGTTTTCGGTTTGCATCTGTACATAAATAAAATGCACAGATGGATGGGCACAGTGATGTGGTTTGGGGCTTTATTTGGGTTTTTCTGCTGTGCAAGACTCACATCTCTGCTGTGGTGCACATTCCCACTGTGTATCCCCCCTGGTCCCAAAGGAACAGCAGGACTGAGGCAGAATTCCCTGTTTCTGGGCTGTTGGAAATGGATATTGCTGCTGAGCACAGACACTGCTTCCAGAGGAACCTGCCTGGTTCTTCCAAAGGAACCTGCCTGGTCCTTCCAGAGGACCGTGCCTGGTGCTTCCAGAGGAACCTGCCTGGTTCTTCCAAAGGAACCTGCCTGGTCCTTCCAAAGGTACCTGCCTGGTCCTTCCAAAGGTACCTGCCTGGTCCTTCCAAAGGAACCTGCCTGGCTCATCCAGAGGAACCAGCCTGGCTCATCCAGAGGAACCTGCCTGGCTCATCCAGAGGAACCTTCCTGATTTTTCAGCCCTTGGTCTCCACAATACCTGGATTACTGAAGCCCCACCAGCCCATCCCCACAGCCCCATCTGAGCTGAACCAAAGCTCCAAGAGCCCCCCAGCCTCTGCTGCTCTGCTGCCAGCCCCAAAATGTGCAGCTCCCACCCCGCTCTGGCATTGCCTTGGAAACATTTTTTATGCTTTGATTAAGGAGCAACTGATGCAATATTTCAGGAGACAGAGGGAAAATGGTTTGATACTGAGAAAAACATTCTGGCTGTTCTGTATTGTCCTTGAGGACTTCGGCGTGTGCCGTCACCCAGTGCTTAGCAACAGATTGGTAGTGGCTGCAAATCAATCTTTTCAGAGCAGAAAGCACAGTTTACAATGCAGCGTGTTCCAATTCAAGAGATGCTATTGGGGAGCTATATAAGCATCAATTATGGTTTTTTAGATGGAGTTAATTATAGCAGGGAGAACTCTGATCAGAAATCAGCTTTCCATACTCCCCCTTCTGCCTTTTAAAAATCACAAGAGAATTACTATAGATTAGCAAATTAGAAATCGCAAAAATGTAATTATCCAAAATTAAGATGGGTTGTCAGGCTCTGTTTCTGAATGGATTTGTGCCAGGAAAGTGAAGAAAAATAAACTTGCCATCCTTTAAAAAGTTATAAATTGAATTGTAATTATTCTGCGGTTTGGTTTTTGATTTTCTTTAATGTGCTATTAAAAACTATTTTTTTATTAAAGCTATTTTTAAGTAGGGCTCTATTCCCAAAAATACATGCAGACATCAAAATAGGAAAAAAAAAAAGTGGACAGCACAAGTAATTTGGACTGGAGAGAAGCTGAGGAGAACAAAGGCGTGAGAATCAGGCACATCCAGGGCAGGGGCTCTCTCCCTGCTGTTTGCCCAGGGCTGAGGAGCTGCTCCAGGCACAGGCTCCAGCCCAGGAAAGCCACAAGTTCCCCCACACTTCTCTGAGCAGTGCCTTGATGTCCATCAACATTCATCCTAAAATGTATGAACAGTCAGAGTCCTGCCAGAGCAGCAGGGCATGAATGAGTCCCTGTGCCAGGCACCCCCAGCCCCATGGATAGGGCACAGCATCCAAACCTCATGGATAGAGCACAGCACCCACAGCTCCATGGACACAGCACCCACAGCCCCATGGACACAGCACCCACACCCCATGGATAGAGCACAGCACCCACACCCCATGGACACAGGGACACAGCACCCACACCCCATGGATAGAGCACAGCACCCACAGCCCCTGTGCCAGGCACCCACACCCCATGGACACAGCACCCACAGCACCCACAGCCCCATGGACACAACACCCACAGCCCCATGGACATCCAAGCACCAATGGGATTTCTCTCCCCCTTGCTTTTGATGGAGTGTAGATAATGGAAAGGTGTTTGACACCTTGAAGTCTCAGCCAGTACTGAAAGAATCCAAGAAAACTTACAGATACTCCCTGTGACTCCAGCTCCCAAAGGCTCTCTTGGTTGAGTCACATTCTGGCTGATTAATAGCTGGACAGAAAGAACAAAATAAGTAGAAATTACAGTGTGTTACCATAAAGGAATCTCACTTGTGCACATGTATTCAAAGGGAATTTAATTTCTCTTTTGGAGTTTCTCCTGGTTTAAAAGCTTGAAATGGAGATTAAAAGCTTCCCTTTCCCGGCTGCATCTTATCAAACACGATTTCATATCTCTGCAGCTTTCTGGAATCCCTCAACTATATCCCTTAAATTCTGTGCTAATTGAATTTAAAATTAGTCCCCAGTGGGGACTAAGTAGAAGCCAAGTAATTTAATGGTCAGACAATTAACAGCTCTGCATTAACCAGAGCTCTGAACAGCAACTGTGTTGGGTTCCTCAGGCAGGCTCTGCCTCCCTTCAGAGGAGGGAGACCACAGCTCAGAGCTGTTACTGAAAAATGCCACTTTTACTGCCACAGGATGATTAAATGGTGTTTTTTTCCCAAACAGAAGCAGCTTTGTGGGCCCCCTCAGGTCGATTATATCTTAGCACCTCCTTGCTCTGTTTTCATGTCTGATAAGATATCTGGGCCATTCTGAAGGGTTTTCATTGCAGGCTGGGCAAGACGTGCTTCTGTAGCAAGCAAAGGTCTGGTCATGTCCTGGTATTAATTCCAGCCAGGCCTGAAAATGGAGTTTCCATTTACACTGAGTGTTCTGGAGCCATGGAAATGTCAGCAGTTTTAAAAACAGGAGACATCCCACATGGATGCAAATATACCAGCATCCCTGCCCCTCATGTGGGTACACAAAACCACCTCTAAAACTTCAAATAAACCCTCCTGGAGAGGCTGTTGCTAAGAGCTGCTCCTCCAACAGAGGCTCTCTCACATCTCTCAGGGACCAGGGCTCCACACCCTGCATTCACTGCAGTGACCAGCAGTGAAACCCAGCAGGGCTCCAGCCACAGCTGGGGTCTCAGGGACCACCCCTTAACCCCTTCCCCAAAGCTCTCCCCATTTGGGGCACAACTGGAAATCCCAGAATGGTTTGGGTTGGAAGGGACCTTAAAGATCATCTCACTCCACTCCCTTATACCTGTATTTAGAGAGATTACAGCAAAATACCACTTCCTGCAGTGGTTACAGCTCTTTATTTGCTGGGCACTGGGGTTCAGTGTTGCAGCCCATGGTGTGGGTCCCAGAGCCCTCCAGGGGGGTCCAGCCCTGCAGAGCCCCTCAGGCCACTGTGCCAGAGCCCTGGAGGCTGCAGCTTTCACACCATCACAGGAATTCCACTTCTGCTTTCATCACTGCTTTCATTTATTTGGGAGTAATGAGGAGAAGACATGTGCTCAAGAGCCTGAAGTGTGGAAGTCTTGCAGCTTAAAGAGTTTTTGGAAGAGTTACAGCCTCCTCCCTGCCTGCTCCACAGGAACATCAAATTCCCTTCCCTCTTCCCAAAGTATCAAAAACACCTCCAGAAAGTTCCTTTCCAATGCAGGGATCCAGCAATAAAATGGGCAAACCTTCAGCACAGTCATCTCTGACAGCTTGGGCTGCACCCCGTTATAACAGCTCTGAACCTCGGACAGCAAAGGTCAGAATTACTGGGAAGCCTTTCATGAAATACATTTATTTAAGTCCTATTCACTACTATGGCTTCACCAGACTCAGGTGCCTTTCACACACCTGACCCATCCTTCCCCCACTGATGCCCTGTTCCCCTGGCAGGGCAGACACAGTCCCAGGGCAGCAGGAAAGCTTTCCAATCTGGGAATGGTCTGGGAATAGAGGTGGGAGGCACCCAATGAAATGATCAAGAAGAGCAGCAAAACCACAACCACTCCAGGGTGCACAAGGGCTTGTCAGAGCAAGACCTCAACTGCCTCAATTCCAGAACAGGAATGTGACTTGCATTGTGTTACTCAGATAAAATAAACCCCTCTTCTTTTCCTGATATTCAATATACTTTGAGAGACACCATAATTACCCATGGCAAATTTATAAATAACAACTCATTAGGAGGGGGAACAAAACCAAACAGAGCTGCCACCTCAGTTATCTGACCCTCAGAGCCCACAGGACATTTGTGTGACCCTGGAGCAGGATCCCCTCTGTGCAGCTGCTTTTGCTTTCAAAGGAGGCAGGTCTGGGTGCAGGTGACACTGGAACTGGGGACACCCAGAGGGGCTGTGGGGACACCAGGGGAGCAGGGCTGGGCTCTGCACAGCTTGGTGCAATGTGAAACACAAAATCCCTCAGCCACAGGCAGGCAGGGCTCTGCTCTGAGCTCTGTGCACAGGGCAGGGCTCTGAGAGCTCAGCAGGAGGAGAGCAGAGCCCTGCAGGGCCAGGCCCCACAGCCCAGGGACCCCCCCATCCCCACCCCACACTGCTGGAGGAGCAGGGCACTGCAGCTGCTGGCAGCTAACTGCAGTCATCCCTTAATTAGCTTAACACCTTCCATCCATAATTAAGCAGTGTGTTAGGGATGGACTTTAGGCTCCTGATTGTGCATGTTCACAGGAGGGAAGATAATTGAAGCACAAATTAAACAGGCTTTCCTTAAAAAAAAAAAAAAAAAAAAAAAAAAAAAAAGCAAACAGCTATTTTTTGTTAAGCTGAAGCTCTATCAAAGTCAGAATTTCTTTTCTAAATGCATTCCTTCCCTAAAAACCCTTCAGTGCCAGCTTGTGCAGATCCCTTCTTTGACCAGGCACAAGGAGCCATCCCTGCAACCTGGAAAGGCAGCTCTCCTTTCTCTAAAAACCATTAGCACAGCCCTTAGGTACTTCCAGAGAGCTGATTATTTCCCTTGCAGACCCCAAGCAGTGGCAGGAGGGGGAGAAAGAGGAGGAGGAAGGAGCAGCTTGGTCCTGCTGCCCTGGAGCCCCAGGACCTTTCCTACATCTCCACACACCTGCAGCACCCAGGAACAACCCCAGGGCAGGCTCCTGTGCTCAGGGCCACCCCAGGGAGCGTCCCCTGCTCTGTCCCCTGCCCTGCATTGTTGTCCCCTCACTCTCTGGGGTTTACAGCCTGCCCCATGGCATCAGTTCAAAGGAAATCCTTCCATCCCAGTTCCACACAGAGCACCAGGGCGTTCCTCAGCTGCCTTGCAGGTCTGAGTGACCCCTGCCCCCCCTTCCAGCCTGGATTTCCATGGCTCAGGGAGCCCTGTTCCTGCTGTGGCAGCAGCCACTCCAGGGCTGGGAATGGTCTTCTCCAGAAAAACCTGCTGGCATCCTAGGAAATGGTAAGCAATGGGTTTTTATTCAATAAACATCCCATAGGTGAAATGTGAGTTATGGCAGAGCCGTCGCTGTTCCCCATTCTCACTTCACAGGCTCCTTTCTCCTGACTCCTCGTGGCAGGAGCTTCATTCCTCATGATTTTTATCCTTCTGGCAGCAAGTGCCATTTATAACTCAGACAGGCTGTTCCATTTTTACTTTGACCAAACTCCATTGGTTTCTGCAGAGAAATCCCTGCACTTCTCAGGCAAGAGGAAAATGGAGCATCTCCAACTGCAGAGAAGTCACTTTACACAACCAGAGGGTTTGACCCCCGTTCTCCTGCTCCTCTTTCATCCCCTGGGTTCAGGGCTGTGAGTTAAACTCTTGGGATTTACTGAAATGTTTATTCATTCGCTGCATCTCTTGAATGGTGCAAAATGCACATCTGAGAAATAAGAAAAGGCAAATGGGATGAGCTGAGTGTGAATGTAGGAGGTGATAAATGGGCACAGCATCAATTCTGCAGGAGGAGGGATGATCTAATGCGCTGCTCTGTGCTGCCCCACGTGGTGCAGCTTCATTTAAAGCACACAAACCCTCCCTCCATCCCCTGCAGGGTCCCTCGCTGAGTGCTGGGGTGCAGGGGAGCATCCCCCACCCGGGGACAGGCACAGTGCTGGGGTGGAGAAGGGACAGTGCCACCAGCCCTGGCTTTGTCACCTCCCCCTGCCAAGCTCTGCGAGCAGCAGCCTGTGGTGAGCACGAGGTGCATCTGCATCTCATTCTCACTGAATCCTGCACCAGCTCCAGGAGCTGCCTTTGAAGCCGCAGCCTCAGGATTTTATGAGAGAAGTTGGAAAAAATTGATTCCCTCCTTTGCAAATTAATGAAGATTTTGCATTTCATGCTAGCTCTGGGTTTGATCAGTGTGTTCCCAGCCTTTGATAAGCAGCTCCTGGTGTCCATTCACTGAAAACTGGGGATATTTCAGAGCTGTCCCAGAGTGGGTGGCCCTGCAGGGGGATGCTCTTAACCACAGGAAAGAAGGAGCTGGGGGGAAAGGCCTTTCCAAGACCTTCATAATTGTTTAAAGCTTAAACAAGCTGAGTGAAATGAGCTGGGAAATCAAGGAGGAAACCAAGCTGAGTATGCACGGAATTAAACAGGACCTGGGCTGTCTCCCCAGATCTGCTCTCTCAGGAGGAGCAGGAATAGAAGTGCAGCTCCCCGTGGCTCTCACGGATAAATGGCAGCAGCTCTCATTATCACAGTGACAACATGCCTTGGATGGAGATAGGGTGCTAGAGCATGAAAAATAACAGAAAATATTTTATTTAAGAGACTTTCTCAGGTGAACTCATTTCCTTTTGCATGGCATTAATTTTTTAATCTCTCTGCTGCTGCTTTTCTTCCACTTCTCTTTACAGCAAGTTATTTAAAGCTTCGGTTTGTGGTTACAATCCCTGTGCAAAAATTTAAATAAATACTAATGCATCGTTAAATACCAATTAATAAATTCTTTCCACGTATTGTTGCTATTAGCTTCCATTTGAAGTTAGCTCTCCTCCTCTGTGCATGGAGCAAGGCTTTGCATTGCAGCAGCCCTGATTCAAACACGGATCCATCTGCTTGTGCTGCTCCATTCGCAGTTGGACTGGGCAGAAAAATCCTGCAGATTGAAAAAACTCGAGAGCTTGAGCACTGGAAGGCTCTGGGAGCCTGTACTCACTCAATATTTCAGTCCAGAACACTGAAGAAACACCCTGTACCTGTATCCTTGTGCCTGAGCAGGCAGGAAAAGTTTTCCTTTCAACAGCACCGTGCTGAAACGTTCTGAAATTTCCATGCCTTGGCAAGCCAGTCCATCCAGAGAAAATACAGCCTTTGCCGCCAAAGTGTGAACTTTCCCCTGACTCTGGGAGAAGCTGGCTCCCTGTGGGGAGCTGGGACAGCTCCAGCCCAGGAGGGTCCCAGGGCTGGGGTGTCCCTGGCACTGCTCTGTAGCCATGAGGTACTGACAGAAAACTGATCCCTGATCAGCCACAAAACTGCTCCAGGAGCTCTGTTCTTAGCCCCTCTGCTGCCAGGCTTTGTGCTCAAGTGTCTGTTCTGTTTGCTGCCTCCCGGCTGACAATCCATCAAGGGCAGTGAAGAAAATCCTGCAGGAACTACAACAAGCCTCATGCCAACAATAATTGCTGTCTCTGTTAACACAGGCAAAATAACGCTGCCATTCACACTGGGAAATGCAGACTTTGGCCCTCTCCTTAAGAGAGGTGCCTTGCAGAAGCTTTTTCTGCTACACTGGTTTCTAGTTGAGCTTCCAGTGAAAGGAGATACGTTTGTAGGAGTCACATTATTTGTACTCCAGGGGCACAACAAAGCCCCAAGAAAAAACACTGATCCTCCTCTCCTCTCCTCTCCTCTCCTCTCCTCTCCTCTCCTCTCCTCTCCTCTCCTCTCCTCTCCTCTCCTCTCCTCTCCTCTCCTCTAATTTATTTACAGGACTGGGGCTGTAGTTCTGCACAAATACAGGATTTATATGAACAGCCACATTCCCCAGTGTTGACTCTGCAAAGGTTTTTACTCTTTTATTCCCTTTGCTTTCCTCCTCCTCTCCACACAAGAGCTCAAGGCTCTCAGATCAGTTATGGACAGCTGCCTCTCCTGCTGCAAACACAGAATTTGTGAGCAGCAGTGCCTGATGTGTCACCTACACTGCTGACAGCTCTTAGAGTGACACTGCCTCAGGAATTCCTCCTGGGCACGTGGTGATGGCCTGGGAGCTCTCCCTCCTCCAACAGCCAAGGACTTCAGTCACTGTTTTCACTTCTGGTCTACATCCCATTAAATGGACCTCAAACCCAGTAGCTGTAATTTTTAGTTATTTTGCCTTCTAGGAATGTTAAGCTGGTTGTCTGTACCTGCCATGGAGCTCTTCTCACAGGCTGTGTTTGGGATTGCAAAGTTTGGATTTCAAAGGAATTACCCATGGGGAATAATCCCAGCCTGAGGACTCAGAGACTTTACTTATTTTCAAGTCAAGTGAGACTGTATAAGTATTAATTTGGTTGCCCTTGGTATTCAGTATGTTACAATTATATTTTGGAACAATCTGTGCTCAGTTTACGTGCACACAGCTTTGGGAAATGACATTTTCAGCCCTGACCAGGGAAACCCCTTGGTGCAGGGACCCAGGGGAAACTGAGGCTGACACGAGGGCAGTGGTGCCTTGTGGAGCTCTCCCTGGTGCCCAGGCCAAAGCACACCCAGCCTCTGCAGGGCTCAGGTAACTCCAGAGTTCATTTTCACACGGTCCTGGGCAGCTGTGACCTGGGAAAATGCAGCACAGCACGTGGCAAAGCCCAAATGGAAAGAGCAGGGGACAGAAAAGCTGCTGGAGGGTGAGGAGGAGTGAAATGGGAGTGCAGAGCTGCAGTGACCTGGGTGCTCTACAGAGGAACCTGCCCCAAGGGGATCTGGGGGGAGGCTGAAAGAAATCCCAACCACAGGGAGCCCAGCTGGAGCCAAGCCCTGGGCGCTGCCAAGCTGGGCTCACACCTCCAGGAGAGGGCAGAGGACAGGAAAGGGATGTCCCCGTGGCCAGGAGAGAACAGCCACAGCCCCTGGCATCACCCAGGGCAGCATCCAGGCCTCAGAGCACAGGCAGAGAGTGCAGGATGCAAAAGAAGTGGTGCAGAAATCAAATCCAGCAGAGTTTTGTAGATCTGCTCTCTGTCTGAGCTAAGAGATTGCTGATAAGACAACTTCTGACAAAGGAGCTGTGCAGGCACTGGGCACTGGGACAGCTCAGCAGAACTGGAAATTACTTCAGGGGACTGTAATCCACACCCAGGGGCTGAGGGGGCACTGAGAGCACACTTAGAGCACAATTGTCACACTGAAAATAACCCACAACGAGTGTTTGCAAACCTGAGACAGAAACACTGAGGTTACCTAAAGCTGGGGTGATTTCATTTGCTTGTAAAGGTTTAAAGGTGAGGTCCAAGTTAAAGGTGAGGCCCAGGTATCAGAGGCTGCCCCGTTTCACCAAGCCAGGAGCAGGAGAGGAAGATGAACCTGGAAAGGAGCCACCAAACTCCTGTCCACAGCTCCTGGAGCAGCCCAGGGAGATGTTTAACATTTTACAGCTGCACTCACTTAACCAGCAGGGATAAATGTTTGCTCCAGATCTCACAGAAAAGTCAACAGCTCAGGACAAAAATCCAGGTCTCCCTGATTGCACTGTCAGCTCCGGGAGCAGAGAAATCCCAGCCTGGCTGGGGCTGCAGCAGGGCTGGGGCTGGTGCTCACAGCTAACGAGCTGCTCACAATTAACCCAGGGTTTGGGCTGTGCTGGATCCGTGGCAGGCAGGCAGGGATCCCCCCTGACACAGGGACACCTCTGCTCTCCTGGGTTTGCAATTCTCACCATGACCTGGTAACGAATTTTATTTTCATTTGAATTAAATAATTTGACATCAAACGTTAGGATTCTTTTTCATTTCAGGCGCTGATTGATAGCTAAACCCATATAAACTCTAAAAGTAAACCATTTTGAAATAGATTTCTGCATATTTTTTTAAAAAATCACAAAAGCTAAATCCCTCTCTAAAACAAGTACAAGCCTTATCGGGGTTTTCTGAGGATTTTTTTTTTTTTTTTTTTTTTTTTTTTTTTTTTTTTTTTAAAAAAATATTTTTCTNTTTTTTTTTTAAATAAAAATAATTGCTAGCTTGAGTCCCAAACAGGTTTTTTCTCTTGAATAGAAACTTCTCACCTGAGATTGAATAGATGTTCACATATTTCTTTCATATATTATAGAAGAAATGAGCTAAAAAATTAATTCAGGCTTGTCCCTTTGTTCTGGAGGGGGATAATTAGGGATTTTAAGAGCAAGGAAGGAGCTTTCCCACTTCAGCTTTGTGAGTCTTTTCACTGTCAGCACAAAGCAGATGTTTTTCAGGAGCTCAGCCTGGACACTCCATTGAAAACAAACAAATAAATTCAATTTTAGGATATATGCTATCACTCAGCCTGACATGAATTCTGTATAATTGTGAATTTAACTCTTAAATAACAGTATGAAGAGCCACCTTTCCCCAGTCTGAGGTACACACAGCAGGGCAGGATATAAACACAACATCTGGAGCATGATAAACTCCTGGTCTCCAACACACAAATAAACTGCTTTTGGCCTTGGAAACCTTTCTTTCCCTGTTCCAGAGCCTCAGCCAAGGATCAGTGCTGCTCAGAACACTTCAAAGCAGAAATCAATTTCTTTTAGGTAACCTGAAGAGGTTTTGATGCCAAACCATGTAAGAGAGAGGCACTGGCAGCCAATCCTTTGGAGGGCTTGGCACCCAGGCTGGTGTTCATGGCATTTTTGCTGATCAGTAAACATGGTGTAGCTTGTGTCACAGAGATGATTTGCAATTAAAAACTTATTAACAAGGTGCAGCGATAACAAGAGCAATAAAATGCCAAGATGTGGAATTGCTTAATTATGTGAAATAGTTCTACCAAACCCAGGGCTCCACAGAACATTTTCCCCTCTCTCTGATGAACAATCAGTTCTCTCAGAATTCTAATTAGCCTCAATAATGTTGATCCCTCTCAAGTATTAGCGGCAGAAAATGCAAAGTGTTTCATTAAAGCACTGCCTTCAGGTAGCAGGAGCTGTGCAGGGCTCCAGCCAGAGGAGGGATGGCCCAGGCCAGCTCCCCAAATGTTAAAAAGCTCAGAAAAATCTCCTGTGCAGGAGGAGCAGGAGCTCTCTTCCAGGCCAGAGGCACCTGTGATCTGCAGGGAGCCACTGTCACGTCGGCCTCTTGCCCAATCTCTACCTTCCAAGCAGATTAAGTCTGTGAGCTTATCCAGACCTGTTTTAAAGCCTATTTGATCTTGAAATAGGACTGAAGAATCCAACAAGAAGAGGCTTGCAGGAGATTTTCTTGTTTAATCGACACAGGAAAGGCAAGAATTGGAAACTCAAGAACAGACCCCCTTCAGCACCTTCCTTTTGCCAAGATTACAAAGTACTGAAGCACTTGAAAATGAGATGACAACTCCTCTGATCTGCCAAGCCTGAACTGCTCCCCAGCCCCAGCAAGCAACGAGCACAACAAAAACCACTCGGGAGAAAGTTCTGGGAATTTTGGCATTGCAGATGCAGCTCCCTCACCCCTCTCTGGTGTCACGTCCCCTCCTTGCTGTGGGAGGTGAGCTCTGCCTCATTAATTCTGTGAATTCCCCTGGCTTTGACGCTTGCTGCAGCACCCTCAGCCCCTCTGCTCCTTCCCTGTGGCCCTGGGGATGCTGCAGTCCAGGGACACGGGCAGGGACATGGGCAGGGACATGGGCAGGCTGGGACCCCCAGATCCCCATGCCTGGGCTCCCAGGGATGCCCCCACACCCCTGGAAGCACAGCACAGGCAGTGCCAGCAGCCCCAGAGCTGTGGAGGAGCATCACACACTTTTGCTGACACACAGAGCTTGCTCACACTCAGATTGCTCACACAAGGTTCCAGGCCAGTCAGGGCAAAGGAATTTCCTTCCTCTAAAGCCCTTCTTCTATTTGAGAGTCCTTCAATTCTTCTCGTGCCTTGGAAAGCAAAAGCCTCACCCCCATTCTCCCTTGTGTCTCCCTTGTGTCTCCCCACAAGGAGGGAAAATAAAAAGTTGTATGAAGTAGGAGAGGACATCTGCAATACAGTCTGCAAGGATGAGAGAAGTGAGAAATAATTCATCTGCTCCTGGGTAGTCCAGCACGGTTCTGTTCCTGAGAGGAGGAGGGAATTAATTTAATTAATACATTTCAGCTGCAGTCCAGTGTAGCTATCTGCAAAGCACAGAACCCACAGGCTGTTGGGGATGCTTGTGGCAGTGGGGCTGAGCTGGTGTGGAGCATCCTCAGGAGCACAGGAAAGTTCTCATTTTACCACATTTACCACGGTGAGCACCTGAGCTGGAGTGTGAGACCATGGATGGAGTCCCACATGCAGAACGTGTGTGGAAAGGCTCTTCCCACGTCTTGTGCTGCTGACCAGAGTTACTAACCCCAAACTGAGCCAAGAGCAGGCCCCATCCCCTTCACGGGATTCCTTGTGCCTGCAGGAACAGCTCAGTCTCTCCCTCAGCCCTGAAGCCCTCCAGCTGGAACAAAGCTCCCTCTCTCACTCGATCTGCCCTCTCCCACTCCTCCTTGCCGGCCTCTGCTTTTTTAGTGCACTCAGGCTTTAACCCAGGGCAGATTTGCTGTTTCACAGGTCCCAGTAGTGAAGAGAAACGAGCCACATTTCTGACGTGCTGAACGACAACAGAAGCAGCTCAGGCAGAAATCTGCTGGTTTTTAAAAACACAGGGAGCGAGCACCAGCCCCTCTTGCTGCGGCAAGCTCCAGGGGTCAGGGGACAGGAGCTGGAGTCCCCAGGGTGTGCAAGGACTTGACACGAAGCTGAAAAGGAGCTGGTTGTGTCATGCCTGCCCAGAATCCAGCCTTTGCTCTGCGTCCAGCCCCGAAATGCTGCCCCAGCCGATGTTTTTGGTTATGAGAGCACACAGAGGGATGGAAAGCTCAGAAACGCTTTGCAGGGTGGGCGCTGTGCTCAGAAGCAGCCCGAGATGGTGGAACCGGGCTGTTCAAAGCCAGGCTGTGCTGGAGGAACGCTTGGGAAGGGCTCCCAGCGATGCGTCCTTGTCCCCGAGGCTGCGGGAGACAAGAGCCCGGCGCCGTGGGCATCCTGCAAACGCTGCCAGGGGGCTGAGGGCTCTAACCCGGTTCTGGCCCGGGGGGAGCTGAGGGCTCTAGCCAGGTTCTGCCCCGGTTCTGGGCAGGGCGGGGCAGGGGGGCCCTGCCCAGCCCCGGGCTCTGTCAGAGCCGCAGCTCCTTCCTGCGGGCTGGGGTCAGCTCCGCTCCCTGCTCCCCGCTCCCGCTGGGATTTACCGGCACGGGCCGGGGTCAGCCCCGCTCCCGCTGGGATTTACCGGCACGGGCCGGGGTCAGCCCCGCTCCCCGCTCCCGCTGGGATTTACCGGCACGGGCCGGGGTCAGCCCCGCTCCCCGTTCCCGCTGGGATTTACCGGCACGGGCCGGGGTCAGCTCCGCTCCCCGTTCCCGCTGGGATTTACCGGCACGGGCCGGGGTCAGCTCCGCTCCCCGTTCCCGCTGGGATTTACCGGCACGGGCCGGGGTCAGCCCCGCTCCCCGCTCCCGCTGGGATTTACCGGCACGGGCCGGGGTCAGCTCCGCTCCCCGTTCCCGCTGGGATTTACCGGCACGGGCCGGGGTCAGCTCCGCTCCCCGTTCCCGCTGGGATTTACCGGCACGGGCCGGGGTGAGCCCCGCTCCCCGTTCCCGCTGGGATTTACCGGCACGGGCCGGTGCTCGTCTCTCTGTGTTTCATCCATTCGCGCTTCAGACACGCGCTCCTTCCTACGGCTTTGCCATTTCAGTCCCGAGGGCAATTTTCTCCCTCTCTGGGTTTTGTCCAAAACCCGTAAATTACCGTGTGTTAGCACCTAATCTGTGTCCGCCTCTCCAGCCTATTCACACTCCTGATTACCTCACTTTGTCCAGCTCCCAGCTCATCTCCCTTTCCAAACCCTTTCACCTTATTTACCTTTCCCTTTCTCATTTTCCTTCTGTTTCAAGGCTCAAGATGTCTTTGCCGTTCTCAGTTTTACTTTCAACAGTGACATATGGGAAAGAGAGGAGCTCAGAGAAGGCCAGATTTCTTTCACTCCATGTTCTTAGCTCAGTCCCCTCCTGACTCCCTTGATTATGTATTTGTATACAGATACAGATATCAATAAAATCAAACTAAAGTGGAAAAGAAGGTGAAATGGCAGTGAGAACATGAGGATGCACTGCACCTCTGCCTGCAGTTCATTGCAGCTCATTGCACCTCTGCCTGCACCTCTGCCTGCACCTCTGCTTGCACATCTGCCTGTGCCTCTGCCTGCAGCTCACTGCACCTCTGCCTGCACCTCTGCTGCCAGGCCAGCAGCAGAGCCTTCACTCCTCTCAGTCCAGCTCATCAAAGCAGAACATTTCCTCACAATGCTTTTTTTCTATTTTAATTTCATTTCGAGCCCCCAGCAGAGCTTGCAGGGGAGAGCTGCAGAGGAGAACTTCTGTGAGTGGAGGCACAGCAGCTGTGTCCTGCAGCCACCTTTCCTCTCCTTTTCCTCTGCCACACGATAAAGCAGCTCCCACACTGACTGTGCTCCTGTGCTTCTCTCCCTCCTCGTCCGCAGGGATGGTGATGGACCCTTCAGAAATGGCAGCAAATAAAGGCCTGACCAGCCACGCTGCTTTCCTCCTGGGCTCTGCTCTCATTGAGCACGTGTAAACCAAAAACGAGACTGGAAATCAGTGCCAGCAAAGCCATGGGAGACACGAGGTCAGCACCTGGGCAGAAGTGACATTTAAAGTCTATGGTGCTGCTGTGAGGGTGCCCCGGCCTCACCCTCCAGGGCTGAGAGGCTCAGGAGCTACTGATGGTCATTGGGAAAGGTTTGAAAAGGTCCCATTTTCAGGTGACAGATAAAAAACAGGCAGAGAAAAAATATGGGGACACCCCCAGCCTGTTCGGCCAGGTGTGCCAGGTGTGCCAGGGAAAGCTCTGGGCTGGAGGACCCTGGGGCTGTTCCCACGTTCCAGCTGTTGCCGGCAGCTGCTCCCGGGGCAGCAGCACTGCAGGCTGGCTGAGCAGGGAGGCCAGGCAGGGCTCCGGGGGTCACGGGCAGGGCCGTGCCACCGCCCCGGGCAGACGCTCGGCGTCCTCAGCATCGCCCACGGGCACAAGCCTAAATTTAAATGCCGAGTAATGCTTCCAGGGATGTCAGCAACGCTGACTCCCACTCTGACACAGTTCAAGGCAGGCTGACGCTGAGTTTCCCAAGATTTGAAGCTAAAACTTCGCTGCTGAATCCCTTTCTTCGCTGAGTGTTGCTTTGCTGCACACAGAACGATTCTCCACCTGCAGCATATTTGCAGTTTGGAAGCTGCCCCTGCTCTCATACCGGGCTGGATGAATGGGAGTCACTAAGGCATACATTGGCCATTGGATCAGGAGGCACAGGACCCCAGGGAGGCAGGCAGGGGGTGAGTGGGGGGCTCCCCTGGGGTCCCTGAGCCCCTCACCCCTTGGTTGCCCGGGCTTTGGGAGGGGTGGGAGAGGCTGCTCAGGGCTCTGTGCTGGGATGCAGTGTGTGCTGGGACAGGGTTCTGCTCAGGGAGCACAGGCACCAGCACTGCCCCTGCTCTGCTGGGGCTCCACGGGGCTCAGCTCCCTGCAGCACCGCCCTGCACAGGAGCCAGAGGCTTCTCTCTTGCTCCAAGGACTTTTCCACTTGTTCAGGCAAAGCCAGCCAGTTTGCACAGCTCCTGTGGAGGTGCTGGGAAGGATTTGCAAGGGTGGAGAGCGATGAACATCCCCTGCTTGCTGCTGGCCCATCCAGCCCGTGCTCACTCCAATGCTCCCAGTGCTCCCAGTACTGCCTGCCTCCCTCCCGGAGATTCCTGAGCCAGGGCCCTCTGGGCTGCTCCCAGTGCCGAGCTCAGCTCTTCACACTGACACCCGAGCCTTGTGTCCCTCACGCCAGGGGTGCCTGTCCCTATTATCATTCCTAAGCCACCCAAATCTTCTCAAGTGTATTTTTAACAGAACAAGGGGGCTGGTGCCTGCAGGCAGCCCTGCCAGCAGGGACACAGGAGCACACACACGTGTGGCAGCGCTGGGGGGATTTTCCCACACGGCTCCTCTCCGGATATTTCCTTTCCCAACTGCACAAACCAGTTGGTTCACAGGGAAGCACACTGAAATCACGACTGACTGGGAAACTCCCAGCAAAGTGCACTCACACGCTGCCCGCAATCTCACACATCCCCTTGGCAGCCAGACAGAGACTTTTCAACACGTCTTTCATGCACTTATTTACTTTAATTAGGGACTACGTGGCCGAATGTGAGAGCAGGAATTAGAGTGTAATCCCCAAATGAAGAGAAGTCAGTTACTCCAACACCTGGGGCTCTCCCCTCTCACGCCACTTGGGTTTGTCCCATCCCATCCCACTGATGGCATCCCATCCCATTGATCCCATCCCATTGATCCCATCCCATCCCATCCCATCCCATCCCATCCCATCCCATCCCATCCCATCCCATTGATCCCATCCCATCCAACCCCATCCCTGTGAGCTGCTGGTTACCCCATGACCCTGTTGTTCTGTTCCTCCATCCTCCCCTCATTCCCAGGGAGGAGTGATCCTGTTTTAGCACCAGCCATTGTTCAGCCAAGGCCTTGTGCTCCTCCTGCTCCCAGTTTTCCATCAGCCTGGTCCCTCTCCCCAGCCCACAGGCAGCTCCAGCAGCAGCAGAGCTGCAGGATCCCCGCTGGGTCCCTGCAGAGGGATGATTTTGGATGATTTTGGATGGTGGTGGCCACCCTCCCAGCTCCAGGGACTGGATTCTGGCTCTGTGATGGATCTGCAGCAGGCACAGCATTCCTCACTGTGCTGCAGCATCCCCACAAAACCAGGATCCCTGCCATTAAAAGTGGCTTTGTCACCTCCAAGGGAAAATAGAGAACATTGAAAAATGCTGGTTAAAATTGCCAGTGCTAACCCAGCCTGAAGGATGGCTTTGGGGCACTACAGGGAGGAGGGGACACAGCCCCACTTCTGCTGTGCCTCTCATTATCTTG
Organism: Aegithalos caudatus; assembly: GCA_013389925.1. Taxonomy (NCBI): domain Eukaryota; kingdom Metazoa; phylum Chordata; class Aves; order Passeriformes; family Aegithalidae; genus Aegithalos; species Aegithalos caudatus. Next base: position 141,229 of record WEIU01004880.1, on the reverse strand, counting down.
CTGCTCTCCAGGCCCCAGCTGGAAGTTGCAATTTCCATTCTAAATTGCCAGGGTGAGCTGGGACTCAGCAGGGGTTGCTGTCCAGCAGGCAGAGCAGCAGGGAAGAGATCTGCAATCCCTGACTGCACGGCCCCAGCCTGCAGGGAGACACAGCGAGGGCAACCTGCCTGCCCCTGGGCCAAGCCACACAGAAAACTGAGAGAGAGAGAGAGAGAAACTGCTGTGCCTGGCCAGCCCCTGTGCCAGCCCCTGTGCCAGTCCCTGTGCCAGTCCCTGTGCCAGTCCCTGTGACAGCCCCTGTGACAGCCCAGCCCTGTGCCAGCCCATCCCTGTGCCAGCCCCTGTGCCAGCAGCTGTCCTGCTCTGTGCCACCACCCCTCACAGGACTCCCAGCTCCTTGGGAGTTACAGCATCTGTGCCATTTGCAGCATCCTTGCACTGCACCTGGGGAAAGGAGGTTTTGTTTGCCATGGCCGTGCCCGTGGTGCAAGACCTCAGCCTTCTTCCCAAATTAATTCCTTGCTTCAATAGCTGTAAGGATACCCCATGGGGAAGGGCAGCTACAGAAAGATGATCTGATTGATTACAGCTTGATTTCTGTATTTCAGTGTTTGGAGAACTAAACACACAGCTTCAGCAAAATGAAGGTGCACAGAGCCCCAGACTGTTGGATAAAGGCTCACAAAGGGGCCTTTGTGTTATTCTGGCATTGTGCTCATCTCAGACCTATTTTCTGTCTAAAGCACACTTTTATCCTGATCTGATGCAGCACACACAACATCTGGCTTTGCCCACATGCCTGGATGTCCTCAGAGCAGTTTTTCACAGAGATTTTTGCTTTGTAGCTCTGGGAGCAGTGGGTGAGCCCCTGTGCTCCCAGGAGGAACCTGCCTGGGGGTGGGGACCCTGCACTGGGGATCTGCAGCAGCCTTCACCCTGCCTGAGCAGGGCAGGAAATGAAGTTTAAGCAGAATTCTTCCCCATTCCCTTTGGGGGACCTGAAGTTTTCTCAGACAACCCCAGCAGAATTGTTCAGGGAATGTTCTGATTTTTCACAGGGGAGGCCCTGTGGGCTGGGCTGTGCCAGGCTGGCAGGGATATTCATCCCAGTGATGCCCCTGGCAGCCTGGGGCATCTGGAATGCTGTTTGTGCTGGCCTGGGCTGCTCACCCCCCTCTCCAGGGTGCCTTGAGCAGTGACCCTCACCCAGCTGTGGCTCAGGAGTGTTTTCTGTTCTTGTCACCCGCTCCTCAGCACAGAGAGCAGGACTAAGGTCATTCCTACCTGGATGTCTGATCACACCTGGGGACACATCCTGTCACCCCTCAGGGATCCCATAAATCCTGGTGCCAGAGCTCAGTCCTGCCAAGGTCCTGGTGCAGCTGTTCCACCTGCTCCTGGGCACAGGGGTTCATTCCCACCTGTGAGGCTCATCCTCACCTGGGCCAGGTGAGCACAACAACCCCTCTGCTCTGGTTCCATCCCTTTTCGGGAGCCCTGGAGGAGGCTGGCAGCCAAATCCAGCCAGGATGCTCCTGTGTCATGGAAGGCAGGCTGGAGCTCTCATCAGGGCCAGCAGCACCACACTGCCTGAATTTAGGGATTCAGCTCAGGCCAGGGCAAGGTGACCCCTGCTCTGGCAGGATCAGTGCTGCAGATGGCTTCCCAGATCCCTGCTGGGGAAAAAAAGGCTGAGTCAAGCTTTTCCATGGCAGTGTCTGTAACTTGTGTTGCAGTGCCCTTATCCAAAGCTCTTGGGAGGGACTCACAGGCAGCGAGTGCAGGTGATCCTGAAGGAGCTGAAGGGCAGGGGGGATTTTTTCCTTGGTGACTCAGTGATGTTTCACAGATAAATCTCAGACCCTAAAATGGAATCACAACCTCTCCAGTGAAAGCCCTCTGCACGTGGGGTGATTGTATTCCAGGTTTTCTATGTCACTCCATGCTGAGGAAATCTTGTGGCCATTTGCTGAAAACCCAAAGTCCCTGAATTCATTACTGGCATCCACTCCTCTGAGCACAGAGCACCACAATTCACTTCTCCAGGGCCCACCTGGATTGAGTTCATTACAGTAAAACTTTGAGGAAATATCTTTTAAAATCGAAGAAGTTGTTGAAGATAGTACTTCATTTTTATTGCAGGTGGTGTCCTCTATTTGTCACATTGGGAAGTGTTTTCACCTGATACTTTGGAAATGAAGTCACGACCTTTAATAACTCCATTTAGCCTAAATGAATAAATAGAGCTGGGAGTGAATTGAAAGTCTTCCCCAGTGCTAACCAGAGTATATCCTCTATATCTTGCTGTCATTAATAGCTGAGGAATTCAGCTAATAATGACAGAGGACATTGTCAAGGTTGATGGACCCAAAACTTGTCCTTGTTTTGACAGTGTTTCCATGGAAGAGGGTTTTTTAGGGAAAGCCATTACCCAGGCAGTGAGAGTGGTCTCCAAGGAGCAGATCTGCACGGATGGGCACTGGGAGATGGATAAAACAGGATTTATGTTTGCCTTTTCTTTTAAAACCTCAGATTCTGATCCACCCTAATGTTCAGCTCTGGATATTTGCCAGGACTCGGTATCAGCTCAGGCCCCTACGAGTCCCCAGGGTGCCATGAACAGCAGAGCAGAGCAAAGTCCTCCCAAATTCTGCCATGAATTGTCCTCTGCCCTTCCTTTGCTTAACCTCCTGTCACCAGGGCTTCTCTGACCCCTCTGGCTTTCCCTGCCTGGCAGGAGCCCCTCTCCTTGTGTGGTGCTCAAAGCCTCCCCCTCGGGGTTACCTGCAGAACATTTAACACCAGAGCTGCTGGGCAGGCACTGAGGGAACCAGGGCTCAGAAACACAAAACTGCCCCGGGGTTCAGCTGAGACAGGTTGGGAAGGCTGCCCTGACACCCCTGCCAGGGGAGGGAGGAATTCCCGTGTCTGTGACATCCACACCCCCGGGAATGCCAGCAGGGAGGCTGCTCGGGATTTCTGTGTTTATCACAGTGGCTTCAGCCAAATATTCCCCAGGCACTGGGAGCTGAGCACTCACCTCAGGGCTTCCTCTACTGAGGGGCTGGTTCATGTTTTCTAATGGAACTGCATCCCAATTGTTAAATCAGGAACTACAACTGGAACATGGGCTTTAAAAAAATCACATCAATCTTTAATTTTACAGAAAAATACATCTATTTTGCCAAATTTTTAATCTAAAGCTACTTCACATCAGAGAAATCAGAACTGTGGCTATAAATCACTCAGCATTGGTGTGGAGAAACAGAGAGATACTGGACATGCTTTTATGTTTTTCATATTATTCTGTGCAAGATAAGGTCTTACTTTGTTTGGAATATCTTTGCCTTGATCTCCCCAATGAAATAAAAAGGCTTGGTGTAGTCAGGAGGAAAAATGTATTTGTAGGGTGAGTGCAGATGGAAATTGAAAAAAGAACAAAGAATAGGGAGTGTCAGCACGAAACCTGGGCTGGTGTTTGCTGCCTCTGGTTCCCAGCAGAAGTGGGGAAGGGAAGGAGAGAAAAATGCTGAGGTACTTGGATTTGTTTCAAATTTGCAAATGTCTCTGATTCTGCAGGACCCCACAAGTTGGGATTTTTTTTAGTAATGTCACAGAACCCCAGACTGGTTTGGGCTGGAAAGGACCCCAAATCCCACCCATCCCACCCCTGCCATGGCAGGGACACCTCCCACCATCCCAGGCTGTCCCCAATGTCCCACCTGGCCTGGGACACTGCCAGGGATCCAGGGGATGTCACCTGGAGTGGGGTCACACAGGAAAACCCCACACAAACCTGGGAATTTTGTCCTTCTCAGGTGAGGATTCTCTCACATTTTGCCTACAAGAGGGCTCTCTATGGAGCTTTGAATTTTGTGGCCCCAACAAAACTGTGAATACATTACAAAGCGACCTTTTATAAATGAATAATCATTAAATAAAATGCTTTGAACTGTTAAACACCATTACACAATGTGCACTCTAATTATTTAAGTGACAGAGGCCAAACTCTCATCTCGATACCAGCACCAGCTCAAAGCAAATCCATTATTTAGTGGGGAATTGCTTTGTCTGACATGAGCACAGCTGAGATGCAAACCTGGGCCCTGGTTTTCCAGCTTTAATGAAGTTCAATTGTGCAGAGCACTCGAAAGCTTTTTTTCTCCAGTCTGTAGTGTGTACAACCAGGAACACTGGTCATTTAAAAGATAAAAAAGCTAAACACCAAACCTGAGCATATGTAGATGTTTAGGCCACCGGGAATAAAATTCTCCAATTAAAATACTAATAAATGCAGAATATCCCCTCCCTTAATTAAGTGGTTAAATAAACAGTGAGACTAGGTGAAATACTGCCATGATTATTTAACACAGAGAAAAATCAAGAAGGTTGACTGAATAACAATTCCTCAATTAGCACACAATGAAGAACATTTGAGTTTTAATTAATCCTTATTGGCACTGCAGTAACTTCCACAGAGAATCTATTCCGACTCATTTCATAGGCAGGCCTTTCAAGTTTAGGTAATTTTAACATTTGGTGTCCAATATAAATCTCCTTATTAAACCTGATACAAATACAGGGATTAAGCTCAGAGCCCAAGGGCACTTGGGGAGTTATTTCCTCACACAGAGCATCGCTGCTGTTGACAGAACACGGCTCCATTTCCTGCCCTGCTGATGAGAAATGCCTTGCATCATCATCATCATTATTATTATTATTGTTAGTATTAATATTAGTATTTGTATTTGAAATCCTTTCTTGTGAGTGGTCAAGAATAGATAAACTGAACTTGGCAGAGCAGCTGTGGCTGCCCCTGGATCCCTGGCAGTGCCCAAGGCCAGGTTGGACATTGGGGCTTGGAGCAGCCTGGGACAGTGGGAGGTGGCCCTGCCATGGCAGGAGTGGCACTGGATGGGATTTAAGGTTCCTTCCAACCCAAACCAGTCTGGGATTGTGTGCAATGAATAATTTTAATTTCTGGTGTTTATTGATATGAACATGGATGACCTAATGGAAAAAAACCTTTAATCCCAATGACAACACTGTTACAGGTAGGATTGGGCAGGAAATACTGCAAAAATCCTTTGAGTCAAGATAAGAGTCAAGAACTCTGTAACTCAATGTTGCTTTTATGAACAGCACCTGCAGCAGTTTTGCTGTTGTGCTCCATTCAATCCTCAAACCAATTTCTGAGTTGGGAGTGAGGAAGCTGACAAACAGCTCCTTGTCCTGCAGTGATGTCACAGACCTTCTAAAACTTTAATTCTGATCTTTCATAACCCTAATTTCTCTTTCTTGCTCAGCAAAAGTTTTTATCTTTGGATTTATGACTATCTTACAGAAATTATTTTGTAGTCTAGGTTGGCTAAATTCAGTGAAGTGTGTGGTGCAGTGCACAGCTGCTCCCACCCAGAGAGGGGATGGTGCTGGACAGGGCTGGGACGCTCTGGAGATCTCCCTGTGTCCCAGGAACAGCAAGGTGAGACAGAGACAAGCAGAGAATTCCTGTGTTTCCCAGGACTGCTCTTGGTTTTTACCTTATCTTCACCTAGGGCCAAGACATGCTCAGAACTATTCAGTAACACATGAAATCCAACACCATTCAAATTTCATAAACACGAGCAGGATGGGCAACAGAAGAGCAGAGAAAGTCTTCAGAAAAACTGCAGAGAGCAGATTTCCCCCAAACTGGAATGTTTGGCAAAGAGCCCTTTTCAAAATGAAAAATCTCTCATTTCTCCAGCTCCCAGTGAACCCATTTCCAAGCCTTTGTGGGGAGAAGCTGCTGGGTTTGTCCAGGGCCCTGCTCCCCTGTCCCTGGCCTGGCTGCCAGCCCAGGGCACTCAGAGCCCTCCTGGGCTGTGCAGGGCCCTGTGCTGCTCACTTCTCCTGCTCCATGGAATCATGGAATGCTTTGGGTTGGAAAAACCTTAAAAATGCTCTACTTCCACCCTGCCATGGCAGGGACACCTGGCACTGTCCCAGGCTGCTCCAAGCTCCACTGTCCAGCCTGGTCCTGGGCGCTGCCAGGGATCAGGGGCAGCCCCAGCTGCTCTGGGCACCCTGTGCCAGGGCCTGGGGCACAGCCGTGGCTTTGGTGAGAGCACAGGGAGAGGTTCTTGGGCCCCAGGCAGTGCCTGGGACCTGCTCAGAGGAGCTGCCCACAGCAGGGCTCCCCCCAGACCTGGTCCCATCCCTCCCCCTGCAGCGTCCTGGGGTGTCTGGGGGGCAGAGCCCGGGGATGGGGTGAGAAGGGCAGCAATGGCACCAGGTGGACTTCGGTTCACTTGTTCCATGCAAAGCCTCCTGTTTGCACAGCTGCAGCTCTCTGCTAAATACCAGCACTTTCTGAGGGGCTCAGCACTTTCACCTCACCCTTTTNCAGTTTTCCCTCCCCCTTTTTTTTTTTTTATTTTTTTTTTTTTTTTTTTTTTTTTTTTTTTTTTCAGGAAACCTAATGCCTAAATGGGAAAGATGAAATTATATCCACAGTGGGGAATGGAAACGCATTAATCGAATCTCTCCTTCCAAAAAAGGGGCTTTTGTACAAGAAATGCCACAGCAGAGTTATGTTATTCGGGCATGTTTACATTAGAGATGAAAAAGCCTGTCTCATAATCAAATAGGAACCAGAGCATGGCTCTCTCCAAGGCTTGTCTAGACAGCCCAGCAGCGGCCAAACCACAGCGGGGCCGTGGCAGCTCGGGGCTGGCCCAGCACTCCCAGGCTGTGCCCCTGCTCAGCCCCAGGGCTCAGGGATCTCAGGGGCTGCAGGGACCCCCAGGATCACCCAGCCCAGCCCCTGCCCTGCCCAGAGCCCCCAAATCCCACCCTGAGCATCCCTGGCAGCGTTGTCCAAGTTCTCCTGGAGCTCTGGCAGCCTCGGGGCTGTGCCCATTCCCTGGGGAGCCTGGGCAGTGCCAGCACCCTCTGGGGGAAGAACCTTTCCCAAAATCCAACCTAAACCTGCCCTGGCACAGCTCCAGCTCTGCAGCAGTTGCACTGAGGGGAGCAGAGCTGTTGGGGCAGCCCCTGTGAGATGAGATCCCAGCACTGCTGAGCTCACACCCTGTCAGCTCCATGCTGGCAGCAGCACCTCAAAACCTTCTCCAAAAAGCTTGAACTTTGCTGTTACACTTCATCAGAGCCTGCAGAACTAAAAAGAGAGGTGTGTGAAAGGGTTTGCAATGCCCATCCTTGGCTGAATTTGGTGATGATCAGGCCTGAGGGAAGCCCCTGGTTCCTCAGGAATGTTTCAGCAGGGAGGGCTGGAGAGGCTGCCCCGTGCCCAGAGCACTCAGCAGAGCCCTGCTGGGGTCTCTGTTCCCAGCTGGAACAGCCCCAGGCAGGAGCTGGCTGTGGCACAGGGAGGAGCAGTGGCATGAGCAGGTGCTGCTCTCAGCCCTGCTTTTTGTTTGGTTGCCCATGTGCAACACAGAGTGATTCACTGCACACCTTCCCTGCATCCTCATCCTTCCAAGCTCTGGGCAGGAGTTTCACCCAGCACCAGCAGCAGCCTGTGTTGAATTACAGAGTTTGGAAGAGCCTGTTCAACTCAGTGTAGTTACATCAGCCCCAGACCTGCATGTGCTGTTGGAGTGGGAGCCTTCCTCACTGCTTTTGCCTTAATTCTGCCGGATAGCTTCATTTCAAAGTTTGTTTTGCTTATTTTTACTTCCAGCTCTAACAGCAGAACATTCCCCTTCCTCAGTCTCCACCTGGAGCTCAATGATTTTTTCATTATCTCCTGTCAGTAGCAGAACTGAGGGCTGAACCCGTGCAGAGCTGCTTCCACAGTTTAACACACTTTGGAGAACCTTAGGTGAGAGATTTGTTAATGTCTCCTCTCATTCTGCCCCTGGTAAAATGTCTTTGAACATTTAAATGTTTAGTAACTGGAATATGAGGTTAGGCACATCCAGTTTGGGGGCCCTGAAAAGGGAAATAAAATCCCAAAACTACCTCCAAAAAAATAATCTTAAGGTAGCTCTAAGCAAATGAAGAGATCCCAGGGACTGTGCTCTGTGTCCTCCCAGGAAAGGTTTTGTTCCCTACAAGCACAGCACCAGAGCCACCAGGGAGGAGTCAGGGGGACCCATTGGGGATGCAGCAACCAGAAACCTCCCCAGGTGTCATTCCCAGCAGATTCCATCACCTCCCCCTGGTTTTTGCACAGGCTGGGACTGAAGGAGCCTGAGGTGATGGGGGCTTCTTGGGCTCACCAACAGCCCAGAGCTGCCTAAAACTAGCCAGGCACAAAGACTCGGGCAGCTGATGCCCCTGAGCCATGGAAAACGCCCTTTCCTGGTTAAGAACCCCTGAAGTTGGGAGGTTGCAGCAGCCACAGCCCTCCCAGGCAGAAATCCCCCAGGTGTGCACAGCTGGGGATTCGTGCCCTGGTGTGTCACAGCTCCAGGGCTCTGCCAGCCTCAGCCAGGTCTGGGAGATGCTTTTGGGGTGATTTTGGGAGCAGTTTGGGTGTGCAGAGGGGGCTGCAGGGACAGTCAATGAGGAGAAGATGAACGTCAGACCCTGGACATTGAGCTGGGAGGGGAGATTAAATTCCCCTTGTACTCAGTCATGTGCAGGAGGACGGAGGGATGCTCCCCAACTTTCAGAAATGTTAAAAGAACCTGGGCCCAGGCCTGGCAGGGACCTGTCCCTGCTTGCCAGTGGGGTCCCAGGGGTCAGAAGGGATTTCTGTGCATCTCCCAGCCATCAGTGATAACATGAAACAGCTTGTGGGAGGATCCTGCTTTGTTTAAGGGTGTCCTCCAGCTGCTCGGCAGCGGCAGAGCCGCATTCCTGCCAATCCTGCCTGGAAATGATGCAGCTCCTTGCGTGACCAGAAATTGTAAAGGAACCCTTGTAAGGGCAGGCAGGCAGCTCTGAAGGCACAAAGGCAGCACCAGATTTTATGCCCTGGTTTAAGGGAGGGAAGAGCCTGGAGAAGTTTTGTGCTCATGCAAAGCTCTGATGGCAGCAGGGGACACCGGGCACAGCCCCAGGCACCTCCTGCCTGCTCCACAGCTCTGTCCCTGCACCCTCTGCCCCCTGAGCCCCTGGCACTGCACCTCCTGCCTGCCCCACGGCTCTGTCCCTGCACCCTCTGCTCTCTGAGCCCCTGGCACTGCAGGTGTCCCCAGGCACAGGGCACGGCTGGCAGGGGACACTGGGGTCACTGGGTGCCACCCCCTGCTTTCAGCCCTGCCAGCTCTGACTGGGACAGGCACAGGTGTACCAGCACAGCAGTTTTGGTGGCAGGTCACAAATAACTCCTGGAGGAGGCACATAAAGTGTTCCATCAAGAAGCTGCAGCTTGAAGAATAACTGTGGCTTTCCCCACAGGTCTCAGAGTGATTCCATGGGCAGGAGGGTTTATGACAGCTGCATAAATCAGAAATAACTGGAGATACTTATTACAATGCTGAGGCTGAGGAATGAGATGTTTGACCTGGGTTTGAATGCCAACCACCACATTCAATAACTGCAGGGAGCCCATTTATTCCTCAGGCTCTCCCAGCACCCATGGCGACCTGACCCATCCCCTGTGGAGAAAAGGGGGATGTTTGTGTAGACTCTCAAGCTGTGAGCCAGCAGATTAAATTATCAACCTCTAGTCTTGGCCCTGCCCCAGAAACGTGAATATTTGTTCCTTGTGCTGTCCCTGCCCCGGTTCCCAGCCGGGCCGGGGGCAGGGCAGGCACACAGCTGTCTGCATCTGCACAGACACAACCTCCCTGCTGGAGCACCAGGACACCCACAACAGGAAGACGAGGGGGGTTGCCACATCCTTGAGCTGTGTTTAATGTTTCTGCAGAGTCAAGAAATCAGGGGGAAAGAAATTGTGACTCAGATCTGGCAACCACCGGGGCGGCTGCACCCATTTACAACATATCAGCGCATCTCCAACCTCATTCCTCCAGCCCCGGGGCTCCTGCTGCTCTGCACACACTATCAGTCGCAGCAACGTGTGGGACTTCTTCTCTCTGTGGTTTGCAAACCCGAAATCAATTGGTTTTCTCAGGCTCCCTTACCAGCATCTTGCCCCCAAACAGCAAGAACAGCATCGCCCTCACCGCCGGTAACGGCTCAGACATCCACGGAAACACGGACAGGAGCAAAACCCCTGTGGTAAACAGGGCTGCATGAGTCACTCCTATTACAGCTTTAATTTAAAAGGAAAATAAATTAAACACCTCCTCAGAAATTAGGAGGTTTGAGGCCCTAGCAACAACAAAGTGCACACGTGTGTTCTGATGTTAGAGCAACGTCGGGCTCCGTCCTCGTCCTTTCCCGGTTTTCCTGCTCCCAACCTCTGCAGATTTTGTGGGCACCTCGGAGCACTGAGCTGGGATTTCTGACAGGGACAGAACCCAGAACCGCAAGGGCTGGAGGAGACCTTGAAGATGCTGGGGTGCAGTAGTGAGCTCAGCCCCAGCAGTGCACCTGCAGGGAAGGAGGCAGCCCAAGCCCACCCCAGCCAGCCCTGCCTCTGCCCCTGCAGCACCTTCCCGGCAATCAAACATAAACCCTGCAGATTTACACCTCCTCCCCAATGTCATCCTCTTAATTGGACCTTACGTCACCGCAGCTGAAATAGTTCTGGGACCGGGCACAGGCATTGCCTCAAAAATAATTATAGAAATGACACAGAACCCCCCCACTGCATTCCTCACAGCCCTGGTGACTTCAGCTCCCTGGCAAAACACACCTCAGGAACTTCTGGGCTGCTCTGGCAAGACCTGGAGTCAGATATCAATCAATCAATCAATCAATCAATCAATCAGTCCCTTTCCTCTGGTGCCTATTGGTGTTATTGGACAATTTATGGCCCCTTGTCCCAGCTCAGTGCCACCACACTGCCTGTCATTGTTCCCCACCACCAGCACCAGCACTGTTCCCTTTTTTCTTACTGACAGCACACTATCAGTGGCACCAAGGTTGTTTGGGGTTTTTCATGATTGGATTATACAAGCCAAAATTAATTTACATACATTATCCTAAGCCAAGAAGGAAAAATGAAGCAGGATGTCCTCTAGCCTGTTAACAAAGATGATTAATTAAGGAGCAATTGAAGAGTAGGGAAACATCTTTTTGCTAAATATTTTATTCCAGCTGAGATTTTAATCAAGATTCTAAAGAACATCTCTCCTAAGGCTTCACAAGTTGCTGAAAAGATTTGCATAGGTAAAACCCACAGAAAATAGTTATTTTACCTGTCACTAATATAAATATTTTCATTCTAGCCTTTTCTTTTCTGTAAGTTTGTGCTGTTTGTAGAACTGCTGTGCTGTGCTTTGAAAACCAAGAAGACAAATCCCCTTCTAAAAGCAGCAGAATTAAAAAAGAAATGTGACCTGTTGAAAGCCCAAACACAAACCAGCACAAACAACTCCAGAATCACCCTCAAGCACCAAGGAATTCCCAGTCAGGAATGTTCCCATCTCACCTCTGTCCTTCACAGAGCTCACACAGCCTCCCCTGTTATTTTGGGGGCTATTTCTGCAGAAAAGTTTGAATTCCCCGCAGGTTTTAGCCATGAACGTGTAGAATTCCTTCCCCAGGCTTGACTCATGAGCTTTTATAGATCCAGTGGCAACACTTTAAAATAATGGCCAGGCCATTATTCATCGCCATGACATTTTTTTTAATAACATTAATCATAATGAACTCATTTGGTATTAATGCAGGTGTCACAAGGTCTTTTATAGAATTCCTCAGGCATTCATTAGGCTGGGCCATTATTTTTATTATTTTTCTAAAAGTTAATTTAACTGTGCCTGAAAGATGCTGGACTGGCAGAGCCTGGCTGGACTCTCTGTTTACCCAGGATAAAAACAGAAATTCCTTCCTAGAGCACAGGGGCTTTTGGCTGGGTTCTGGTGGCACACGGGGCCAGGAGCATTTCCCTGCCCTGAGCTCAGACCCTGCAGTTCCCCAACCCCATGGGCACCTGCTGGAGCTCCCAGGAGCTCCTCACTCCATCACGCCCTTGCTGGAGTCTCTCTCTATTAATAACCTTTTCTCCCAGGCAGGGCCACGTTGCCAAGGAGCTGGGAAATGGTGCCAAATGCTGCATCTCAGCAGGAAGCTGTAAAATCCCACAATCCCAGCATCACTGAGGCTGGAAAAGGCCTCCCAGCCCAAGCTGTGCCCCAGCACCGAGTGCCACCTCCAGGAATTCCTTGGGCACCTCCAGGGATGGGGATCCCAACCTCCCTGGGCAGCCCCTCCAGTGCCTGAGATTCCCTGCCATGAGGAAATTCTTCCTGAAAAATGAGCCCCTCTTCCTCTGGGCTATCCAAGGCTGGGATGGAGTCTCAGCACACCCAGGGCTCCTCTGAGTCTTTCTCTGAAGCAGATAAGCAAAGCAGCTGATGCAGGCTCTTCATTCCCTAATCCAAACACTGCCTCCTCCATAAATATTTGTGTTTTAAAGCTCCTGACTTTGCCAGGAGCTCACAGGGGGAAGGAAAACACTCTAGACATTAAAACTACAGACTGGAAATCCTGAGAGAGAAACCTGCTCCTCAGGGAAGTCCTTCTTAAAGGAAAAACATCCCATTTGGAGCTGGAGCCCTAAAGAAGAAGGTGCAGCCAGCTGATGATGGAAAACTCAGAAACACAACAGGGGTAGTAGAGATAAATCAGTGTAAAAGCCACAAAAAGAAACCCCCAGTACTGCTGAAATCTCTTCAGCTAAATTTTAACTCAACCGCCACATAGCCCTTGGATGACAGCTCCTGTAGGGTGTAACAAGGAAATAATGTGAATTCTGGCTTCCTTTGCTGCTTTATGGCACATTTCAAGGGAGAGTTTATAACCACCCACATCCTCCAAATTCTGGGATTGTCATAATCTTGGAGAAAGTACCCAAACCTCCCAGCAGTAGCACATTAAAAGACTGTTTTTCAACGGGAAAAGAATTAAATGTGAGGAGAAGGCAGCCTCCCGACCCTGTGTGCTGGAGGCCCAGTTCTGGCAGTGCCAAGAGCAGTGCCTGGGAGCAGGGAGGGTTCAGCACCGGCTGCAGCTTCTGCAGTTGTGGAATTAGTGTTGCACAGACAGCCCCTGCTCTCACAGCAGCTCCATGTGATCCGAGGCACTTTACAATCAGTGTTCTCAGTTTTATATCCCAAGCCTCTGCAGAAAGAACTTTCCAGTAATAGCAGGGTGAATAAAGTGCCTACATAATCCTGCAATGAGTCACCCCGAGAGCAGCAGATACAGCACAGGAACCCCCAGAGCTCCGTGGGTCAACCGCAGCCGGGAGGAGGAGGATTGGTGATGGTGATGGTGATGATGATGATGATTGATGATGGTGATGATGATGCTCGGCAGCCAGACATCGCTGACAGCTATCAGCGAGCAGGGACAGCCCCGACTCGGGGGTTTTCCTGCCCGAGGAGAGCAGCCCTGCCCTGTGGCGGTGGTACAGCGGTGGCACCGTCCCTGGCACACCCACCGTCCCTGGCACACCAGCGGGGCAGCTGCAGGAGTGTCCCTGCACACCTGAGGCATCAGCAGGAGCAGCCCCGCACACCTGAGGCATCAGCAAGAGTGTCCCTGCACATCTGAGGCAGCTGCAAGAGTATCCCTGCACACCTGAGGCAGGAGCAGCCCCTCACACCTGCACCAGGTGCAGCCCCAGCCCCTCACACCTGCACCAGGTGCAGCCCCAGCCCCTCACACCTGCACCAGGTGCAGCCCCAGCCCCCAGCAGATGCAGCTTTCCCCGGGCACAGGGGGCACAGCCCAGCCCAGCCCCTTCTCCTGGTGCCCAGCAGTGCAGCCACAGGCTCTGACTGCTCTAACATTTCATGGGATTTCAGAAATCTCAGCTCCCCTGGGCCCATCACTTCCCTCAGAAATGTCCCTCGGGAGCGACCTGTGGCACTGTGGAGCTGCACTAATTCAGATTATTAAAGCAGAGGGCACAGCCATGAATCACTCCTGGTTTTGTAGCCCTCTTTGCTGTGGGAATAAAGACACAAGTGTCTGAGACAGCAGCAAGCTGGCAGAGGCTGAGCCCAGCCATCAGGCCATATCCAGCCCTGTCATTCCAAGGCTCGGCAGGAGAGCCAGGGATGCATTAGCTACATTTGTGTCTGACATTACAGCAGGCTCGCTATTCTCCAGCTACAAGACTCCCAATACTTTTAAAAACTCTGTCCTTGAGAAGGTAATGGCTGTGTCAGGCAATGAAGTTAAAGTAAGAAATGTGAAAGTAATAAAACACTCTCGGTGTGGTGCAGCAGGTCCCGGCCCTTTCACCCACTGGCACGCCAAGGTGTCTCCTTCCCCCAGAAGATAAGCTGAGAGAGATGACTATTCTGAAAATTACATTTTAGCTCCAATGAATCACATTTTCCAGCTTGAAGTCACTCACACTGAAAGCACTATGTGCCCAAGGACTCCTGATCTCCAGAAATAATGCTTGGAGTGGCTGGGAAAAAACCCCAGATTGCAGTGGCCCTAGGGATGCAGGGATGCTATTTAGATGTGCCTCAAAATTTCCTCCAAAGACCACTATCTCCCCTCTATTTTTAATCCTCCGGGATTTTTAGCAAAGGACATTTGTGCTCATTCTCTCACCATCATGCCCAGCACAGGTTGTGAATACCCAGAGGCAGTGCTGGGCAGAGGAGCACAGACAAATTGTCTTTCCCTGGTGCTCTCACAGCATTTACCTTCCCACTTCCTCTCCATACTTTGTTTTCTCCTTCTGCTGCCTTCTCCATGTTCTGCTGGCAATGGTAATTACGGTTTTAAATGCAAGATGAAAGGGATGAGCTGGTTGCAGAAAATTATAGCGCTTTATGTACTCACAAAATTGAATGTTTTCCTTTTCTTGGATGTTCACATGAGCTATTAATTTTGTTTTCTTTTAGGTATGGAAGTCGGAGCTTCAAAATAATCACTTGGCTTGTTTATTTGCAGAAGATCTTCTGATTTAATTATTTATAAGAATTATGAATTAAGAATGATGAATAAACATGCATGACAATTAATGGATTCTTTGTTGAATTCTCCTATGGAAACAGATGGTCTGACTGATGCATGTAAACAGATCATTTATTTCATTTGGAATTCTGAATATTGAATAAGAAATTAGATATTTGCAGTTGAAGACCTTAGCAAATGTTTAAGCTAATTCAGAACAGAACTGGGGAATGGGTTGTACATGGAAATAAATCCAGGCCAGAATGACCACAGTTTAACAAGAGCTCATCACCACTGCTCAGTGTGCACAGAAGGGAAGTATTTGCCTCTCTGCACATTTCAGTCACCTCATTTTCCATCAGAGGGATTTGTTTTGTCTCTCCAGCCATGGGCTGCTGAGCTCACACACAAAGGTTGGTGGTGGTGACTGCCCTGGTCCTGGCAGTGCCCAGGGCCGGGCTGGCCTGGGCTGGGAGCAGTGGGACAGTGGGAAGTGTCAAGGGAGCAGTGGGACAGTGGGAAGTGTCAAGGGAGCAGTGGGACAGTGGGAAGTGTCAAGGGAGCAATGGGACAGTGGGAGGTGTCAAGGGAGCAGTGGGGCAGTGGGAAGTGTCAAGGGAGCAGTGGGACAGTGGGAGGTGTCAAGGGAGCAGTGGGACAGTGGGAAGTGTCAAGGGAGCAGTGGGACAGTGGGAAGTGTCAAGGGAGCAGTGGGACAGTGGGAAGTGTCAAGGGAGCAGTGGGACAGTGGGAAGTGTCAAGGGAGCAGTGGGACAGTGGGAAGTGTCAAGGGAGCAGTGGGACAGTGGGAAGTGTCAAGGGAGCAGTGGGACAGTGGGAAGTGTCAAGGGAGCAGTGGGACAGTGGGAAGTGTCAAGGGAGCAGTGGGACAGTGGGAAGTGTCAAGGGAGCAGTGGGACAGTGGGAAGTGTCAAGGGAGCAGTGGGACAGTGGGAAGTGTCAAGGGAGCAGTGGGACAGTGGGAAGTGTCAAGGGAGCAGTGGGACAGTGGGAAGTGTCAAGGGAGCAGTGGGACAGTGGGAAGTGTCAAGGGAGCAGTGGGACAGTGGGAAGTGTCAAGGGAGCAGTGGGACAGTGGGAAGTGTCAAGGGAGCAGTGGGACAGTGGGAAGTGTCAAGGGAGCAGTGGGGCAGTGGGAAGTGTCAAGGGAGCAGTGGGACAGTGGGAAGTGTCAAGGGAGCAGTGGGACAGTGGGAAGTGTCAAGGGAGCAGTGGGACAGTGGGAAGTGTCAAGGGAGCAGTGGGACAGTGGGAAGTGTCAAGGGAGCAGTGGGACAGTGGGAAGTGTCAAGGGAGCAGTGGGACAGTGGGAAGTGTCAAGGGAGCAGTGGGACAGTGGGAAGTGTCAAGGGAGCAGTGGGACAGTGGGAAGTGTCAAGGGAGCAGTGGGACAGTGGGAAGTGTCAAGGGAGCAGTGGGACAGTGGGAAGTGTCAAGGGAGCAGTGGGACAGTGGGAAGTGTCAAGGGAGCAGTGGGACAGTGGGAAGTGTCAAGGGAGCAGTGGGACAGTGGGAAGTGTCAAGGGAGCAGTGGGACAGTGGGAAGTGTCAAGGGAGCAGTGGGACAGTGGGAAGTGTCAAGGGAGCAGTGGGACAGTGGGAAGTGTCAAGGGAGCAGTGGGACAGTGGGAAGTGTCAAGGGAGCAGTGGGACAGTGGGAAGTGTCAAGGGAGCAGTGGGACAGTGGGAAGTGTCAAGGGAGCAATGGGACAGTGGGAGGTGTCAAGGGAGCAGTGGGGCAGTGGGAAGTGTCAAGGGAGCAGTGGGACAGTGGGAGGTGTCAAGGGAGCAGTGGGGCAGTGGGAGCCCAAGCCCTGGGGACTCTGAGATGGCCCGGCCCGTGCAGGGCAGGACAGGGCAGGGCAGGGGCAGCCCGAGCTGTGTTTGCCCCTTGCCAGCTCTGCTGCTGTGCTGTGTGAGGCAGGTTTGTGAGGGAGGAAACCAGCCCGGCTGTGAAAGCCCGGGGATGCTGCCAGTGACACCTCTGCAACAGCAGCACAGCACAGCAGCACAGCAGCAGCACAGCACAGCAGCAGCACAGCAGCAGCAGCACAGCAGTGCAACATCATCAGCAGCAGCACAGTAGCACAGCACAGCACAGCAGCAGCAGCACAGCAGCAGCACAGCAGCAGCACAGCAGCACAGCAGCAGCAGCACAGCAGCAGCACAGCAGCACAGCACAGCAGCAGCACAGCAGCACCCAGCCTGCTAAAGCTGCTGTGGGTCCTGGGGCTGAGGGGCTGATCCCAGAGCCTGCCCAGCCAGGGCCGCGGACAGACAGACAGACAGACAGATACATGGACAAATGGACAGATGGACAGACGGACAGATGGACAGATGGACAGACAGACAGACAGATGGACAGACAGACAGCCCCTGCCCCTCCAGGCTGCTCCCGAAGGGATCCAGCCCTGGCAGCAGGCCCAGCCCAGCACAGCTATTCCCTTTCCCAGGGAGGAGCTGCAGGTGGCACAGGGAGGGGGAGCTCAGCCCTGGTTCAGGTCTGTCCCTGCTGACCTCGGACAGATCCTGAAATGTTCCTTTTCAGCCAAACTTTGCTCCTCCTCACAACGAGCTCCGTGGGCTCTTCATGCACTCCTGTGATATGCAATAGCATTTACCTGCTTCAAAGACAATTACCGTGTTTAATTAAGGACTGCTGAGCCTTGAGATGCTCGATGGCAAAGTTTATTCTTTATTATCAGAATAATCAGCCCTTAATGAGGAAAAATGCAAATTGCTGCCAATAAATTCACACATACAAGTCCATCAAGCTTTTATTTGATATGATTATTTGGCAGCAGTGCTGGTGGAGCCCCCTCCAGCCCCGGAGCTCAGCCCCAGCTGTCGGTACCCCGGGGTGCCCCCACTGCCCTCAGCCTGCAGGAACCCTCCCAGAACCCTCCCAGCACTGCCTGGGCTGTGTTTAACACCCCTGGCACAGCTGAGAGCCCCCAAAGTGCCTCAAGCACAGCAGCTCCAGCCCAGGCTCTGCTGGCAGAGCTGGGGCCAGCCCAGTGCCGGAGCTGAGCACACCAGCCTGGGTTTGGGATCAGAGGGAATTTTGGAACCTGTCCAGAGGCGTGGTGGGCTCTGCTGCCACACTGAGCCAGCCTGGGGAGGGACAGGGCCACTGGTAGCCACTGGTGAGGCAGTACCAGCCCTGGCAGGGCTGAGGGGCAGGGCACAGACACTCTGTTCCCATCTGCACTGCTCTGGAGAACTTTGGTATCGACTACAATGTGATTTTCCTCAGCAATTACTGCAATGAAGCTATTGAAAAAGCAAGGGTTTAAAAATAAACTCCCCAGCTATAAAAAAAAGTAAAAAATCAAATAGTTAAAGCATCATTAGTGGTAGAAATCACAAAGATTTTCACAGCTTTTAACTACAGATGGAAGAATGAAAATTTTATCTCGAATTTTGAGGTTTAGGAGGGCCTGAGGTCCAGCTGGGATGATTTGAGTCAGCAGGACCAGTGAAAATCAGCCCCTATTCAAGCATTTCGCAGAGGTTTAAAACACCAGCATTATTGTTTATCTGACAGCTCATCAGCCTTGGTTTTAAATTCTAGGAAAGTCTGGGAACACACCTGGAAACGCCTGTTCCTGAGCCAGGGAAATGTGCCTTTGTGGGCAGCCTGGGCAGGAAGGATCCCATGGCTGGAGCACAAGTGATCCATGCCAGTGGATGTCCTGGAGATGAAATGATGATGGAAATGTGCTCCCTTTGCCCTCCTCACAGCCAGCACCTCCAGCTAAACCCAGCCTGCCACTGCAAGGGGAAGCCCAGGCCAGCTTTCCCGGGGAGTTCTGCTGGAGGCTCTGCAGCTGTGCCACACAAACCACCAGAGCAGTGAGCCAGGCTGTGTGACAGCCCAGGGTGGCTCTGCCCCAGTCACACACGGGCTCTGGGCACTCAGCAGGGCAGGGATTCCCTCCAGAGCTGTGCCCCGGGCACAGGGCAGGATCCCAGGACTGCTGAGGCTGGGAAACAGCTCCAGGAGCATCAAATCCCAGCTGTGCCTGATCCCCAGCCCAGAGCACCGAGTGCCACCTCCAGGTGTCCCTTGGGCACTCCAGGGATGGGGATCCAAACCTCCCTGGGCACTTCCAAGGCCTGAGCTCCCTTTCCATACGGAAGTTCCTGCTGCTGCCCACCTTGAGCCTCCCCAGTCCAGCCTGAGGCCATTCCCTCTCCTCCTGTCCCTGCTGACTTCAGAGGAGAGGCCAGGACCCACCTGAGTGCAGCCTCCTCCTCAATTCCTTAATCCAGCAAATGGAGAAGCTCAGTTGGTGGGGGAGGGGATTTTATCTTTGTTTGTTCTTAATTTCTAAGTTTCCTTCTCGCTTTCTGAAGAACCTCAGTTCCCTTAGAAGCACAGAGGATCCCAGGCAGCCCCAGGGCAGGTGTCTGCCACTGCAGAGCCCCACACTGACTGCTGGCTCCCTGATCCCAGATCCTGCTGCCAGAGCTGAGCTGGCAGCCACAGAAACCTCAAAACTTCCCCCAGGATTAGCTGAGGTGACATTGAGCCTCAGCAGCACCTCAGCACCATCTGTTCCCTGCTAAACCCTCCCAGAGGGGGAGCCCAGTGCCAGCTCTGCCCTTGGGGCTTCACTCCAAGCTCCCAGTGCTGGGGCCCTGACCCAACCCTGCAGGACCTCATGGCTTCAGATGGGGTCTGGGGCCTCCCCTGGGAAAGGAGCCCTCAGCCAGGCTGCTGGGCCCGTGCCAGGGGCGTTGCTGTTGTTGTTGTTTGGGGTTTTGGAAGCAGAGGGTACCCAGTGAACAGTGCTGGGGCTGCAGCTCTGCCATGGCCAGAATTTGAGTGATTAGCTGAACTCAGGAGATGCAGCCCCCTCTGAGTGACTATGAATATTCAGGTAAATATGTTTGGCTGAAATATTGAGTCAACAGCAGACACTGCATGCACAAAATGTACTCCTGCCTATTTGTGCCTAATTTCAGCCCCGTGCTGGCCAGCAGTGCTGGCAGCTGCAGAGCTGCAGTCACAGCCAGGCTGGCTTTCCCTGGCATTCACAGGGCACTGGAGGCACCAGCCCCACACAGCACCTAAAGCTGCATCTCCAGAGGGATCTCCAGCCCCAGAGTGGGCCTTGGAGCCCAAGGAGAGGAGAAAGGTATTGGATGGCCTGGCTTTCCTTACAGGGGAGAGAGTTGCTATTGTTATCCCTTTGTGCCCATCCCAGGGGCACAGCTCCATCCTGAGGGCACAGCTCCATCCCAGGGGCACAGCCCCATCCCAGGGGCACAGCTCCATCCTGAGGGCACAGCTCCATCCCAGGGGCACAGCCCCATCCCAGGGGCACAGCTCCATCCTGGGGACACAGCCCCAGCCCCATCCCAGCCCATCCCAGGGGCACAGCTCCATCCTGGGGGCACAGCCCCAGCCCCATCCCAGCCCATCCCAGGGGCACAGCTCCATCCTGGGGGCATAGCCCCAGCCGCATCCCAGCCCATCCCAGGGGCACAGCTCCATCCCAGGGGCACAGCCCCATCCCAGGGGCACAGCTCCATCCCCATCCCAGCCCATCCCAGGGGCACAGCCCCAGCCCCATCCCAGCCCATCCCAGCCCTGGGTTCCCAGGCCCCCCGGGAGCAGCCTCTCTGCTCCGGATTTGCCATTTTTCATGGTGCTGCAATATAAACAGCCCTGGCTCTGGGTAAAT
The DNA here is from genome assembly GCA_013389925.1 of Aegithalos caudatus. Classification (NCBI taxonomy): domain Eukaryota; kingdom Metazoa; phylum Chordata; class Aves; order Passeriformes; family Aegithalidae; genus Aegithalos; species Aegithalos caudatus. Next base: position 120,566 of record WEIU01004880.1, on the reverse strand, counting down.
GTTAGCTCTCACTGACAGCCCCTGCACATATAGATTGCACACAGTTTACTCTGCCTGTTTTGGTTAGAAGGTCACAGGAGCGCTCAAATATTTGGAAGAGGCACGAAATTTATAGCACACAGTAAACACACATACACCTATTTATGTGTCCATACATACAGAGGGAAACGCTCAGGCTGGGCAGGGAATTTGTTCCTGCTGGCAGCAGGAGCCAGGCAGGGAACTCCTGCTCCTTGGCAGCTCCTTCCATCTGTGGCACACAGCGAGCTGATGCAGATCTCTATTTACATTATCTTTATTTAATTAAATGCTGCCTTTCATACACACAGCCCGTGCAGCTGACGCTCACAGCTCTCCCTCTGTCCCGAGGAAAGTTTCCTCTCGGCGGCCCCTTCTGCAGATGTTTGTGTTTCAGGGGATGCAGGGCTGCCCCAGCTGTGGGGAGGTGAGAGGGGTGCCCGGGGGCATCCAGCCTTCCCTTCCCTTCCCTTCCCTTCCCTTACCTTCCNTTCTACAGCCCATATGTGCCTTATGCTCTTCCCTCTCCTCTGTCTGTATCACAACAGAATATCATTTCAGAAAAACTCTGTCAGTCAGCAGGAACAGGGGAACAAGTGCCTTGCCTTGCCTTGCCTTGCCCTGCACTGCCCTGCCCTGCCCTGCCCTGCCCTGCCCTGCCCTGCCCTGCCCTGCCAAGCAGCCCGGCCACTCCAGGGAAGTCCAGGATTCATGGCAGGGTTGCAGCTGAGCCCGGGTCTGACACAGAGCCCTGCTCTGGGTCCCTGAGGGGCTGAAGGTCCCTGCAGCCCCGGGCAGGTCACACCCAGCACAGCCCGGGGCATCTGCAGCCACAGCAGCTGTGCCCACTGACCCCGGGGCAGGACTGGATCATTGTTATTGTTATTATTAATAAAAGAGTCAGTGTCAAGAATTGTCTTTCACAACACAGAACAAGTGGGAAAAGCAAAGGAGCCAAAGCTCTTCCCCCAGTGACAGGGACAGGGACAGGGTCAGGGACAGGGACAGGGAGGGCAACCAGGTCTGCACCAGAGCAGGGCAGATGGGGATTCCCTGTAAAGCCACTGGTTCTAATGCCAAAATGTGATTAATTGTTACCCTTTGCCTATACCAGCACCAACCCATGTCCAAGTCCTGCCCCAGCACTTGCAGATCAGAGAATCACAGCCTGCCCTGGGTGGGAAAGACCTCAAAGCCCACCCAGTGCCACCCTGCCAGGGCAGGGACACCTCCCACTGTCCCAGGGTGCCCCAACCCCAATGTCCAACCTGGCCTTGGGCACTGCCAGGGATCCCGGAGCAGCCACAGCTGAAACCGAGACCTGGAACAGCTTCTGCTGCTCTGGTTGGTCCCAGGTTCCAACAGCAGGGTTTGCTCAGGCAGGGTTTGCTCAGGCAGGTTTTTAACTTAACCCAAAGGTGAAGTCTTTTCCTCAGATGCAGTTCCAGGACTGGGACATTCAGTCTGTGAGCAGGAACCCCAGGCTGAGCTGCTCTCTACTCTCCCCCAGCTGCTCAGCCCCAGCAGCCAGAGCTGCTGCCAGGGGCTCTGGAAGCATCCCTGCAGTGCCCGACCCTTCCAGGCGGAGTTACACACAGCAAAAGTCACACAGAAACTTCAGAGTTCCTCACACAGAAAGCATTTTAAACCCCTCGTAATTAAAATAAAACGTGGTCATTTTAATGTACATCAACTTTTTCTCCCTGGTCTATTTTTAGAATTTGAGTTGCCATAACAACATATTTTACCATATAGCACATCCTGAAACGAGCCTGGTGGTGTGAAGCAGAGCCTGGGGGGCACAGCCTGGGGGGCACAGCCCTGAGCACCCACAGAGCTTGGGGGGCACAGCTTGGGGGGCACAGCCTGAGGGGCACAGCCTGGCAGGCACAGCTCCAGGGCATGCCCAGGGCAGGGCCAGGGGCACAGGCACAGCCCCAGGATCCTGGGCACAGGGGAGCAGAGCCAGAGGAGCAGCCCCAGCAGCACCCAGCAGCTCCTTCCTGGCTCATTCCCACCTGCACGGCCCCGGGGAGCCCCAGGAAAGCCTGGACAGACCCCAGAGGAAAAGGCAGAGCCCCCCTGGCTGCAGGGGTGAACAACAACAGTGGGGGGACAGCGTGGGGGGGGACGACACCTGAGGGCATGGGGACACCTGTGGGTATGGGGACACCTGAGGGCATGGGGACAAGGATACAAGGAACACCTGTAGGCATGGGGACACCTATGGGCATGGGCACACTGAGTGCCTGGGGAACAGCTGTGGGGCTGGGGCACACAGGGTTTATCAGGTCAGCCAAACGATTGTTGTAGATCCCTTCCAGCTCAGATATTCTGTTCTGTGCCATGCTGTGCCATGTGCACAGGCACACCTGCAGCCCCCCTGGTCCCTCTCTGTCCCCGTGCCCAGCCAGGCTGGCAGGAGCAGGGTGCTCTGTGCCGCCCCAGGGCACAGCTGGGACAGGCACAGGGATCCCAGCTGGACACAGGGGGCAGGAGCAGGCAGGGAGGGGTCTCTGTGCCACCCTGCCCTGTTCCCTGGGCCCTTTGGGATGCTCACCTTGGCTGGTGAGCAGGGGTGCTGCTGTGGCCCTGAGCCAGGGCTGAGGGGTGACTGCAGGGATGGACTGCGTGGGGGCTCTGCTGCCAGGCTCCAGCAGCCCTGGGAGTCTCCTTGGGGTTAGTCCCATGTAGGAGCTGTTCACTGCCTCCAAACTGGTCTTTTTCTGCTGTTTTCTGATGGTCCCAGGGCCTGTCAGGGTCCTGAGAGCAGGGAGCTGTGGGTCAGCAGTCACTGAACACAGGCATTAAACAACCTCGAGTATTACCTTTCTCCTGTACTCCTCTTTTTGCAGGGACAGTGGCAGGGTGCTTTTCAAACCATGCAAGCCAGAGGCAGAGCAGCAGCTGAGCCCCCCTGGCTGCTCCTGTGTCAGGTCCCTGTGGATCTTCTGCCCACAGCAGCTCCTCAGCTCGTGGGGAAGGACGTGCTCAGACCAGCACAGGCCTGGGGGAAGCACGTTCTGTGTTTGAGCAGCTGAAGGGCTTTAATCAAAACCAGGGGAAAGAGTTTTAAGTATAGAAAACACTGTTTTTTTCCAAAATTATTTGCTCTGCTTGAAAGCTAATGCTGTGTTTAAAGTCTGGTTTTATATGTCTCTTGGACTTGAGCTACGGTACATTAATTATGGCCAGAGGCAATGAAGAAGTGTTATTTCTTTACAAAGGAGATGGAGAAATTCAGTTAAAAATAGATTATAAGGCAGTGCTGTCAGGCACAGGCGTTTTCCTGCTCCGCTGGATTTCTGCTCTCCATCGAGCAAGGAGGAATTTGCTCACAGAATATAGGGAATTTTTCATATTACTCAGCATAATTAAGTGTAGCTGGTTAAATGACTGTGGAGGTCACTAGAACAGCCAGTAACTTTTCCCTGCTAAGGGAAGTGGCAGCTGGCCAGAACCCATTATCCTCTCCACCCCTGCCTGGTTCTTCAGCGTGGTTGCACAGGGTTTGGAGCTGGCAGGACAAGGAGCAGGGTGCACACACGGGGTGCACAGAGCTGGAGTCTGGGCTGTGTCAGACCCGAGGGATGCTCGGGGCTCCTGCAGGGCCCGGGGCCATGGCTGGGCTGGGCAGCAGCACAGCCTGCGAGCAGAGACTGCCCAGCGCTCCTTCATTGTCCTTAGGAATGCGATCCCTGCATCGGGGGAAAGTTGGGATAACTCACAGATCAAAGGGGGAAACTTTGGGTGATTGGTAGATCAAAGAGGGAAACTTTGGTAGATCAAGTGCAGGGTTTCTCCCCTTGTGCTCTGACACGCTGAGAGTCAAACACGTCCCCAGTGAGTGTCCAAAAGCAGCCCCAGCTCTGGAGGTCTTTGCTGGGCTGTCCCCAGCCCTGCGGAGCGGAGCTGTGCCTCGGGGTGTGCCCCCTCCTGCCCCCTCTGCCCCCTCTGTCACCTCCTGTCACCTCCTGTCACCTCCTGCCCCCTCTGCCCCCTCTTCCCCCTCCTGTCACCTCCTGCCCCCTCTGCCCCCTCTGTCCCCTCCTGGGGCTCCCTGGCCCTGCTGTGAGTCTGACAGCAGGGATCAGATTCTGCCGGGAATGAAGGGCAAAGCAGAGCCGGGCTCTGCAGGAGCAGCTCCGGGGCCATCCCCTGCCCATCCCTGCTCATCCCTGCCCATTCCCTGCCCATTCCCTGCCCATCCCTGCCCATCCCTATCCATCCCCTGCCTATCCCTGCCCATGCCCATCCCATCCCCGGCCCCGCTGCGGTCCCGGCCCCGCGGGCAGTGCCCGGAGAAGGCAGCGGGTGCCCCCTGCAACCCCGCGGGCTCGGAGCGCTCCCGGAGCTCCGGGCTGGGGTGCAGCCGTGGCAATGAGCCGATTGCCATCTAGCGGCACCCAGAGCCGGCACAGCGCTGTCCCCAGCCTTGGTGGCCCTGGCTGGGCCTGTGTCCCTGCCGGGCTGCTCTCAGCTGGCCCCGCGTCCCCCCGGAGCAGGGGATGGGCAGGAGATGGGCAGGAGATGGGCAGGGATGGGCAGGGATGGGCAGGGATGGGCAGGGATGGGATGGGCAGGGGCAGGGACAGGAGCTGGCAGCATTCCTGCACCTCCAGCCTCTCTCTGCCCGCCTGACTCCCCGGGATGGGCACGGCCCGGCCCCGTTCCCTGCCGGGCTCCATCCAAAGGCTCTGGAGAGGGAATGGGGCCATGGCAACCCAGCCAACAGAGCTGGGTGGGATCTGAGCACCAGCCCGGCAGGGCAGAGAGCAGGGCTTTGTTTGGGGGATCACACTGCAGGTTTCCATGGAAAAGCTCCCTTAGAGCAGCCTTCCAGACAAATTGCTGGGTAAACTGCCGAGGTTTCAGAGCTGCAGCCTGATGGTTTTAATGGGTGTTATCTCGCTGCTGCCAGCACTTTACAGGTCCAAAATTCAGCTGTCTTTCCTCCAGGGTCCGGAATTGTGCCTGTGTTTGCTCTGAAAATAATGAAGGGCCAGGAAAGGGCCTCTGTGGTTGTTCCATCACCTGCTCAGCAATGCAGGGAGCAAACAGGGAGTGGGCAGAGGCAGAGGCTGAAGGCAAACCCTGCTGTTTCCCAGCCTGGAGACCCTCCCTGTGCTTGCAGTGCATCTGAGGAGCAAGGGGTGCAATCCCACCCATTCCAGGCATCAGCCACCCCAGCACAGCCCCCCACATCTCCCCAGCCCTAGGGATGGGCCCCTCAGTGCAAGCACTGACTGCAGGGGAAAACAATCCCAGCTCAGGTGTAGGCTGCAGGATCATTTTCAAATTCTAGCTCTACATTCAGGTCTGAAAGAACACTAAGAATAGATTTGAGGCAGAATTAGGCCTTTTAAGCTCAATTAAAGCTCAGGCAGAACATGAAGATCATCAGCACACAAGTGAAGATCTGTTGATTGCTGTAAATTTATTCTGAATTAACAGTGGTGGGAAGGAGGGGAGAATTAATCCAATGATGTGGGCTTGCGCTGATCAATCATTTGTAATTATTATCTTCTCTTTTGTCAATATGCACACTGGAAACTTAATTCTGATGGTGTATCCAGCAATGACAGGGAAACCACCAAGGATGCAGAAGTGAAATGAGGAGAGGCCCATGCAAGAACCCCCCCACAGACCTCGATATTTAAAGCAGATAATTAAATAAATGAACAGAAATAAACTACCCCATGGTGTCAGAATTGTCATCTTGACTGTGCAGACATGTGAATACATCAATGCATTCTGACTGAAGATGCTGAATTCCCCCAGAACTCTTCCCTGCCACTCAAGGAATGAGACACAGCAAAGGTTCCCCATTCCCAGGAGGGATCCCGGGCACTGCAGCATCCCCATCACGGCTGGAATGTCCCTTCCCCTGCCAGGGACACCGACCGAGCTGGATCAGTGTGTGACCACAGGGAATGTCACTGCCGTGGATGTGGGACACCAGCAGGGAGGGCAGGAGCAGGGAAAGGCTTCCCAAGTCCTGCTCCCACCCAGCAGCAGCTTTAGGTGCAGCAGTGAGGTCGTAGTACTCAGGTGTTTGTAGCACATCCTTGCACTGATGTGCATCCAGCAGGAATTTCTGCACGGAAAAGGCGCTGGAGCACTGGCAGGGGCTGCCCAGCGAGGTTTGGGTCCCCGTCCCTGGAGGTGGCAGCGCTCGGGGCTGGGGACGAGGCGGGGCTCGGCGGGGTTGGAAGGACTGGGAGGGCTGGGAAGGCAATTCCTGCAGCCGTGCCGGGATTCTGCGCCCGGGCTTCCCGAAGCAATTGGAGTCCTGCAGGCCCACCCAGTGGAGGAGCTGCAAACAGCAGAGCACAGCTCTGCATCCCTACAGCAGGAAATGCAAACAGCAGAGCACAGCTCTGCATCCATGCAGCAGGAAATGCAAACAGCAGAGCACAGCTCTGCATCCCTACAGCAGGAAATGCAAACAGCAGAGCACAGCTCTGCATCCATGCAGCAGGAAATGCAAACAGCAGAGCACAGCTCTGCATCCATGCAGCAGCACAGCAGCAGCAGCACAGCAGCAGGAGGCTGTGCCCAGCCCTGCCCTCACACACAGGACACGTTCCCAGCTGCAGGCCCAGGTGCTCCATGCACAGAAGCCATGGAATGTTCCAGTGCTCTCCCTGGAGCCAGGCCCCATGGTATTCCCCACCTGAAGAGGGTGACAGGCATATTAAACACACGGGGTTGGCACAGGGTGGGCCCTGGAATTGGCTGGCACGGGAACAGAACCAGACAGAACCAGACAGAACCAGACAGAAGCAGGGGCAGCAGCTGCCTCACAGCACAAGGACCCTGAGAACCAGAGCCACCATCACCCATCAGCAGCTGGGGTGACCATGGACACCTGCAGAGGCAACTCCCAACTCCTGCAGGGCAGGACACGGTTTTGAGGTCGGGGAATAACAAAAGTGGGTTTGAAAAAGCAACTCCAGCATCGGTTTGAGTGCTTGAAGCAGAGCCAAAGCAGGATGAAAAAGTAGTGCTGGCAGTTCATGTGAAACCCAGGGGAGAAGGTGGGAGACCAGACGTGGAAAGTCCCACTGCTTGTGAAAGGCAGAGGTGGGAGTACAGAACCACAGCCCCCAGTCCTGGCACCCTGGGGGATGGAGAGGCTGAATCATCTGAAATGTAACTGAAACTGAAGCAGGAACTAGGACAAAACTTCATTACAGAAAATCAATGGGATTGATTTTTGGAAAGGCAATAAAGAGTCAATGCCATCACATTAATTACTGTAGCAGAAGTTTGGGATATTTCTAGATATTTCTAACCTCTCTAGACGTAACACTGGTTTTATCAAGTCCTCCATAAAGTCAAGTGTTTGACCTCCTGCTCTCATCTGCTTCTCTCTGCTCCCCAGAGACCACTTAGAAATTCAGTTACAAACTGCTAAATTCTGCACAAGATGCTCCTGGAAACTCCTGGGTCAACCCTCACTGCTGGAGTAGAACGTGCAGTGTCCTCCACTGCTGACTTTGTGTGCATTTAAATCTAAATAAATCCCTTTTCCTATGGTTTCTCCAAATGCAGCTCTGTTGCCAGGGCAACGCTGAGTTGTTTTTCCTGTGGTGAAAGAAAACTTTATAATATTTTAATATCCAGGCAATCACCCTGGAAAATACCTATGGAATCACTGCAAAGCTTTAAGAACTTCAGGATAAGCTGAATTAGCTGTTCCCAAATACAATATTAGTGTTAGACCCTGACTTACTCAAGCAGCTGAAGGAGCTCTTCTATCTCCTAGAACTGTGTTCAATTAGGCTCACTGGCAATCAGTGCAGAGACACAGGACAGGGGCTGCCTCCTGCTCCTCACTCACTGAAGCAAACACCAAATCCACACAATCAATTCAATTTTAAACGTGATTTTGTTTCAACATGAAAGTTTCTATTTTAGCAAGTGAACATCAAAAATAAAGATTAGGAAAATCAAACACCTTTTTCAAAATTTAAGGAAAATTTAATCAATATGCCTTAAATTATTTTACAATAACTACAATACTGACAAGCATAACGTTTTCCAAATGGTGTTTTCCTTGGAAGTACTGCGAGAGAGATTCCTCTTCATCCAGCAGAATGTGCACCATGAGGGAAGGAACCTCTGTCCTTCAGAACCCCATAAACTTATGTTTATGTTAACATAAAGCTACAGACACCCCAACGTGGTCATGTTTCAAGTGTGACAGAATGACAGATCCCTTTCACTTTTAAGCATCTGTTTTCTACTTCATAGTTTAAGTATCTTAAATCCTGAAATACTCTCACAGCAAATGAACAAGTAATTGAGATGGGAGAGCTTAGGAGAATGTTGGTTAAAACACAGGAAATACTCTAATTACTTCTGTTCATTTGTGCATTTTTGGTGAGAGGGGTCAGGAAACAGGTTCCTCTTTCCTGCAGATTTATCCAAAGTCCCCCAAATCCACAGCAGCTCCTTGAACTGTTTTGGATAAAAATCTCCAATTTATAACTGCAACCCTTCGCCCTCCCCTACAAAACAAAACAAACAAAAATCACAACCCTCAAATAAACAACCGAAAGTTACTTGGTCTAAAGATCTAGGAATGGGAAAGAAATCACAGGAACTTGATAAGCATGAACACATATTAAAGCTCTGGACTCCCCAGGTCATTGAAAACAGTATTCAAAGTCCTAAAAAAGTGAACACGAGACATTTTCCATCGTTCCAGGTGATTCAAACTGGTCTAAGTTTCATGATAGCAACACGAGACAGTTGTTTGCAGCTGTTTCTGGTCCAAGTCCTTGTTCCAAGCTGGGATTTTCCTTCTGGCCCCCTGGAGCCCCCCGAGTCTGTTCAGAAGACGGAGATGAGGGCGAAGACCCCGTAGAGCAGCGCGCAGGGGTACGCCACCAGCAGCTGCTGGCCCTCCATGGCTAAGGCAGAGATGAAGATCTTGGAAGCAGAAAAGCTGCACCAGCCAATAATTCCAGCTGTGAGAATGATCCCCATCATCCCCCTGCAAAAGAGAAATAAGAGAATTCCTCTGAGCCCTGTGTGAGTGCACCTGCAGGAGCCACACCTGGACTCATCCGACAGCTTGTGCACGTGCTGGGATCAGTTTCAGCAGTTGGCACTAAATGAAATATTCCCACTAAAAGCAATGGGAAAAAGTGCTTAAAGCACCGGCACAGGTGCCCAGAGCAGCTGCAGCTGCCCCTGGATCCCTGGCAGTGCCCAAGGCCAGGCTGGACATCGGGGCTGGGAACACTGGGACAGGGGAAGATGTCCCAAGCTCATGGCTGGATGAGCTTTTCCAATCCAAACCATTCTGGGATTCTAGTTTTAGAACACATCAATTATGACTGCAGAAAGCCCCCTCCATATTAATTCTGTGCATATGAAATTTCAAAGCAATCAGTAGAAGAACTGTGGCAAGCTGTTTCTTTTCAGTCCCTAAATTCAGAGCCAAGAGGAATCATTCTCATTTTCTTGTAGTTGTAAAATCCTAATTTGCATCTTCAATAATAATTACTTTTAGACTTTACTGGTGCTGAGACCTGTCAGATTCAGTGCTGGCTGAAAACAAACCTGAGATTGTTCTTGGAGTCTGTGTATTGAGAAGCTGTTAATTGACCTAGAGGTAAAGCCAGTACTCACCCCCTTTCCCCCAGTAAACACCCAAAGCCACTGATAATTAATTTTTGCCCTTACTAAAGATTCCTGTCATATTCAGATCCTACACAGCTCCAGCACAGAAGGTGGAAACTCCTCTCAGTGCCCACCTGAGGAGCTCTCTGTGCCCAGGATGTGTGGGCCTGATACTTTCTGAGTCTGTAAAGTTTTCAGCCTGTCAGTGGCTGATTCTCTTTCCCAAGGGAAAAGTTTCTCTCCAGGACAGTTCCTGTAAATTACCCCTAATATTTCTAAGTTCTCATAACAACCCTCTCCCAGGTATTGTTTCTGTTATTTAACCAATGGAGAGAGGTGTCAATCCTATGGACCAATAATGTGCATCTTTAGCACAGCATGTTATAAAAAGGCTGCAGGAATTGTAAATAAAGCCTTCTGATCTTTTTTCTACCCTGGAGTCAAGCTCTTCATTTCATGTCCACCTGATGATGTTTTACACCACAGTGACACAGACTCCAAGATCAGAAGGCTAAAAATGACTCCTTTATTTTGGGATGTATCTCCCTTCTATACTATTTTACACAGAGCAGTTTGGTAAAACAAAGGCAAAGCTCTGCAATCACATTGGTCAAACCAGAGGGACATGAAGGAGAAGTCCCTCCTGTGAGAAGGAATGGATAACACAGGTACAGTTACAAAAACAATTCCTGCTGTTTACAGAACTTTCCCACAGAAAGAATTGCAGGAAGCCAGAACAGGTCAGGCATGGAGGTGCAGGGGGCAGCACTTACTGCAGGGAGCAGACGATGGCCAGGGAGGAGAGCAGGATCATGGGCAGCAGGCAGTATCCCAGCACGCTGGCCACGCAGCCGAAGGACACGCCGGTCATGCTCATCAGGTTCAGCAGGCAGAACATGCCCAGGCAGCCGATGGCGCTGATCCCGTACACGTACCCAAACTGGATCTTGCCAGCCTGCAGGAGCCACACGTCAGGGGCACTGCTGGGGGCACTGCTGGGGGGCAGGGGGGCAGTGCCGGGGGGCAGGGGGGCAGCCCTGGGATGGAACGAGCACAGGATGGGAGTCAGTATGGGGTGAGGATAGGGTCAGGATGGGGGTCAGGATGGAACAGCACAGGGTGGATCCAGCACAGGATGGAACCAGCACAGGATGGAACCAGCACAGGATGGAACCAGCACAGGATGGAACCAGCACGGGATGGATCTGGGTCAGGATGGGGTCAGGATGGAACCAGCACGGGATGGATGTGGGTCAGGATGGAATCAGAATGGGACAGATCTGGGTCAGGATGGAACCAGCATGGGATGGAACCAGCACATGGAGCAGATCTGCCCACCCTGGAACACAGCAGGGGTGGACACAGGCAATGTGTCCCCCAGCCCCACCTCCCTCACTCCCATCCCACAGGGAGTGTTTCCCTCCAGAGTCCCAGGACACCTCATGCTGCAGGAGCCTGGAATTCCTCCTGACTCTGTGGATCTCAATGAACAGGTTCTGATGTGACTGCTGTTCTCTGATCTCAGCCCAGGAACTGTCTGGGGTTTAATCAAGGACTTCTCATGCTAACTGATTACCTACAATAATGATTTACAGAACTGGTGTGTAAAGACACCAAAACTGTAATTCAGGAATCCTTGACAAATCCAGAACTGGAGTCCTTTAATTTGTGGTAGAATGCATGAAGTTATGGCACAAGGAAAATTATTTTAAAAATCCCAGGAGCAGCTGAGGCTGAGCTGCCAAGCACTGGGTGTGAACTGGGGATTAGCTGAGGGAGACTTTAAAAAGCCAGACCCAAACTTTGCTTCTTCACAAGCACACAGGAGCACACGTGGGTTATGTCCATGTACCCAGGACATCTCCTGCTTTTCCCAGGCTGAGACTGATGCTTCCCTTACAGACCTGCCCCCCTGCAGGACACGGGACTGTGCAGCTTCCAGGGCGTCCCCCTCCAACAACTCCCACACTGGATGTGCTTAGACACAGCTCTGCTCCTTCCCAAGCAGCACAGGAATCAATCCCACCCCTCTGTGCCAGGCTCAGCCACTTCCTTTCACCACACTCCATGGCTTTTTTTTAAAAAAGTACACAGGAGAAATAAATTTTTAGCAAAAGAAAATTCAAACATATCTATTATAAACATGTTCATTAATTTGACTGGCCTACTTTCCATAAATAAAAGTTACTTATTAAAGTAGGCTTGAAGTCCCCCGGTACCAAAGTGTGTTTTAACTGTCACAGCAACATGAAATTTTAGGCAGAAATGAAAAGCAGTGCCTGAAGCATTCAAAGCTAAAAGAGATGAAAACCCCTGAAGCTTTCAATGCCAAGGAACACTGTCTGCTGCCATCTCATCACTGACACTCACGAGTCATTAAAGCACAGTCTTGTTCCAATTAAGCTCAATTAGCAAAGAGTGCCCAGGCCCCAGCAGTGCCAGGCTGAGTGTGACAGCAGGCTGCCTCCAGAGTGACACTGGATCCACCTGAAGTGTCAGAGTTCCCCATCCCAGCAGTGAGAGCCCCTCCAGGCACAAACAGGTTTGTCCTGTGCAGGCTGAGCAGCTGGGCTCTGCTGATCCCTGGGAGATGAGCCCTCCGTGCCCAGCCCTGCAGCAGCCGTGCAGCAGCCGTGCAGCAGCCGTGCAGCAGCCTTGCAGCCCCCTCCCAGGCTGCAGCAGCCCCTGCAGTGCCTCACCAGCAGCAGGGTGGCCCCAAAGGCCAGGCAGAACACCATGGGCCCAGCCAGGTCTGTCTCGTTCATGATGTTGCCATCAGCCACCTTCAGGGGGTGCAGCACTGTCAGTGTTTTCTGCCAGATGTGGTCAAAGTTGATCCCCAATTCTGCAAGTGAACACAGCATGGATTGAATTTCCCCCCTTCCTGGCTGCCCCACCTGCTCCACCCTCTGTCCTCCCTCTTCTCCACCTTCCAGCTCCCCCAGGTCTGTGCTGGGCACAGGGATTTGAGCCCTCCCCTCTCTTCCCTGCTGCCCCCACACATTGTGGTCTCAGGTGCTGGGAAGTGCCCAGGTGCTTTCTGAAGGACCAGGGAAGAGCCCAGGCAGAGTTCTGGGTTCACAGAGGTCCCTTCAAACCAGTTCCCTGATCCTGTTTTATTTATGTGAATAAAGCAATATTTTTAATAAAAATGTCCAGGGTGTAGAAGGTATCGTGCTTGGGGACAGGTGACAGATGCCTGTCCCTCCACCCAGTAACAGTGAGGGTTTGTTCAGTTTGGAACTGAAAAATAA